>JAEMON010000001.1:17324281-17336603 GCA_030264115.1 Lygus lineolaris | reverse complement strand
TGGATCCCATTCTCACCAACGAACTATATGTACCACCGCCCATTTTCCCGACTTCCAAGAGAGGCGAATCATCTGATGAACGGGTGTCCTGAAGTTGATTATTTTTTCAATTCTCTAACAACTTTACGCGGTACCATTTCCTGTTTTCTATCAAATAATCCCCGTTAATATGTTGAATTTTTTTTTTTTTTGCTTGTATTTATCTTCATCTTTTGCAATTGTTGCTTGTAATATTTTCTACCGCGTGCGGAAACTTTTACTTTTATTTCCTTATCAAGTTGCAATTTATCATTTTCTTATGTGTTTCTATAATCAATTATTGTATTGGGCTAGCCCGTGTCGAATAAATAAATAAATAAAATAAATAAACTACAATGTACTAAGACCAACAACAGTTTTTAGGTCAGATAGAACCCGAGATATCGGCTTCCAAAAAGTGGCTATTTTTTCCAAAAATTCAAAATTTAAGTTTTAGTCATGTTTTGAGTGGAATTACGGCTACAATACTCATCCTTAGAAAAAGTCATGAGGGGGTGAAGTTGTAGAGAAGTTATTTGGCTTTCATTTAGGCCCATCTGGACGCCTGTAGGCCCAATAGTTTTAATTGTGTCTTGAAAAAACCAAGAGATATATATATATCTTTTATATATATATATATATGTCACTCCAGACGATATCTGCCCGAGGGATCGAGACAAAAAATCCAAAAAATTTTTAAAATGTCAATGATATCAAAAGTAAGGATGAGCTCGTTGGCCAGAATTTTTGGAGTACTCCAAGGGTCAAATTTTTAAAATTATTCTTTGAAAATTCACCAACTCTTGCTGCATGAATACCCTCTTGAAAAGGTAGAGACCCTATTCATGGGGCGCGAACGGATGGTCCTACAGTATTCCGGGGGCTCTAATTTGGTCCTTTCTTTGTAATCTAATCGGGAACGGACGTGCATTTTTCAAATATCAATCATCATAATATTTCAAGATTTAGGTCTACCGGGAAGATTTCCAATGAGGTGCAATATGAACGGAAGTGGGTTAGAACCGGAAGAAAAATCAGTGTGACGTCATCAGTCAAATATCTCTCTCGCTACCGCACGTGGGAACTGACTGAAAAGGAGATATTTGAATACCTAATATCGTCACGCAGTTTTGCCCACCAAACTACTCAGATATCGAGTTGAAAATTGGGATTCAGGGAGTTTCGAGAGTGCTGAATCCGATTTCGATGCCAAAAGCAGCAAATTCCGACCGACCCAGTCGATTCCCTATTAAATTGCTTACTAATTCATGCATCTCTAATCCTTTAAGATGTGGTCTGGGAAGCCTACTTCTAACCAGTAGCTTACATTCTCAAGTATCTACTACAAAATTAGTCATCCCAAAGTAGCTCTACGCATAAAATATTATGCTGAACAGGTGTTTTTTGAACTCCCGAAACTCCACAGCATTCCAAAATCATGATCATCGATACCTAACACGTAAATCCGTGTGGTGCCACCCCTGGAGCCGGTCTGGTACCACTCCATGTTGAAGTTCCTATAGAGTTTTCAGAGCTCCGTAGAATATTACCTCTGCATTTCAAGTAAAGATTCCCCCCTGTATTTCAAGTAAAGGTGAAAGACCTAAAATCAATCATCATCAACATGCTAAGATACGGTTTCTGGTTCTCAAGTACAATTCCCTGGCACTATGGTGATACAATTTCTTGGCAGCATGACGACATGAAAAATAGTCCATCAAAATTTCAAGGTTCGTTCATTGCATTCTCAAAATTGCGCATGCGCAGTAGGTATTACTGATACAATCATGTCAAAACTCGAATGTAGTTGTCAACCTCCAACTACCCTCCGAATTTGTTCAAAACAGGTAATCACGAATTGAGAAATCTTAGTTTCAGGAAATTCACGTTTGCGCACGCGCACACGCTACTGGTGGTCTTATAGCAATGAAATTGATAGGGGACCCCATAGGCTCTAACCCGCGTAATTCCTGGAAATTTTGCCGAAATCGGACGAGTCGTTCGGAGCTACGCCCATGACAACAAATTTCAAGTTTGCGCTTGCGTAGTAGCTATTACTGATCCAATTGTGACAAAATTCATAGATGATCGTCTTGTAGTAAGTCCCCAACTACCCTCCATATTTGAGCGAATCAGGTCAATTAGGAACTGAAATGCAAGGGTTTCAGGAAATTTACGTTTGCGCATGCGCTCACGCTATTAGTGGTCCGATGGCGATGAAATTCATAGAGGACCGTTACGGAGCTAACCCGCAAAATCCCTGAAAATTTCATCAAACTCGGAGAATAACTTCATATAGTTTTGCCAGGGACAAGGAATTGACCACAGACAGACAGACAGTCAGACTGACAAACATTTTTTTCATTTTTTACATAGCTTCCTACCTTCGCTAGTGAGTAAGCAAAATCCAAGCATTTCCACTCGCTTTTTTCGTTTCAGAGCTTTCTGAACAATTTTGGTTCCGTGTCTGTCCGTCTGTCTGTCGTTCTGTGGTAAATTCCTTATCCCAGGCAATACTGCATGAAGTAATGGTCCGAATTTTGCGAAAATTTCATTGATCGTGCGGGTTAGCCCTGTGACGGTCCCCTATTAATTTCATTACCATCGGACCACTAGTAGCGTGAGCGCATGCGCAAACGTGAATTTCCTGAAACCCCGGTATCTCAGTTCCTAATTTACCGATTTCGCTTAAATTTGGAGGGTAGTTAGGGGCTTACTTCAAGACAAACACCTATGAATTTTGTCACGATTGGATCAGTAATACCTACTGCGCGTGCACAATTTTGAAATGTGTTCATCAGCTATAACTCCGGAACTACTCGACCAATTTCCCTGAGATGGTCTCTAACTGATTCTATACGTCCATGTTACCACGGTGAGGAAGCTATACTGCCCACCCAACTTGGCAGACGTTTTTAGATACATTCCAGGGTCACATATCGTCTGGAGCCACACAATACATACTCGTACGTATAGCATGTACACATAAATATATGGAGAATGTTTTTAATGTTTAAATACAGGAACCGTTTTATAATGGTCTGAAACGGATTGCCATGAAGATAATTTTCAAAAATTTGCATTACTAAAAGTGAAAATTGAAATTTGAATTTGTTTGACATTTTGAAAGCATTGCAATAGTTTTATTTTCTAATATGCTGAAAACTATTATCAGCACTTTATTTGGAATATAGTAGATTTTTATTATTTTTTCAAATTCGGTAAATATGAGCTGATTTATAACAAATCAACACAAATTCGGTGCTATTGAAGGGTTTCGCGGTGGGGGTGGAGGTAATTTCGAAACGTGGCGGGAAGACGATAGCGGAAACGTGACGTGAGAGTAGCTTCCGCATTCGGGAGGTGTCGCGGCGAGTCTGTTCTGTTGTGGTCGTCAGCTGATCGATCGGACCTCCGGTGACGTCACTCGGCGGTTCCCGTCAGCCTCCCCCCCGCACTCTGGTAATCGTTACCGCCTTCCTCGGCCAGCCGTGCAGCTCTCAGACGCTCCGCCGCCCCCGCAACACTGCTGCCACCCACTTCCCACCTCCAACCCTCCCCCTCCGCCCCACCCTCCCCACCCCCTACATTTCCGGCTGCCGCCGTTTCTATCCTTAGTCCGCCAGTTCACTTTGTGCCGGCCGCTCGCGCTCGTCTTCCTCACCTCCTGTTTATCACTTCTTCCTCTCCTCCGCTTCGCACTTCAGTGTACAAACAATACAATGAAACTTCCCGTGTGTGTGTAAAGTGCGTGTCAACACCGGCTGATCATGCTGAGGATCATTTCTAGTAAGTGGACGAGTTTCAGCAGACGAGATTCCGAGACTTTGAGGTAGGTTACTATCTTGCTATCAAATGGTACACACAGTAGATAGGCACTACGTTGTTTAGTCCCAGGTAAATAGAAAAGTGATTGGTGACTTCAGATGCATTTAAAGGACTTGATTGTGAAGATGAATGGGACTCTGGGACAAACCAAGTTCTATTCAAACAGCGTGTTGTGCAGCTATAACCTTACCCACAGGCAACAGCAATCTGTACTGTCCTGAGCAGTGGCAAGTTGAAACGGCAATAAGCAATGTCAACAATATCCCAATTCCTACTAGTAGGAGCAAGTAGCAATAACAATGAAAATAGTTGTGTAGAGGCAAAAGCTTGTGTAGAAAAGCAATAAGCAGTAGCCACCAGAAACAGCAATACGATCCTAATAAGCTGTAGCATTGTGCAGCTTCAATAAGCATCACTTTCAAAGTCCCAATTCCAAGTAGTAGGTGCAAGTAGCAATAACAATGAGAATAGGTGTGTAGAGGCAAAAGCTTGTGTGGAGAAGCAATAAGCAGTAGCCACCAGAAACAGCAATACGATCCTAATAAGCTGTAGCATTGTGCAGCTTCAATAAGCATCACTTTCAAAGTCCCAATTCCAACCATTAGGCGCAAGTAGCAATAACAATGAGAATAGGTGTGTAGAGGCAAAAGCTTGTGTAGAGAAGCAATAAGCAGTAGCCACCAGACACAGCAATAAGATCCTAATAAGCTGTAGCATTGCGCAGCATCAATAAGCATCACTTTCAAAGTCCCAATTCCAACCATTAGGCGCAAGTAGCAATAACAATGAGAATAGGTGTGTTGAGGCAAAAGCTTGTGTAGAGAAGCAATAAGCAGTAGCCACCAGAAACAGCAATAATATAGTAATAAGCTGTAGTATTGTGCAGCATCAATAATTAATACTTTCAATGTCCCAATTCCAACCAGTAGGCGCAAGTAGCGATAACAATGAGAATAGGTGTGTTGAGGCAAAAGCTTGTGTAGAGAAGCAATAAGCAGTAGCCACCAGAAACAGCAATAAGATCCTAATAAGCTGTAGCATTGTGCAGCATCAATAATTAATACTTTCAATGCCCATATTCCAACCAGTAGGCGCAAGTAGCAATAACAATGAGAATAGGTGTGTAGAGGCAAAAGCTTGTGTAGAGAAGCAATAAGCAGTAGCCACCGGAAACAGCAATAATATCGTAATAAGCTGTAGTATTGTGCAGCATCAATAATTAATACTTTCAATGTCCCAATGCCAGGTAGTAGGCGCAAGTAGCTATAACAATGAGAATAGGTGTGTAGAGGCAAAAGCTTGTGTAGAGAAGCAATAAGCAGTAGCCACCAGACACAGCAATAAGATCCTAATAAGCTGTAGCATTGTGCAGCTTCAATAAGCATCACTTTCAAAGTCCCAATTCCAAGTAGTAGGCGCAAGTAGCAATAACAACGAGAATAGTTGCAATAAGTAAAGCAGTATGAAATAAGCAGTGGCAATGGATTCTGCAATTAGCAGCATCAATGAGCATACCAACAATGTTGCAATGGGCTCTGAGCGCTCAGAATTTTCTACGTTATCAGTGTTCTTTCTGCCCATTTTATGACCACGATTTTTGAGCTGAAAATTGGCAAAAGTGGAAAATTCGTACCCTTGCGCAGACCCCAGTCATACTATTAGGAGCAAGAAGCAATACCGATGGCAATACATAGTTGTGTAGAGGCAAAGGCTCGTGTAGAGCAGAAATCAGCCGTAGCCTCGGAAACAGCAGTAAGCCGGTATCCTAATAAGCAGTAGCAATGTGAAGCAGCAATAAGCAACACGAGAATTGTTGCAATTAGCGGCAGGTAGATTTCAATTGCGATTACCTAATATGAACGTTTAGTAATTAGCGACCACAAATCAGCAATGGTGAAATACAGCTGAGTGAAGACTAGGTAGGTACCTCGTATACATATAAGTAGTTTAGTGAAGTAGGAACAGTTCTAGTTTATAAAGAGTTTCGTTCAGTGCAGCAATCAGCAAAATCAAAAAGAACAGCTATCAGAATTGTAACAATAAGCGGAACAGCAATCATCTTTTCATCAACTCAATGTTAGTTCAGGGGTTCGATCAATCGATTTTTTGGTCTTATTAACTTTTAATCCTACCATTTGATTGCTGGAAATAAAATGCAGATCATTGCTCCATGACATCAATGGGACCTGTGAATCCCGGTTCGCACTGCCAAAACATCTGCCAACTTCTGTGGACAGTATAGATTCCCCACTTTTGTAACATGGACGTATAGAATTGGTTAATGAACATTTCAGGTAAATTGGTAGTTCCGGAGTTGTCCCTATGACAATAAATGTCAAGTTTGCGCATGCGCAGTAGCCACTTATCCAATAATGGTGAAATTCATAGGAAATTGTCTTGGAACTATTGTAGGTTCCGCAGTTATGGCTATGAAATACATTTCAAAATTGCTCATGCGCAGCAGGTATTACTGATCCAATAGTGTCAAAATTCGTAGATAATTGTCAACCTCCAACTACGCTCCGAATATGAGCGAAATTTGTCCATTAGGAAATGGATTCGGACCACAATTTCATATAGTTTTGCCTGGGACAAGGAGTTGACTACGGACCGACAGACAGACATGGAACCAAAATTGTTCAGAAAGCTCTGAAACGTAAATAAAAAATCCCCATTTATGCAGCATGAGTTGATGAGCGAATTTTCAAAGAATCGTTTTACACGATTTGGTGGGTGATTCTTATAGGAAATTTCATGCTGATTCCAAATATACCATATGTTCCTATGTTTGAGATGGTAATTTACACAGAAAACCTCAAAAACGCGTTTTTAAAGCGATTATTGACTCTAAATTTTCAAAATTTGACCCCTTGGAGTACTCCAAAAATTCTGGCCAACGAACTCAACCTTTCTTTTGATATTATTGGCATTTTGAAATTTTTTCAGGTTTTTAGCTCGATTCCTCCGTCAGATATCGTCTAGAGTGACACACATATAAATAAATAAATATATAATACCTACATATAAAAAAGTTTTAATTTCAGGAATCGTTTTAGAATGGTCTGAAATGGATTTCCATGAAGAAAATTGTCAAAAATTTGCATTACAAAAATTTGAAGCCATTGCAATAGGTAGCTTCATTTTCTTCGAAAATTCGCTAAAAGCATGTGGAAATCTTGATTTTGGAGGACAACATTTTTTTTTTGAAGAAGCAACAACTTCCCCCTAAAGATGACTCGTACGTCCCTCGTCACCCGAACCTCCCAGTATGAGGGTTATTTATGTTCCTGGTTAGACTAACGGTCTCATTTTTCCTTATGGGAGGGCAGATTCGCTCTGTTCGTTCGTTCGTTCCACTTGTAACCCAATCGGAAATCCTCTTTAAAACACCCAAATTTTGGAGGATTTGGCATCACTGGAAGGAAGGGAATCGCTTTTTCATCATTCCAGATGCCTCCTCCCTGCGTCTTGGTCTGCAGCGTATTCCCGAGCGTGACTTTTCTGTCCCCACAAATTAAAACTGTACAACTTTCTAGTACTTACTCCGAACAATGTTCAAGTTATTCCATGTTCTCCATCTTGAACTCAGTGCTGGTGGGATCCATCTGCTCAGGTGAATCAAAGCTAGGCCGTACGGCTAACCCATGTGAATTTCATCAGTCTCTCCAGCCGTTTTGGAGCAAACATCATTCATTTTTTGCTGGTATTCCCCTTGAAATGCTGAAAATTCTGCGGAGGAGCATTCTTTAGTACTTATGTAGTATGGATATAGACTCTCAAAGAAGTGTAAAGTAACCCCCCCCCTCTTTCTTTGGAAATTTGATTTTCTACGAAGATTCCGAAAATTGAACTAAAAAAACTCCGTCCTTCCGGTCCGCCGTATTTCTTCACAACTACCTTATGAGTCCCATTTGGGGTCTAGTTGTGTGCACCTCCTCTCAGCGTTACCATCAGCCCCACGTAGTGGGTGACATTTTCGAAAGGTCCTAGATCGATAACTTT
Organism: Lygus lineolaris; assembly: GCA_030264115.1. Classification (NCBI taxonomy): domain Eukaryota; kingdom Metazoa; phylum Arthropoda; class Insecta; order Hemiptera; family Miridae; genus Lygus; species Lygus lineolaris. The sequence goes on along the minus strand of JAEMON010000001.1, from coordinate 17,328,755 downwards.
TAATACAATGGTACAGTTTTCGTCACGGTTCCAGGTAGAACACGATTTTTAGAATCGAATGAGACTACCAGGAGCAAATAACCTATGGGAGGACCAACTGTATCATTCCTTGAGCATATTAACTATAATTTGATTCCTATAATTTTGATTGCTCAAATTCAATTGCTATTTCCATTCGATCCCGCTCGAAATCCGTAGTTAGGGGTTGGGTCTAAATGATCCAAATAAATGTACATAGCGGTATAATCCACGGATTACTGGGGCTGATTTTTCGTCAGGGGGAGTTGAGCCGAAACCGTCCGTTGCGGTGACTTATTTGAATTTGTAATCAGTTACCTTCCGCCACCATTAATTCGGTATTCAAAGTTTGTTGTCGAGCACCTGCGCGCTCTGATCGATCAATCCAGGTCAACTCTTGCCCTTCAAACAAATTAGATCAATTCTGGAATTGAAAATCCTCTCGTGGGAACATGAATACCTACTACCGCGCGTTTCAAAATAAACAAATTGAAATCAGGAAACATCTAGAAAGATGGATGGAAATGCGGTTGTAAATTTGTGATCTTCGATAAGTTTGTTTAAAGTGTAAAATCCAATTCCGAAAGGCAAACAATTGAAAGTGATTGACTACGATTGTTGGGAAGTTGGAAGTGGTAGTTGGGTAGATACCCAAGGCAGGAGCCATTTTGGAGGTGTAGTTGGAGGCTTATGTGTATATAATCCCATATTGCAGGATGTCTTCATGAACTCGTTGATTCCAAATTTCACCTCCCGGATTTATTCAATTGACCCGTCCAGCGAGGCGAGGGGAGTTTGAAGTGACGTCACAACATAAAGATTGAACAGTCAGACGTTTGGTAGACTCGAATATAAATCTGTACAAAGTTCTGTAATCTTGAGATATCCATGGGATTGAATGACCTTTTGGTCATTATATTAATCAAAAACCATCCAAGTACCAGTTCCCGACCTCCTTCCTTACAAAGTGTACCTCTCTTCATTTCGTCAGAGTTATTATGGGCGTTTAGAACAAACATCATTCATCCTTCATCATCCTTCATTCCACTCGAGTTACGGCCACCATAATGTTTTGGGGCTTCTGTAGAGGGTTGAGTGGAGTAAATTGAAACAAAATGTTGATGTTTTTTCTCTCGAGTGAATTCATAGAAATAATTTGCCACCATGTCGCTTATAATATACGTATTTCATTGAGCAGGTGTGCGCAAATTTTGACACGGGAATATATTGTAATATTAAAGTCGGAATGGGAAACATTCGTGGGTATGAGTTTTGCATTTCAAACCTCGAAATCTGATTCTTATAATAGAAGAGAGAATAAGAATTTTTTTAAAAGAATTTTTTCGGATTTTTTAGGTCGATCCCAGGATCAGATGTCGTCTGGGGTGACACACACACTCACACACACACACATACCTTTAATATGCTTTAATTAATCAGAAAACAACATCCCCGCATCAACAAACACAACAAAAACAACCGCAACAAAACCCCCCATCAACATACTTGATAACCCCCCCATACTTGATCATTTTAGCCTTGAATTCGTATAAATCTGCACTCAAAAGTGTTTCTGTGACCTCGAAAGTGAATGCGGTATTTTATTAGTCTCCGTTTCCGCAATCCCGCTCCCTAGTCTGCTATCCATGAGTTATCTTTTACCTTTTCGATAATTCCATAGCTATCTTGGCTGATGGTTAATTTATCAGGATGAATTTATCATCCCTAGTCTTGCCTGTAATAATTTCGCAATGACTATAACGTGTATTGGAATAAAGTTACCTTCTTTTAGCGAATTTTCGAAGAAAATGAAGCTATTGCAATGGCTTCAAGATTTAAATAATGCAAAGTTTTGAAAATGTTCTTTATGGAAATCCGTTTCAGACCATTCTAAAACGTATCCTGAAAACTAACAATTTTCCATATATATTTACCTATATATACATCCGCAAGCAAGAAAGATCACGTCCAAAGTAATCAAATTAATATACTTCGGAAAATCAATCCTTTCCATACCACTTTTAGCGAATTTTTGAAGAAAATTCAGCTATTAGAAAGGCTTAAAGATTTTAAAAATTGTCTCTATGGAAATCCGTTTCAGACCATTCTAAAGCGATTCCTGAAGATTAATTTTTTTATGTGTATGTATGTCTATGTGTGTGTATGTATGTGTGTATGTGTATCAGACGGTATCAGACCCTGGAATCGATCTAAGAAAACCGACAACATTTCAAAATGTCGATAATATTAGACGAAAGGATAAGTTCGTTGGCCAGAATTTTTGGAGTAGTCCAAGGGGTCAAATTTTGAAAAATATGGGTAAAGAATCGCGTTTTTTTTACGTTTTTCGTGTAAAATGCCATCGTAAACATAGGAACATAAATATGGTATATTCAGAATCAGCGCGATTTCCTATAAGAATCACCCACCAAATTGGCAAGAATGATTCTTTGAAAATTCGCTCATTAACTCATGCTGCATGACTAGAACCTACGGGGATTATCAGAGTGTTGTGGCAGATCAAAATATTGAACGCGATACTGTAACCTCCTCGGCCGTTGTCATGTTAACTCTTTTGTGCCGGTTGGATTGATGGATCACTGAAAGTTACCTCGAGGCCCCTTTGACAGTCACAATCTGGTTGATACGGACCTGCCAACGTTGTTGCAAATTGATCCATTTCATCGTCTGTTTCATAGCGATCCTAATTAAGGCGAAGCGGCAGCTCATTATGGTGCGAGTGTCGTGGGAATCGCGTTGCTCTTTTTAGTTTTTGCTGAGTTCTCAACAACTGCTCATCCCGTTGCCCTACTTGTGCTTGCAATTGGGCTCCCCAAACTCCTTTCTTGGCGCTTCAAACATCTACGTATTATATACACAAAGAAGTTTCAACAGTCAGGACAATTCCTTCGCTCCACCTTCAGGGTGTCTCAGCTAATGATCCCCCTCCCCAACTTTCTTAGAAAGCCATTTAGAAAAAAATTCAAATCGTAACCCCTCATATTACAATGGCTTAAAGAACGATATTTTAACACACCAATTTGAAAAAAAGTTGCATTAATGCAGCATGAGTTGGTGAGCGAATTTTCAAAGAATAATTTTAACCGGTTTTTTGTTGGATTCTTATAGGAAATTTCACGCTGATTCCCAATGTACCATATGTTCCTATGTTTAGGATGGTATTTCACACCAAAAACCTCAAAAAAACACGTTTTAGCGAATTTTCGAAGAAAATGAAGCTATTGCAATGACTTCAACATTTTTGTAATGCAAATTTCTGCCTATTTTCTTCATGGAAATCCGTTTCAGACCATTCTAAAACGATTCCTGAAATTTCACACTTTTATATAGGTATGTATATATTTATATGCGTGTCTCTCCAGACGATATCTGCCCGAGGGATCGAGATAAAAAATCCCAAAAAAAAAAAAAAATTAAAATGTCAATAATATCAAAAGTAAGGATGAGTTCGTTGGCCAGAATATTTGGAGTACCTACTCCAAAGGGTCAAATTTTGAAAATTTAGTTCCAAAAATCGCTAAAAAACGCGTTTTTTGAGGTTTTTGGTGTGAAATACCATCTTAAACATTGGAACATATGGTATATTCGGAATCAGCGTGAAATTTCCTATAATAATCACCCACCAAATCGGTTAAAATTACTCTTCGAAAATTCGCTCACCAACTCATGCTGCATGAATGGAACTTTTTTCGTAGAACTCAAATAATACGTTTTGGCGCGATTGGTTCACTAACTTTGTTCTTTCAGATGGAAATCCCCCATTGCTTCCTCACTACCGAAGGTAGGAAGCTATGTATTCGTGCAAAAAATTGAAAATTTTCGGTCGGAAAATCATGTCTCACATGAGGTAATGAAAGACCGAAAAAAAGTTAGAACTGAAAATTAGAACTAGGAAGTTTTCAAGGGTGCTGAATCCGAATTTGAAGTCGAAAATGCAATATGCGACACACCGGAATTGCCCATTCGAGCTTTCAGTAAAAACCGCGAGTGTAATCATGAGGGATAATGTATTTATTGATTTTTGGTTTATTATTATTGAAATGGAGCTCGAAAAACATTTTTTTGTTTACCCCCCTTTCATAGTTTAATGTTTTACGTTTCAAGGTTTGTAGAACCCAAAAATCTAAAAAAAAATCCGTCTGTACTTAGACCATGGGCCAAAATTAATGAAATTCGCTATACAGGCCCCATTCGGGGTCTAGTTGTGCCTAGAAGCTTGGAATTACCGTCAGTTCCCTCCAAGGGGTAGAGAATAGGGGATGCAATTTTACTTGTTTACTTTGATATGCTTCCTTAGTTACTGAATCACGTTATGAAGGACAAACCTGTAATAATTATAGACAGACACACACTGTAGGTACACAAGAATTTATTATTGTGACCTCTCGATATAATATAATGCGGTAGGTACCTACACGCTCCCATTTTTTGGCCT
>JAEMON010000001.1:17314220-17324271 GCA_030264115.1 Lygus lineolaris | reverse complement strand
TAAGGCAAAAAATCTCTCAGTGTACTATACCTATAATAGAATAGTTTATTCCAGTATTTACAAATTACAAAACTTGAATTTAATGCGCAGTTGGATGATTTCTCAAACTGTAGTTATAATATACCGATAGGATTTTTGCAGATGGATGATCAATACAGAAAATAATAAACCGTTGTGTTTTAATTTGCAGCTTTTTAATATGCAGTATAGTGACGTAAACTAATTGGGACCACCCTACGTAGGGAAATATTGATATGTAAGGTAATAGTGCTGTGTATTGTAGGTAATATAGCTATGTAGGTTACTATACTATGTAGGTATAGGGTAATATTGCATATAACATTTTTGGGTCCAAAATAGCTAAAAATCGGTTAAATCGCCAACAGGTAGAAACAGGTAAATTTGCTCGTTAAGTCATAACTACAGTTGAACTTTAGTGACATTCAGATAGCAATGTGTTTGTACCATTTCACTTCCTTGCACGGTGGCCGTATGTGAACCAAGGTTTTCACTGAGTGGGATATTTATGTAATATGTACAAACATACTTTCACACACATACACTCATAAACACATTTTCACTGAATGGACATCTGAGACATTTTTTCATAACGTTTTTGAATACTTATTCTACGGTTCCACTTGGGTTGGGTAGGAAATACAGGACCTCCTCGTATTTATCCAATCCAAATGTATATCTCGCATCCTTTGAGGACAGTTGCTGCCGGAAACTTTGCTACTCCAAGCTTGGGTTACGCTGTCTGAATGTAATCGCACTATAGATTTGCAGGAAGGATGTGGTGGTGCGAACCAGACCATCGATCTGTGACTGGGGCCTCCTGCGGCACAAAAGTGTGGCCTAGAAAGAGTGGTGAAGTGTAACATAGATGATAGAGGTGGATGTGAACTGTTTGGATGAAAATCCCGACTGATTGTGAGTGAGATGACTTGGTGATTGAAGAACCGCGGATCCTTTTACGAAACAGTTTCAGCCTCGGTGCTAAACTTATAATATTATATCTATAACCTATTATATGTATAACCTTAACTTTTAACCCCGGTCACATTTGTATTTTACATTCCTTTCTTGATCCGAAGGGTAAAGAGGAAGTATTGCTATCGGTCTCGAAAAATTAAAAATTCTCTAACTATGTATTTTGTACTTACTCGTATTATATACTGAATATGAACCAATATATTATCAAATAATGAATGCTTGTTTACTAATGGTCAATTTCGACCTTAGTTCACGGGATTAAAAAAAAATTATGAATCTGATTAAAAGTCTGATTTCAAGGTTTGATTTCTATATACGTATACTTATGAAAGGAAGTTCCTGCAGAAATTGCAGATCTCAGCTCAAGTTTTATAAGGAATAATGAGAACAATTGTAGAGAAAACGTCCTTTTTATCACGGTCTCGATGATGAAATGATTTGAGACATGTTGATGATATATTTATATACGTGTAGTTACAAAAACTAAAGATACTATCGTCAATGTGGTCGAAAAAATGCGATTTTGAGTTTTGCTTAATATATCACTGAATTCGTATTTTTACTCCTGACCTGGTGATACCATCGTCACCAAGATAGCAAGATACCAAAATATCACTCGTCGTTGTCATGGTTTCAATAATCTGTGCACATCCATGTCTGGTGCACAACATGGCACTTCACTGCTGTTCTATCACGTTTGGCATTGGTAGATTCAGTATTAATCAGCTTTCTAGCTCTCCCGAAAAGAAACAAAATTTCATGTTATCACATACTCGTACATTAACATGTTCTATAGAACTATGACGACGATATCCACATTGCTTTCCATGTCCAGGAAAATTTTCTGTGGGCAACATGTGGGTAATTGACATAAAAAACAAAAAAGTCCAAAATAAGGGTCTGCGAGTGTAGTATGAAGCTTTGCACCAGATATTCCCGAATGGTGCCCCCAGTTTCTCTGATAAAACCCCAATCAAATACAAAGAGACCTTGCAGAATCATTGTTTCGACCGCAGAAGAAATCTGAATTGAGAAAATGCTGATTTTCTCCATGATTTTGAAGAAATCATGGAGAAAATCAGAACTAATGGTGGTGAACTAATGGTTTCGCTGGAAATCTACAAACGTTGGCGACTAGCTAGAAGAAGCGAACGTACTGATGGGAGATTTGATTGCACTCTGTGTGAGTTTTTGGTTGAAAAATTTGAACTGCGTGATTTGTAAGAAAGAAATCAAGCTTTTGCAATGAGTCCAACATTTTTTTAGAGGCAATTTTTTGAAAATTAGCATTTGTATTTTAGAGTACATACCTATCCCGAATGAAGCACTGAAAATCAACACTTTAACATTCATGTTTTTTGTTTTTCACTTCACAGACCTTGGAAATGATCTGAAAAGCCCAAAACGGTGCCAAAATATCATTGATATCATCAAACATCATTGAGGATGAAATTGCCTACAATGTTGGTGCATCCTGGAAGGTCAATTTCTTTATTTCAAGGGTCAAAAATCGTTCAAAAATTGCAAAAGTTGGTCGGAAGTGAAGTGGTTTTTTGTTGTTGAAAATTTGCTCATTGAGTCATGGGCACGAACTAAATAACTTGGGATGAAGTTGTGCAAACTTCATTGAGTCATATACTGCATGCCTGGAACTTATTAACTTTCATGGAAACTAACTATAAATAAGTTGGGATGATGAAGACAATCAGGTCATGATCAAGGTGCATCAATAAATAAAACAAAGCTTATGCAACACTTATACTTTGTAGTGTGTAGACTCGCTCATTTTTGAAATATTATTGTCATACATTTATACCTACTATGTTAGGAGAATGATGCCGAAGATTGAGAACACTGGAAGAGACGGCCTGGACGGGTCTATGACCTTTGGCCCAGAATCAATTAGGAAGCATTAATGTTATATTCATGCTGGTATTACCCAATATGTAACCATATTTATGTTTATACATAAATTTAAAAAAAAAATTATACTAGAGTCCCATTAGTGATTGAAACTCTCAATTCTATTGCCTGAAGGAAGGGAGGGAGCTGGGAGGAGTAACCAATGAGATTCGATGTTACAAGTATTATGCATATACAGGTGGAAGTATTGCAGCAGGATACGTTTTATCTCTTCTGCGAGTATAGTTGGCATTCAACGTGTGGTAATCGTGTTGGTATTTTACGTCGCTGATTTCGTTTACTCCCGTTCACTACAGGCGAGCGGACTTAATTTTGGTGCGTCGAAGCAGCGGAGACACAAAGTTTCAAAACAATGAAAGGCCAGAAAGAGAAGATGGAGGACGGTCGTAGCGGTCTAAATAAAACGTCTTCAAACTTCGGGAAGTCAGCCAAGTCATTATCATTATTCAGAAACTATACACGAACAAGTTCCCTGCGGACAGAGTTCTTTGCTCTGAACTGCGACACTCTTGTGGTTCAAGTGAAAATCAAGTCAGGACCAACCAATTCAATCCGGCCATCTTCAGCCAGGAAATACGTGCGTTACTAAATGATTGCATTGCTACATGGATTCGAGAGTTATCATGTTTTCTCCTGCCTTCATTGCGTCAAATCCAGTAAATTTCAGTTTCCGATAAGTCAATTTTCAGCAGAAAAAGGTTTCACTCATCTACAATCATCGGATACTCCCAATATACCACCTCCTCCAAAAGCTCTCGCTGACTAATTTTCATCTCTCAACAATCAGTCTCAAACGGTCTTTTATACGGTCTATTGTTTCCCTGGAGAGCCATGATCGTGAGAGCTTTCCGAAAAGTTGCTCTATGAAAAGTATTTGAAGGTCGGTGGTCAAAAGTGGGTGAAAACGATGAATCTTATTTACGAGTAAAATTAATTGGTTGTAGGAAAACACCCTTTCATCCCTATCTTCGATCATTTATTTGAAACTAGTGTGAATTTTGTTCGTTCAGATTAGTTTCAACTAGCATAAACCTCGGGCGGTCACGCAGACAGACGGACATAGCGTAGGTAACAGCACTAAACGACCGCCTCAACATCAGCTCAACCTAGATTGACAGTCTGTAATTCGTCAACAATTAACTCCAAGAATGCAAGTATATCATCATAACAATCAACCATTGTGCTTGACAGTCAACGGAGGTTCTATTACGATGTTTTTGATACGACATTATAACTGTCCATCCCGATCAATGAAATCTGAGTGGCTCAACTCACAGGAATCGTTTGGAATCCCACAGATAAAGTTCTTTTTGCCGGATTCCATCACATCACAATGCGACGTGAAATGTTGTGAAATTGCACGGTCTTACATCAGTAACGAACGTCTTTACTCAGTCAACGTCTCCAAGGAAAGCTGATTTCACTATTAAATGAAAGGAATTATAATTTTGAAGAAGAAAAAAAAAAAAAATTCCTGGAGATTGGTGCAGCCCAGAGTGGTATTATCTGATGGTGCAGCCGTTCGAGCGACAAACAGAAAGACAAACGAACAAACCTATTTTCATAGTATTATACATTTTGCTTCATTGCTCTATTTAACCGTTTTGAGCTAAAAAAGTAAGCGTCGGTTTTCAAGGGCTTTGAATCCAAATTTTGATTGAAAAAAATGGAAATTCCCCCCTTGAAACTTCCTCATCTGCTTACAATAGTAGTATTTCAAATTTTTAGTAAATTATCGAAGAAAATGAAGCTATTGCAATAGCTTCAAAATTTTAGTAATGCAAATTTTTGGAAATGTTCATCCTGGAAATCCGTTTCAGACCATTCTAAAACGATCTGACACTTTTTCATATATATAATATGTATATATATAATACATTATAATACCTAATACATATTATATTATATATATAAATAAAAAATATATATAAATGCGTCACTTCAGATGATATCTGACCCTGAAATCGAGATTAAAAAATCCAAAAAAATCTTAAAATGTCAATAATATCAAAAGAAAGGATGAGTTTGTTGGCCAGAATTTTTGGAGTACTCCAAGGTGTCAAATTTTGAAAAATTAGTGTCAAAAATCGCTTAAAAACGCGTTTTTTGAGGTTTTTGGTGTAAATTACCATCTTAAACATAGAAACATATGGTATATTTGGAATCAGCGTAAAATTTCCTGTAAGAATCACCCACCAAATCGGTTAAAATTTTATTTGAAAATTCGCTCATTAACTCATGCTGCATGAATGGAACTTTTTTAAATTAAGTATTTCAATGACTTACGACCAATACCGATGAATCCATAATCCTTATTCCACCTTGTTCTTATTCGGTTTCCAAAACTGAAAAGCTTCATGTACCTAGTGATTTAACAACGGATTTCCACAGAAAACGTTATCGGATACACCTGCCGCTCGACACCTTATCTTCCATCCCCAGGAATATTCTTTCCTTGTCGTCCAATTTATTCGGGCAAATCTCTCTTTGAGCTAGTATTACTTTACTTCTACACGCATTCCCTCGTGTTGGCCGCCTTCCAAACATTTTTTGAGAGTACTGCAGGTTTTTTGCTTCCCTCTCGCATGTTCAGTGACTTTATTGATCGGACGTAGAAGGACATGCTCCAAGGAGAGTCCTCCGACCTTATTGCAGTATGAGACCACTACTGGATTATTAACGAAAGTTCACCGCCGAAGAAAACCCAGTTTGGCTCGTCAATAAATGCATGCGACAATTTCCAATTCCTTAGCTTACCTTAAGGTTGAAACGTAAAGTACTGCAATCTGTTGAAACCCCATTTTCTTATAAACTCACTGAATATAACTTATATGGTAGATCTGGCGGCAATTAACATCCTGGTCGTAGCCCTGATCAGTGGTGCGGGCGAAGTGTTACGGTGTTACGAGTCCGAGGAATCCCTTTAGGAGCACTCCGTGGCGTCACCACTCGCGTCTTGCCCTACGCATTGATGGTATTTTCATGAGTGCTTTTCCCTTTATTCCTCCCTCCCTCCACTGGGAGGAGTTCCATAGGGCGCTCCCGTTTTACTAACTAATCTTTGATTTTTCTTTTCCTTCTATGTGTCTAATCAAATTGTTTTAGGTGGAATTAAAGGGTGAAAACGGTTTCTGAAAAGTGAATTTTGTCAAATCCAGGAAATCGCTTTGATTTTCAAACGCTGATAATTCAAGCCCTGAAATTCAATAATGCCCAAAACTCGGCTGTGGAAGAGCTTATTGGAACTCGTATTTATTACTACTTGGGACTATTGAGTTGAAAAGAGGGATAATCTCCCCCTATCCCCTTCCCATAAATATTATAGCATTGAAAGAAGTATTCCATACTTTTCTGCGTTGAATCGATATATTACAAATTGGTTTTCGAAATCATTTTTACTTTCCTCATCCCACCTGAAGGTGAATGGAAAGTATTGCGATCAGCAGAAAACCCAATTTCTGAAACACCACCTTTAACTGCTCCTAATCGACATATGATCAATTTTCTCCAAGTTTCGGAAGAGTGTATGTAAGTCCGTATGTATGTGCTTTTTTGATGGCGTGCCCCCTCCGCCTTTGAGGGGAGTTTAATCTAAAAAAAAAAATAAAAAAATGTATCTATGTGTGTACGTAATGTGTATGATCACGATTGCGGCCCCTATGAAGATGATAAAAAATTCCGATTTCGAGGATTGATTTCTACATGTCTGAGGATGAACCCCTCAGAATTTCAGCCCTCCAAGTCAATTATTAGGGCAAGAAAAAATTCCAGATAGGTGAAAAAACGTCGTTTTTAGCCCATTTTTTAGCTTTTCTTCTAAACTGCTCTAACGATTTTGATGAACTTCGCAAGGACTTACTCTTCTAACAAGTAGAAACAAGTTCCAATACCCCTCATCTCCGCAAAAATAGGTTGAGGCCAAACACAGCTGAGGAAAGTAGTGTGAAGCCTCGCAACAGATGTTTTTTATTCGATTCCGAAGAGCCGTCAACTAATGAAACTTCAAATTCCGAATTTTAAATATATATTAAAATGTTAAGTTTTTAAAGCCCTTGGGATTTTAAAAAGAAGAAGAAAACGAATCATACTTGTCCGTTTGCTAAAAACTATGCGAAAGCCTCAGCTTTCCAACGTTGTAGTTTTTTAATATTATACTTTACAAATTGGAGGAGAACAATACGGTTGAATGCAATAAACGTGGGTTATTACAGGACGTGGGTGTATAACGGCTAGCTTAGACTTGACCATTTACTAGGGGAGTTAGATATCTTTTTCCTTGTAGTTTAATTTCTCACGCTGAGTTCAATGGTAATATATATTTTAACTGAAAGATTAATTTTAACTGAGAGGCAATTGACTTTTCGGACAAAATAGGGCACTTTCGATCCATGTTTTCAGTTAGATCTTGAAATAATCAATTTCATTACAAAATTCTAGGATATAGAACAAGAGGAAATTTAAAGTAACGTATGATTGTGGGCAGAAGTAGGATATTGTAGGATTCACGAATGAATAGAATTTATTTTGGGATTAACTTATTACGACTTTGAACATTGCCAATTTATTAAAATCGGAAAGACCGAAAAATTGATAAAAAATATTAAAATGATTAAATATTTGATTGATATAAAAAACATTTTAGTAATTTTTTTAAAATATATTGTACTATCCTCAAAAGCGTATTAGCGCATGCCAAAAGATAGGACATTTAAAACGCTCTTCCGATCAGTATATTTCGCACATCCGGAGTAAGACTGGTATAAGTCAAAAAACCCAACTGTTGAGAAATCGCGTTTATAGGTTTTTGACTTATACGGTATTGTGTAACAGTCATCTTAACGAATGTTTTTCATATCTCAAGGGTCTATAGCACTCAAAACTATCTGACTATCACGTGCTATACCAAAATCACTTCATTCCCTCATTATTTGCGACCAGCTTGCTTAAATTGATCAAATTCCTATGATGTACCACTATTACCCCAAGAAACAGGACCAATAATTACCAATTATCACATCATCCTCGAGATATACCACTATTGATCTAAGCATAGACACCATGGATTGCTACTTTTAACATCACTTTCACCTCGAGAAACAAAAATAACGATGGCGAATTTCAAAACATCCTTAAACATCAGTTACTTGCTCCACTTACTTATTCTTGAATATCAGTGACTTAAGTTTAGACTCTGCTTTCATTTTTGTTATGGTGAACTCTGAACTCCAGCCTAATTAATGTATGATACTTCGTGTTCAAGAATAGAGAAAAATTAAAATACACAATTCCATTCAAACTATGATAGTAAACTTTATTATTTAGTGAATAACAAAAATGCCCTTATAAATTTAATAAGTTTACTACTTGTATCATTTCAGGTTCAACATCTGATAATTATGAAAAATCAACAGAACTAAAATACCATTTTGCTTCCGAGTCTACCAAGGTAGCGGAAGCATTGTTTTCACTTTTGGGAAGTGAAGAATTTTTCACCTCCAGCACCAAAATTTCAACTCCCTTTTTACGTTTTAGACTTTCCTGAACAATTTTGGTTTCGTGTCCGTCTGCCGGTCTGTCTGTCTGCGTGTCCGGGAATCCTTGCAACACTCACAACTTCCACAATTTCCATCCGATTTTGATGAAATATTCAGGGATTACGCGGGTTAGGCCCTGGACGACCACTTTCTTATGCTTAAACGTGAAATCCTCGAAACTTCCATTTCTCGCTACCCAATGGTCCGAGGAAGCTATGTGCCACCCCCAACTTGGCGTTTGACTCTTTTCAATGGTAACTAATAAGGAAACAAAACGCATAACTCAAGAAAAGAGTTAGTAGGTACATTATAAGGAGTAGGTACAACATTATCAAGGAACTTACTCTTCTAAATTGCTATTTTCCCCATGAAAATAAGTGGTAGGTGGAGAAAGGACATGTTGTGAACAGATCATCACCTACTGGTTTATCTTGAATTGATCTGGGTTCGCAACAAACAAAAATACAATCCTTCCTTTTTTTGGGACACATAGTGGAACATCTTGAAATAAACCAGTGCTGCAATTCCAAAACTGGAACCAATGCATGACTTTTCGGATCAAAAGTGAAACATATGATATAAATATGCCAGTATTGCACTACTGAAGAAAGGATGATCAGGGAAACGTGGGATCAATAGTGGTACATAAAGTTAAACCAGTATTACACCTACCTTGAGGTCTTCACACTTCGGCGTCTGGCGCGTAACTTGAATGATCCAATCTTGCTCCGACGCTATGATAGAAGAATGGCTCAGAACCATAGTGGTTTGTCTGATCTCTAGCGGCCAACTATTGAGCTATCGTTAAAAACTCAAAATCGTCAATTTCGGACTTATTACCAGTCTTACTCCGGATGTGCGATTTATTTTTAATTTTACACTGCAAATAATTGTAGGAGTTATGACCGTTTGAATGACCAAGGTCGAAAATGAAATAAAATCTTGAAATTGAAAAAACTCACGAAAACGAGGGTTTGAAGAAAAACTCCAGAAGACTCTTTTTGTGAGAAATTAGGTGGAGTATCGATAACTTGAGTTTTGAGGCCACTGGAAACTCAAAATCGATCCGATTGGATGTCCCTAGGTACCTACTTCGTTTTTTTGGTTTATTATTTTCAATACCTAATGTGATATTTTAAGTTTCAAGGTAGGTGAAATCCGAAAATCTAATTAAAACAAATATCCAGCCGTCCGCCGCATTTAACCGAAACTACTGTACTAAATTAAGAAATTAATTCTCATGCCTGTTCCATTATAGTAATACCGAAACTCGCTGTTACTATCAGTACTTCTGAAGCGGTGAACAATAGGAGATGACAAAATGCCCTAGCTTGAAAACTTTCTAAAACGTTATGTTTTTTCTTGAGTTTTCAGACCCGTTTTGTTTGCGCACTTATCAGACAAACTGCTTTATGTAAAAAAAAACTATCGATTTTTCAAACTCTTCAACCATCCTGTCCATGATTCCGTCGACAACGATTTGAAATTTCAACTCCTCAAGGTTCGTGAATGCGTGTGCGTATTCATTTCTACGAACTATTTTACTCCACGACCAAATGGTCCAAAATCGCTGAAATGAAAAAAAAAAAAAAAAAAAA
>JAEMON010000001.1:17283828-17295728 GCA_030264115.1 Lygus lineolaris | reverse complement strand
TTCCAAAGGTTCATTATTGAAAATAATAAACCAAAAATGACTCAGACCTCTGTGACTAATACCCCTGTAGCGTGCCAGACGAAAAAAAATAAATTTAAATGGCCGAATTCGAAGAATTTGGAATTTGGTATTGAATGATCTAAGACTATTATGCTTTCAAACTTTCACTTTGAGTTTTTTTTTTTTAGATTTTTTAATGCATCGTTTTAACGCAAAACGCTTAATTGAATTTTTCAGTAATTACCATATAATTTAGTAATGCATGCATTTCAGGGGACGTCCCTTTAGATAGAAAATCGTCTCGAAACCGAACAGCAATCCGAAACCTATGATCAACGATACCGAACACGTGAATCCGTGTGGCGCCACCCTGTGATGCGATTCTGGCACCATGACACCAGACCATGGTGGCGTTGAGAATTGTTTCAAAACTGAACATTATTCAAACATCTATGTTCATCGACTCCCGATACGGAAATCCGTGTGGTGGCACACCGTGGTGCCAGTCTGGCACCTTGGCACCAGCTCATGGTTACGTTGGGAATGTTCAACATCAAGAAGAAAGCAGATCGGTTGATAGTTAGACCGGTTGATAGGCGTTAGAGAGCGCAAACTGGATTTAGTAAACAAAAAAACAAAGCCCCCCCCCCCCCCTCCATTATATCCCCTCTAAATGCAAATTTCGAAATTGCACAACTAGACACATCCCTAAGCCAAAAAAAATAAATTAAATAAAATAATAATAATAATAAAGCAAACGAGTCGGTTGAGAATTAGGCCCTCCCTTATCCTCAGAGAGATGGCTCGTATCTCTGCCTGCTGCAGCTTCACTCTCTCCTAGGAGACTATTTGTGAGAATGGTTCAGTCTACCCGGAAACCTTCCGCCGCTCGATTGTACTCACTAGGATTTTCCCGAGCTGCTGTGTTAAGAAATTCTACTCCATTCCTGAACTCGGTAGTAGACGGCGTCGGTGTTTACAATGCGGGTGTCAAATTACGCCGCCCTACCACTTTCCCATACACTTTCAGCCTTTATATCAGCTACCAACATTTGTGCATTTGCGGAGGCATCTTGGAGAACAGGCTTAGTAGCCACTCCTTCCCAAGCCAGTGATGCTAGGCGAGCACACTCATCTCTCATTTGGTCGTGTCCATGCTTTACAAGACAATTCTTGCAATTTGATGCGTGGGTAACGTTCATGATGCTTCCACACCCATCGCATAGAGCTGTTAGTCCTTCTGGTGTGTGGCCATATCTCAGAGATAGAGCATCTCACAATTGGTTGGCTGAAAGATCGAAATGGTCTGCTGCTGTGTGAATAATTGTGAACCATTATGACGCTCGCCCATCCACAATACGGTGTACAGTATCCTCATGCTGGGGGGGATAGTGTTGATTTTCAAGTGCTGATTTTGTGCAATGATTTTGAGTCAGTTAGAAGGATTTTCGGTCTGTTAGAAGGTTTTCAACTTTTCATGCATTCGAAAGCACTCGAACCCTTCGTTCCCTACAAACGTTTTCATAATGGATTTCAATCTTTCCTTGGGTATCACAAATTTTTGATTTGTTATTTTGGCAAATTCGGATCGGGACACACAACCTCTCATTCTTAACTTTTGTTCCAGCGATGATATTGAGTCTGCAGCAGCTGACCGAGAAACAGCCGAAGAACAAACTGCTTCGACCTCAGCAACTACGAAACCGCCTCTCAATTACTACAAGCCTGATGGCACCCTGGATTACGATGGTAAGATGTTCATCCTGGCATGATTGTGTGTCTATCTCGGTTTGAGGATAATAACTTTACATTACTGCGCTTGTGTAGACGGACTGCGAGACTAATATACTAATATAACATGACCAATACTCAAAGAATCTGATATTATTTTTAGAGAAAAGTAGTAGTGAAAGTTAACCCCAACGTCAACGAAAAGTAAAATAACCCAAAAAGACCCACAGCGTTTCTAGAGTGTGATTGGGGTGGAAAAAATGCTGATATCAATGGGTTCTCATCTTCTCATAGGAAATTTTGCGCTGATTCCGAATATACCATTTTTTCCTATGCTCAAAATGGTAATTTCCCCCCAAAACCTCACAAAACACCCTTTGGACCCTTAAAATTTGACCTCTAAGAATGCTTCAAAAACACCGATTTTGGAACCTTGACATTTAAAATTAGACCTCTAAGAAAGCTTCTAAATCACCGTTTTGAACCCTTAAAGTTCAAAATTTGACCTCTTAGAATACTTCGAAAATTCTGGCCAACGATCAACCTACTTTTGTTAGTATGGTCATTTTGGATTTTTTAGACCGATCCTCGGGTCAGACAACATCAGGAGTGACACCTATATGAATATAAAAACACCTAAACGCATATGGAAATGTGATGAACTTCAGGGGGTCAGGGGGTCGTCACTTAGGTTAAAATTACAAAACCCATTTTCGGTAAGTCTCAATCGTCGGATACCCCTCATGTAGCACCTCTTTGGAAAGCCCTCACTAAGACCTTTCAAATCACAACATAAAATATAACCATGCAAGTTCCCCACTGTCATACCAAGCCAAAAATTAACACCTACCTACCTACATACCTACATTTATGCTTAACTACATTTTTTTTTGGTTTATTTTCTTGTTTCAGAAAAATTGAAATGAACCAAGGGGCAAGGGAGTGATGTGCGGTTTTTCAAATTTTTCTCAGCCAATTGTTAGCCGATTTTGATTAGGTTTGCGGCATTCTTCTTGTTATAAAATTCTCTAAGGGGATCAGCTATGTACGTTCAGTTTCTTAATTTGGAATCTTCCACTTCCTTTTTTTCCAAGTCCACTAGACATAAAGGCACCTTACTCCCATAGAGAATATAAAATAGGAAGAATCAACCCTCATCAAAATCGGTTGGAAATTGGCTGAGAAAAATGGGAAAAACTGTACAAAGCTAAAATGGTTGGGGGAGGTGATGGACATGATTTAGGCACTTTTTATGACATTACAACAGGCATTTGAGGGCTTACTTGTCAACAACTCCGTTCATATTTTGATTCTGCTTGATTATTTGAGTGTTTAAAAAAATATACCAAGACTGAATAAATTTTGGACCCATGTCAATAGCAAATTTTGTAGAGAATTCACGAAGAAAGACGAAGTAGTGAGACTGAGACAACTTTATGATGATAATTTTAGGAAGTAAAGTACCTTCGTATGTACCTGCCATTTTGTAGTAGGTCCTACCTTACAATTTATAGTATAGAATTCTGTAACAATTCTGCAATATAGATTACCTACCCACTTCAAATATTGTTTCCGTCCGTTGCTGAAACTAAGGGAAATACTCCTAATCGATTAAAATAATTTTGACCGAAAAAAATCCTGAAATTCGAAGCAGACAAAACAGAAATTTGAGGCTGACATATACGGGAATTTCGTTTTTTCCTTGTGGCAACATTGTTCAGGAGATCCCTGGTGTTTCTCGGCCGGTAACATCAAGATGACTGATTTTCCATGTTACCCGCGTATATAAATAAGAAAGTATCTACACTTAGTGGCAAATACATTGATATGGTGCCCCAAGATTAGCCTTGGGTGCATTTCAAGATTTTTCATTTAAACTAATTGTTTTCCAATGTTTATTTTATTTTAAATAGAAAAAGCTGAAGTTTGAAATTGAAAACCTTGAATTTGTTTTGGAAAACCTTCAATTAGGTTTAGACTCTTGAATTGGGAATGCTGAAATATACTGTACTTAGTGCAAAGTACATTTCCTATAGTTCAGGAAGGACATTAGGTATAGAGTAGATAAGTAGGTACCTACTCAGTTGGTGACGATTCTGTGAATCTTTAGTTTGACAAATCAGGCCTTGAAGTAATGGCTACTTTAGAAGATACTTCCATCTTGTATCACTCTCACATTGTTATTGCCATAGGTACTTAATCATTCATATTTTCTCTTTCAGTCCTTTATGAACCCTGCGAGGAGACAAACAGTAAGTAACGTTCACTCCTCCATACTTACGAGAGTAGAATTAAGTCTACCTAGTCATAATTATAACTGTGTACTAGGTGGTTCAAAAATTAGTGCTTGACAAAAAAATATTTAATAGTTGGTAGGTACCTAGTACCTAATTTATTGCTTTACACGACGGAGTAAATTGAAGAGTGTGTATTCTTATACAGTTCCGTACCTAGGTTGTGTATAATTTTGTATTTATACATACACCTATGATAACCTATGTTTGTGCCTTTTTCAGTATCTATGGAAGGTTCCGTAGTCACGCATCTTCTTTCCCAGGTCAAAATCGGAATGGATCTTACCAAAGTAGCCTTGCCCACCTTCATCTTGGAGAGAAGGTCGCTCCTCGAAATGTATGCCGATTATTTCGCTCATCCAGATTTATTTGTTGGGTAAGAAAAAAGTATCTCATATTAATTCATCTTCATGATATTCGACTGTCATACCTAGGCAGGAATGGGATTTTCATGAATTTAAAAATGCGGTAACTTAAGAATAAGTATGTATTTTTGTAAATGTTTAAAATATTCAAAATGGATATACTTAGTAATTTATGAAATTTGTAAAATTCTGTAACAATTTTGAAGCTAATATGAATGGTAAAAATAGGAAAATTGAAATTGGCTATCAGTTCTCTCTTTGAGTGTGAATCTCGCTGTATTCTTCACCAGAACACTGAGTGTCCAAGCCCAAAGGAGTTTTCAACAATGAACATGATATTTACTGAATGATACTTACTAGTGCAAACATTCTTTTTTCGATTCAAGCCTCGACATTTTAAAATTTTCATGATATTTCGGGGATTCCCGATTCATTTTGGTAGGATGATCACAAATCAGAAAATTAACATCCCCCTATTCAGTGTGAAAAAAAAACACATTATAATCATGTATCAAACTTGGTAGTTTACTACACCAAAACATCTGGTGCGAGGCTTCACACTACTTTCCTCAGCTGTATTTGGCCCTTAATCTATTTTTGTGGAGATGAGGGGTATTAGAACTTGTTTCTACTTGTTAGAAGAGTAAGTCCTGTGAATTTCATCAAAATCGTTAGAGCAGTTTGGGAGAAAAGCTAAAAAATGAGCTAAAAACGACGTTTTTTCACCTATTTGGAATATTTTCTCCGCCTAATAATTGACGTGGAGGGCTGAAATTTCTAGGGTCCCATCCTCAGAAGTGTAGAAACCTAAACATACATACATACATGTGGACTTACATACACTTTTCCAAAAGTGGAGAAAATTGATCAGATGTCGATTAGGACCAGTTAAAGGTGGTGTTTCAGAAATTAGGTTTTCTGCTGATCGCAATACTTTCCATTCACTTTCAGGTGGGCTGAGGAAAGTAAAAATCGATTTTTTTGCGATTAGTGCACATTTTTTTCATGTTTGCCCACTCCAAATGTCGTGTGTAAGGTAATTTTTTCATGACATTTCAGGTAGGATCCGAATATGCAATAAAAAATGGGGGTTCCTATTTGAAAGAAAGAAAAAAAAAGCAATATTTGCGCACGGCGCACGAAAATGTGATAGGTACTTAGTTGAATTTCCTGTTGAAAATTATGGGGAGTATCATAACAACTTCATTTTTTTTCACTATATGCAATAGAGATCAGAAGGGTAGTCCATAACTTAGCAACCACCCTGTATGGTAGGTTTATTGCTGACATCTACGTAGTAATAGAGCGTTAGCGTCATTGTTATTGTCCGACGTTTCTTGGAAAGCACCTATTCTAGTATCTTTGGGAATTCTACTTTCTCATTGATAAACATCGGGTGCAAGGCATCACAGGTGATAAACATCAGATGCAGGTTTACTTGGGTGAGTCAACCTGTAAATCTGATTGGAGGGTTTTCAAATGAAGCTATGAAGATAGGAGTTATTTCTGTGAGGCTATCGAGTCCAGCGGGCAGTTTTTAGTGTGTGGAATTTTGAATTTTTCACTGTAGTCCTGTGAACTCAATAATATGTGACGGTAACTCGTGTGTGAATTTCATCCAAGTTTCTCGAGACATTTAGGAGGAAATGCGATAAATACATGAGACTTTTTAGTCTATTTTTGGTAGTTATTCCATCGGTTGCAGCCGTTACAGTATCTTCTTGCGCATGAAGGGTTTCAAATATGATTTTTATCTACAAAAAGAATAATCCACGTGAATTTCACGAACACTCTTCTTGAAATTTGGAAGAAAAGGTGACTATTGGCGTTTATTTGACCTCATCCTACCTTCAAACTTTTTCTCGTAATTTCAGCCCTGACATTGATTTTCTGGGGATGAGAGTATTGGATATCAGCTAAGAAATACCTAACTCACTTTAATAATAAATCAGGTCTTGAAAAAAAAAAATCTAAAGATCCACTTTGAAATTCAAGTCAACACTATTTGTGCTATATTTATGCTGTTCCTATTTTTAAATATTCAAATTGGCATAAAGACACCTCATCTCCCTAGAGAATGCTGCCATCCCCATCAAAATCCATTGAAAATTGGCTGAGAAAAACTGTGCAATGCTAAAATGGTTAGGAGAGATGGTAGGGGGGAGGTTTCCCGTTTTTTAAACTTATTGGTCCTAAGCAGTAATAATATTATAGTAAAAGTTCCTATAAACTTTTTAGTAGTCTGAATTTTGGCGTTTTTGAGGAAATTTTGAGCTCAGTCCCTTTCCCCCTTAATTTACGATATTACGTATATACTAATCTACATCTCTTTCCCATATCAGGATTGCGGACCAGCCCACAGAAAAAGACCGCATGGTTGAAGTGGTCAGGTGGTATTTATGTTCATATCACGCTGGAAGGAAAAGCACTGTTGCGAAGAAACCATACAATCCTATTTTAGGAGAGGTATTCCAATGTTACTGGGATTTGGAAAGCATTGGTGAGCCTGATCCTGATAAAGACCTGGTCGTCGACGGCCCTGTTCCATGGTGCAATACAGACCAGCTCACCTTCATAGCTGAACAAGTTTCTCACCATCCTCCAAGTAAGAGCATCTCAATTTTTATCAGCCTTGTCCGAAAAAAGGATTCCTTCTCCGAGAATGAGTTCTAGTACCCAGTCTTGTAAAGAATAACTAATCCTTTTCCATTGTCTTGTTGTGGTATTATCCCAACATCTCTATTTCTTTTCAATTGAAAGAATAAAGATTATTTTATGATTTATCGATAAAATCTTAAGAATTAATACTCACACATTCCCGAACTCTGACACAAGACTACATTTTTGTTCTTCAATTTTCGAATATCAAAATAATATCATGGAAACAATTAAACCATAACCATAACATAATATGATTTTACACTACTGGCGAATCCCCTACACCACCTCTATTCCTATTACTTTTTAATGTTTTGCTTACCAACACTTCCCCGCTGTCCAGGCACTCGATTACCTAGCTTTTGGCTGAGGGATTTAGCATTTAAAACATATCTATCTCTTCTTGATGTTAGAATATGATAGGCTCATCTCGAGATTCTCTTCAGTACTTTGCAGCTTTTGACACAGGGAAGAGGGAACAGTTGCAATGCGAGTGCAGCCTTCTTTACATCTAGGTCTCAACTATTATAAGAGGCAACAATTTCAAATCGCTTACGGTAAAAGTCGTACTCAACACAACCATCGTGAGACCTTGGCATGCTGAAGTTTTAGACAGTCTATGTGCTACTTATAATCATCTGAAGCCTTTAGTTTTCAGCTTGTTAAGCCTCCATCTCCTTAGGTGTTTATGGATCGCCTGGAGCTCGAACATCATCCTGGGAGCAAAGAGCCTTTCTGCCTGAATCTCTCTCCGCTGTTGTTGCATATCCTCCAGAATTATGTTCTGCATTGTCGATGTTGAATCCTTGTTCATCGTCTCCATTTCCTGGCCTCCATCTGGCTTCAAATTCACCTTACCAGCCATTTCACTGCATTCTTCTGACCATCTCAAATTTTGTGGTATTACCATACCAAAGGTTCTAGATGCAATCCACTCTCTTTGGACTAAGGCCTGTTCTCCTCCCCTGCGCAAAAGGAGGAAACTTGAAACCACTGCCACAAGTTCCATGATTCATTCCCGAACTCAGACACAAGACTGCTTTTATTCTTCAATTTTCGAATATCAAAGCGATACCATGAAACAATCCAACAATAAACATAACAAAAGGGTTACACTACCGGCAAATCCCCTACAAAAATATTAATAATATGGTAAGTAAATAATAATTTAAAAACTGATCATACTTAATTTCTACTGCCTCAAGCTCTAAGAGGAGTTGAAAGCGTTGACACCAGTAAGGCAATGGGTCCTGGTGGCGTTCCACCCATTCTCTTGAAACTCTGCGCTACCAGGCTCTCGAGTCCCTTGACTCGGCTTTCTAACATGTATCTTGAAACTGGTATTTTTCCCAAGTAATGGAAGTCTGCGTAGGTGATAAGAGGTCCCCAAGACTATCGGCTGGTTTGCTCCCTGTCCAGCACCCCAAAGCTCTTTGAAAAACTCATTGTATCTGCGTTGATTAACTTTACTTCATTTATCAGACGAGCAGTATGGTTTTGTCAGAGGTAGATCGTTGGCTGTCAAATCGGTCGGAATCTGAGGGGTAGGTGTGTCATGCAGTGTAAACAGAATGGCTGACAATCGAATCTAATAACGACCGACAATGCTAAAGCCTTTGACAAACTTTCACTTTCTCACCTACTATCTCAACTTGAATCCCTGGGGATTTTCAATCGGTTTTTGGATTGGCTTGACGACTACTTTTGTGGATGGAGACTGGTGGTCCGCATGGAGGGTACGGTATCGTCCCATTTTGTGGCCTCATCTGGAATACCGCAGGGTAGCCGTCTTGGTCCGCTCTGTTTCCTCATTTTCATTAATGGAATGGTAGCGAACGCCTGTCCAAACGTTCGCTGCTTCCTGTTTGGTGACAATTTGAAGCTGTTCTGTCACTTGCAGGTTGAGCTGGATTGTGAATCATTGCAGCAGGCCATTGAGGATTTGGAAGGTTGGTGTGTTGATAATAGTCCGTTTTTGAATCCAGTGAAGTGCTCTGTTATATATTCTGTCAGAACCAAACAGCGATTTTATTACGAATAGCTACTCCCTGAGTGATCAGCATTTGAGCCGTGTGGGGCGAAAGTCGACTTGGGTGTCCTATTGGATGAGCAGCTAATATTTTCTGGGCATGTCCAGGCGCTGGCAGGGAGGGCGATGAGAGCTCTGGGATTTCTGAAGAGAAACACCAGGGAGTTCACAAACGTAAACGTCATGAAAATCCCTGGTGCTTCCATTTTTAGGGTATGCCTTGTCGGTGTGGGTCCAAGCTATACTGTCCACAAATACTGCCTAGAGAGAATTCAGCACAAATATCTTCGCTTTATTGCTTTCAAACAAATTATTCTGACGATGTGAATTACATCAGCATCATGAGTTTGTGTCACTTTCCACCTTTGGAATGTAGAAGAACAATAGCCAACCTCTCCCTAATCTACTAACTCTTGAATGGTAGGCTTGACTGCCCAGCTCTGCTGGGTGAGGTTCGGCTCCATGTTCCACGATTCGCAGCACGATCGTCGACCCTGTTCTACGTCCCCTTTGCAACAGCCAATTTTACTTATAGCACCTTCTACTGACCAGAATTCCACGGTCAGCCAATCTAGTCTTTGAAGTTTTTGATTTCTTTACTCATTCATTGTCATCACTAAAGACATTAATTGCTTCATGATCTATTACGTTCTCATAAATATTTGCATCCATATCATAATATTTTTAATATTTTCCATCTGTGCCGCCTTAGTCTCAACCATTCCATTCATATGTTATCTTTATATAAGAATATCTTTTCATTTTTTGTATTTTTATTTTCTTTATCTACTTACTTTGTTCCTGTACTGAATTTTTGAATTTTTCTGTTTATTGGGTGTATTTTAAATAAAAAATAAACTACCTCTTCCTTTGTGGGAGCAGGTTATGGCTAGGTGGTCTTGCCGATCACCCACTGCAAATCATGTGACACAAACCGTCACAATCTGCACCCTTCTGGAACTTGAAAGGTGAAGAGCTTGTAGTGTGGACGTACAAGAATAATAGTATATATAATAATTGGTACCACCTACCAAGAATAATAATACATGGTTCTCATGAAAACTTCAGAACTGGCAAGATGGCAGAGTAGTGAATCGTTGATTTAGGGCTCTAACCAGCCAAAATCGGCTGGTTAAGTCAAATCGATGACTCATCTCATTTGATTGTTGATTTATTTATAACAACGTTGGTGAAACCCAACATCGTTGTTTAACATCTGAGATCTTTGGTTTAATTACTAAACGTTGATTAAAAACTTTGACAATTGAATGAACTTTACAAATTTTGAGTTTTTAAAACGTTGATTAAAAACTTTGGTGAAACCGGCACTTAGATGGACAAAGTGATCATTACTGGATTCGCTCAACTATCTGGATTTTTTCTAGGCGAATCCTGCAACTCCTGTTCATTCAATGTACATGACATTTTATGACCCAATAATATTGGTCCTAGAGGAATCTTTGTCACTTTGATGAGCCATAATTGTCTTAGTACCTAGTCCATGTCTTTCCTAATGTTAAATAAAAAGGCAGACAATATTTCATGTCTACCTTTAAAAAATAAAAATTAAGCAAAATAATGGAAGAAAATTAAAAAAATTAGGCAGTTGGGAATTAAAAAAAAAAGCGTGTTCAATCACTAACATGCTTATTTTAAGGGTGCACAGGACGATGGGCCCCAACGCAGCTCAATATCCTATTTATTATTTTTCACGTTTGTGATTTTGAAAATTCATCAATTTGCGTATGTTACACAATAACAATGACATACTTTATAATGTGAATCATAATTTTAAGTTTATTCCATCCATAGAAAACTGGAAAAAACCAATGAAAAACTCGGTTTTCATAGGTTTCTTCCAGTTTTCTCTGGATGGGATAAACCTGAAACTATGATTCACATCGTAAAGTATGTCATTATTATTGTGTAACATAAAACCGATGAATTTTCAAAATCACAAACGCGAAAAATAATAAATAGGATTTTGAGCTGCGTTGGGTTATGGTTGAGGCCCTTCTCAAGCCCATCTTCCCACGCACCCTTAATGAAATATTTTTGTTGGACATTTTTGTTCACATACTACATGAAGAAGCCTATGACTTCCTCCAAATTTCTTTTGTCCATTTCCTGGGGTTTGATCTTGGAGGAGGCTTCAACGCTGTTTCAGTTTCTCAGTTTGGTTCACTGCATTTCAAATCATAGCATGTGTCTAGCCTTTTTCAATGCCAGATGAAAGGTGCTTCTTACTTTAGCTTAGTCCTGTTGAAATATTTTTCTTCCAGCTCATATTCAGCAAATGAACCTAAATTTTTGTTTTAGTATTATATTGGTTACTCTTTTCATTTCAGTATCTGCATTCTACGCTGAACATTACAACAAAAGGATATCATTCAATGCTCATGTGTGGACTAAATCAAAGTTCCTGGGCCTATCAGTCGGAGTTCACAATATTGGCAGCGGAGTAATCACTGTTCTTGACCATGATGAGCAGTACGTGGTCACATTCCCCAATGGATATGGACGGTAAGTCATAGTTTGTATTTTATGTTTTTCAATAGATAGTACGAGGTCTGTTCAAAAAGTTCCAGGACTTATGTAATTATGTGCCAACGGTGTGTAGCATAGAATTGCAGTTTAGAACATTTTTTGTAGTAGGTAACCATTCCCGAACACAATAGGTTTTTTATTACTTTAGTTGCAGCTGTTTGTTTTCATGAAACAAGTTTTTCGTGTTCGGCGACTTCACTTTTTAATTGCATCGACTGGATTGAATCTTTGGATGGTCATGGCATCTTGTTTTGTACAGAAATCGCAAATGAGTAG
>JAEMON010000001.1:17259358-17279319 GCA_030264115.1 Lygus lineolaris | reverse complement strand
CAATAGCTTCATTTTCTTCGAAAATTCGCTAAAATGACTCTACTGAAACGTTCAATGAATGAAGATTGAATGTATACCTATTTATTAAATGAATATTCAGATCAATGTAACAAACGTGTTTTTGCTTTTATTTATAGGTTGAATAACGTCATGCATGCCTCTAACGCCAAGTGTGAGCTTGAAAAGAAACAGAGATTGGAAGCCCAAGAAAGGAAGGATCAAGGAAGACCTTGGGAGACCAAGGTAGGGTGTACCATCTTTCTACCATCAACATCAATCAGGTTTTCGGACAAGTGGGCGACTTTACATTTAACATGCTTCAACCTGTTGTTCACATTTTTCGCAGTAACAAGTGGTGTCCAAGTGCGAGTGCGAAGTATTTGTTTCAGTATGGCCGGTTAGTCTCCACTTTGGAATACGCACTGAACGTGTTAAGGAAATTCTTGGTTTTATCAGGTTTTTGCATCTTGGAAGTAAATTTCCACTATTCAGGGCGAAAATGCCTTTTGAAAATATCGTAGCAACGTCATATACTTCACCACTAATGTTCTTATCTTAAGGGTCCCACGAATTTCAAAGATGCAAAGTTCAATCAAAAATCGGAATAAAACACCTGGCGGCCAGGGTTGGGCTCATTTGAGTAGAATTTAATTGGCTACAACGTTAATTTCGAAGTGTTTTTTGATTGTAGCCTTTCTCAGTGTGCTTTTTCTTAAACAAGAAACAAAAAAGAAAAAACGAAAAAAAAAAACACTCATTTTGGTCAGCCGTAACAAATCATTCACTGATCCTCAAAAGTGGTATATTCGTGATCAGCGTGAAATTCCCTTTTGAGGGGGCAATCACAAGTGCCTTTTTTGTGGCTTTCGATTTTATTGGGGCTATCTAGACCAAAAGTGATGTACTAAAAAAACAGCTGGATGCAGAATTAGATCCCAAATCGAATTGTTGAGTAGATATGCCAGTAAAGAATTGTTATAAGTAATACAGTTTTTTAAGATTGAAAATGACAATTGAAAAAGAAATTTTTTTATTTTAATGAATAATTTTTTAACACTGTTGTTTTAAAGAAACGTTTATCCCCTCATTCATGAAATGTCCTACGAAATTAGGGATTTTCTGAATTCCCCCCTTGATCCAGGGGTCAGCAGGGTGGCTAATAGCTCAGCGATTTCCACAAAGACAGCCTTGTTTGCAGAGTTGGGAAATTAATAGTACACACAACCTCTGACACAGGTACCTAACTACATTCAGACCAGACACATTCGTCCATGATGACACCTAGGTATATTTCATTTGTAAAACTTGACCGATTTCACGGAATGGACATTCACTTGTTACTGCACAGTCAGGTTTATGACAAGTATTCTTCAAAGAAACGATTAAAATAGAAATCTTCTGTCTAGAATTGACTTGACTGAACGAAAGGTACATGAGAGCCAATGTGAAAGTAATCTAGGCAGGCGAACAATATACTCGTAGGTAGGTAGGTATTATTCACCACACTACAACTTATGGAGGTGACGTCCAATCCGGCTTACTGATGGTTATCCCAGTGGCTCTCCGAGCAGGCTGTGTACGTTCACCTTATGCTTACTAGCTATCTGATTACCTATTTTCGCTTACTTGTTCCTGTCTGTTGTATCAATGTCCCTACCTATTAGAAAAAAGAAAATCGTATTTCCAGCTTCACAATATCTTCAATGATCGATATATTTTCATTGATTGAAGTAGCTTTCATTGATCAACAAGAGCAAGGTTACATGAATTCCATGATTCCCATAGTAGTCCAGTCAATAAAGGGGTTGTTGAGTGTGGTGGCTGGCAGAGAAAAATTGACTATGGGAGTAGTTAGGTGGAGTAGTTAGGAGGTAAATATACTACAAGTCCTGGGACCTACGGTGTTTTACATTGAGAAGGTCCCTTTTTCGCGTATACCTTGAGAACTATGCATCCTAGCGATAAAAGCACTTCATACAAAATTGAAGCTGACAAAATTTGCCACAAGATTGACTCGATTAATTTTTTTTTGATATCTCGCATTGTTTCCAGAATATCCGTCCTCGATAATTGCTAATTTTTGCACAAAATATTTTCGCCCCTCGTTTTTCGTCAAACTTTTGTCTGCAGCACCTTAGCGATGTGTTTTATGGAGAAAGTCTTCGGAGAAGAAGCAGTAGAGCATACAATTTCCTTTAATATGATATATAATTTTAATATTCCTCCAACCTATCAAAAATTACACCATTTAATTATAAACACAATACATAATAAATGTTGTCTGTAGAGTCGTTATAATTAGCATATCAAGTGACAATGTTGAAGTGACCATGTTTTGACTGGGCTATCGGAATATTTCATCAACAAATTAAAAGCTATAATTCTGTGGCCGCTTAGCTAAGGCGCACATTGAGGTGCGTCAGTCCACTCACGCAGCACAGGGCAGGGCAGGTTCGTGCAAGGAAACTGCGTCACGCAGTTCGGATCGCATATTGGGGGGCAGTTTTGTGAAGCAGTCTGACCTGCGAGGGGGTTTTGGCGAATTTCGCGCTAATGCAGAGAGTTGACCGAGTGGGGAGCAGGGTATCAGAAGGCGGGGGGTGGGGGGGGGGGGCAGTTTTTGTAAAATTTCACAAGTGCAAGTGCGGCACGTGCGAATGGTAGACGTGCGAGTGTGTCAATATGCGCCCCTCAATTTAAATGCAGGTGATACAAAAACTGTGCTGTGCTGTGCTGCGCTGCCCTACGTCGCACGTGTCTCAATGTGCGCCTACCCTAACAGCTAGTTACCTACATGAGTCAAAGAGGGACTTGCCCTTCGTCATTGGTAAACGCCTAGTTAGTTCCACAAAAATGCGTCGGAAAACGACACCATCGATTTGCTGTTTCTCAGGTATGGGCTTCTACAAAATTGACAAACAATTTGGAGCCACTCTGTATTATGCACGTACCTATATTATATAGCAAGCAAGTGTCTGGCTGAAGCCTCCATAATAAACTTCCCCGCTTCACCATAAATAGGTACCATGCCTTCCTTTGTTCCCTTGTTCATTAAATGAAATCATTGACGAATTAATACTATTTTACAGCTATTCCAACCTGGCGGAGAGGATAATTGGGTATATATGACGCCATTGGCTGATAGACTGAAATCCACTGTCCATCGATAGAAGTTTATTTCAACATTTGAAATTCTCGTTTGGTTCAATTTGATCAAAATCATATTAATATGAATTCAAAATTAAATAAGTTTAGTGATGATTGAGAGAGTTATTTATTTATATGTACTGTATATACATGTTTTTGGCAACGTTGGAAGTGATTTTATACTTTTGTCTTTTTTTTCTTCTTATGTTCTCATTTACTTTGATGGTGGAGAAACATATGGCTGTAGTTGTAATTGCTACTAAGTGGGTGTTGGAGGTTGAACTGTACCTATTCTCATCTTTTAAAGGAAGCTCCTACCAAATGAATCTATGTTATCCAGTCAAGGCAGTAACGAGGAGAAATAAGTATTGTTCCAAGAAATGCATACCTAGCTAGTTATTTCTCCAAGAGAAAAAATTGAAATCAAGATTTGATTCTTGAAATTAAATTTAAAAATCATTTATTGATTTGATCAAAATTTTATTCTTATTTTCACTCATGAGATTTGATCAAAATCTTGAACTAAAATTTTAAATAACCTAAACAGGCCTGCTAATTTTGTGATTTCTATTCTTGAATCAAAGGTTAATAGTTATTTTCTGAATTAAATTTTTCCGATTGGAAAATAGTGATCAATTTTTTAATTTTACTTTTTCGCTCAAAAAACAATGATATTTTTTTTATCAAGAATAAAATTTAAATACTTACTAGTTAAACACCCACAATGGTTTTAACGACCTTAAGATGGGAGGGTGTGCTCCTTAAACCCTTAGAATTCACTTTAAAAATCCTTTAACCAGATTGGCGCTTTCAGCAGCATGACTCCGAATTCGTGAAGTATACTCCAGCACAGCCTCGTAATTTTGTATATTTATTGAAGATTAAATACTTCAAACCTAGGAGGACTCATCAGTTTCTGAATCTATGCAACCTCATTGTTCCTGAACTGGTTTTTTTTTTGTGTTATAATATAGGTACCTTTATTGGTCACGTGGATAATCAGGAATATGCCCACCATAGGAACCTTCTCAGTATTCCTCGGTTTAGAAAGAGCCCCTTCCCCCTGAGACTGAGGCCAGCATATCCTGTCGTAATTGCTAGTTCATTGTGGTCTCCTCCGAATTTCTTTGTCAGCTCAATTTTACTATACTGAGAATAGTGCGCCAGCAGATGATCAGGATGACCCGGTGCAATACTGAGTGTGTCACACTCGCATTTAAATCATAATAATATCATAATATCACGTGTCAATGCTCAAAGACAATAAATCTGCTTGCTTTCATCTCTCAGAAATTGAGTATCATTTGAAATTTTACTCTCTATCAAAACACTCCCGAATCTCAGTATTGATTATTCTAGAAGTATAAAATTGAGGTCCCTGTCAAAATGAGGAAGCCAATCAGCGCTCATGTACTTAAATTTTTCGCTTTATTTGTCGCTATTCAATTGTATTTGTTAGCTGTTTCGGTTAACTGGCTTTGATCATTAATTAAGTAGGGGATCTCATTAAGGTAGAAAATATTGTTATTTTATATATGTTAAGGCAAAGTTCTTTGCTTCTAAAATCTTCCTTTGGGAAAAAAGGTTTATTCCATCGTGACCGTGACTTTAATTTTCATGTATCAATATCAATATCAGCCTTTCAAACCCCCTTGATATTATTGCACTTACTCAGCTGTTAACCATTGATTCTTCATCATGGAAGTAGTCAGGGAAATGATTTTAAATCATATAGTGATTTCACCCTACGTTTTAGTCAGATTTCCTTCATGGCCTCTAAACTATGTGTATAATAGTATATGAATACATTTTAGTTGTAGTATGTGTCATAATATAATAACTTGACTGTGTATTATATTATCACATATACTGTGTCATCGAGTACTAACTATAAATATATATATATTGTTATCAGATTTATAGTATATTGTTTGTAAAAAAGAAAGAAAGAAAAAACTGTTAACTCGTCTAGGAAGCTATAAAATGCTTCTACTTAAAGCAAAACCTGTACAATCAGTTTTATACAATTGAAGTACAAAATTATTAATACTTACTCACCTTGTTTGATTTGATGTCAGGTCCCTTCTTACGTGAATCAATCGTTGAGTTTCTTCTGCGGGCATGATTTGGACATTGACCAGCTGCATGTATACTTTTTCAATGAATTGCCCTTGTATTGCCAGTTGTTGTTGTATTGGCATTTGCCCTTGTTGTTGTATTGGCACTTTCCGAGCTAGAAATCTTCCTCCAGTCTAAAGTATCATACATTATCTTCTTTCGTTCCCACATTTCCCTTGCAAATTGGAAATTTAATCATACAAAACCTGTAGCTTAACCCTCTGAATGCTGGGTGGGCTCGCTAGTGACTTGTTGACTTCAAGATTTTCTCTCCAAACTAGAGAAGATCCTCTTAACTTCTATGCATATAGCTCGAAGCTGAAATCAAATTATCCCAATTTAACAACAGGTCTTCTATAATGTTTGGTTTTTGGAAAAACGTGGCTACTCCAGCTAGTACTTCTAGTGCCTACTCCTAATTTATATAGAATGGATCCATTTTTTTAGAAAGATAAATCATAACAAAAATGTATTCTGCAATTGGGGGGTTCACCGCGTCGAGCCAATAGCGAGACCGACCATCACCAAAGATAAGGTTTTCAAATGTTTAATTATTTCTATTGTACTTAGTTAGAATTTATTAATTCCATTTTCCTTTGTTATAGATACACTACTTCTTCTATTATTAGTGTATGACGGTGCATCTAGCTCTCCAAAGGTGGCGCTGCGATCACTTGTATCCAGCCTCCCGACCTATTCTTGTTACGGCTGACTAGAGGCCCTCTGAGATGGTGTTGTCCATTTATGAGCTGTCTCCTGGTTCTGGCCAATAATTACACAACGGCTGGACCGGGTTGACTTAAAATGACGCACCGTCATATCTACCTTTCTTGCAGCAAGGGGGAGGGGGAAATTACGATGATACCTACCATCAATGATTTCGCCCCTCTCTACCTTGACAAGTGACAGAAATTGGGGAACACCATTCATTACTTTGTGTGAGATTTCCCACCCAGTATTCGGAGGGTTGAATGATTTTGTCGTACAACAAGCCATTCCAATAGCATTTAACAAATAAATTGAATTAGGCTACGAACTTCCGAATTTATCTACTCTTCTTCCAAGTATATGTAGTCATGGTTTATGAAATGGTTGAAATACCTAACTGTGTATGTGTGTATTTTTTAATCATGATTCCTACTTATCCAAAGTTGATTCGATGCATGCTTAAGGTGGAATTATTAGATGTTTAAAAACAGTTTTGTTTGGTTTTTTGGGTAAGTCGGAGCTGTTATTAATTTTTTATTCTATGTTGCAAATTATATTGGACTATTTTTATGCATGTTTATTTTGATGCCTTTTGGTGTGTTTAAAGAGGCCAGTCGTGTTTGTCATGTATGTTAGGAGTGACGGTGAAAAAGGGACAATTTCTAGTCCTCTTGTTGGGATGATTGAGTTGATTTGGAACAGTTCCTTAAGGATTTAACTGTTCATAATAATCATACATTGCTCTGCCGAGTTTTATTTGAAACCCCGCTTAGCACGAAGCTATTCTTCTAGAGTTCATCGTAACCTTGGTCCATCCATGTTTGTTTTGTGTGTGAATATGAAGGTTAAAGCTACCTCTTCCTACCTTGTAGTACATTGTGACAATAAATTATTTTTTGTTTTGGAGGATCTAAGAGCAGCTGCCCTGGGAATGTTGATGTAGACATGGCTGTTAGCGGCTATGGCATTTGTTGGATTTTGTTATGACAGTGCCAACTTTAAGTAGAGGGGAGCCCAGCCTCGAGTCCCTTCACAATAAAAAGAAAACAGAGTTAAATAGAAAAACGTTGTCTATTTCCACGAAAATAATGAGTTACAAAGTTATAACTTTGTATATAACTTTGTAACTCATTATTTTCGTGGAAGTAGACAACGTTTTTCTGTTTTGAAATAGACAACGTTTTTCCGTTTTGTTTTTATTGAAATGGGTTTCCACAACTTCGTCGCTAGTGATTTAGTTCGTATCCCTTCACAACAAGATGTTTCTTCTCCATTCCTCTTATCTTCATGTTCTAACCAAACTACCTTCCTTGATATTTTCTTGGTGGTTACACAATGGAGACTCGGTGATTCACACCGCAGTCCAGTTTTATTATGCTCTAAGAAATGAAAATTATTCTATTTATGTCAACCAGTCGTAGAGCCAAGAAGTAGAACACTCGATTTTTCTTTATAATTCTGATTATTCGTGGTTTAGATTCTTCATCCTCTTTAGATTAGCTCTTATATCAATGCACGCATTAACCCTTCAACTTGTTCGATACAACCTAGGCTCACTGTACTGCGTAGGTACTAAACATAGTACTCATTCAATGAAATCCTCTTTCTAAATACTATTGAATGAGGTTTGAGAATCTTGAGAACAACGCCTACGTGTGTTTTCACTCCCATGCATTATTATCCGTGTGTTCTTCTAAGGAATGTTTTGGATTCTTGTAACTTTTGTATGTATTGAACTGTAAAGGTAGGTGCGTACTTTGATTGTTTGGCTCGTTTGTCGATTGATATCTGTTCATCCATCTTATTACTCAGCGGCAGGAACATCTAAGGACATCTCCCCCGCTGTAGTTTTCTCTTATTTCTGCTAGATTTATTTAAAATAACACTCGAATTCTCACCTTAGCTGAGGAAAGTAAAACAAGAGCATACCATCGTTCATCCCCTCCTCAGTCTCCCTCCCTAATTGATGATTTTCTTACATGCTCATGCACATTGTAAACGTTCACTGTCACTTTTACCACCAACAACGTTGCTATGTGATTCATGTATACATATTTCTATATGTATACATATGCCACATATTTCTGGCTATGTAAGGCTTTTTCAGTAGGTTGGAAGACAAATCCCATTCAACGTTGCAGAGTGATGAGTATCAGTCACGAAGGTCCCACTGACTGACAGTACTTTAAGGGGAAAACCCAATAGGCATTCAGCTCTCTGTAGGAGATTATTTTTTGGACCTCCACACTATTGACTTTTCAGGTATATTCACAATGATTTGAATGAAATTGCGACAACGAACTCATTTGTTATTGTAGTTTTGCGTTTAGCTCCTCAGTGATGGATGCTTCCTATTGTAGAGTTTATCCTCCTTGTGACCAAAAAGGCCAATGTCCCATGATTTCACGATGTAATCTCAGTTTTTACCCTTTTTTGTTATTGTGATTAATTAGTGGATAATGAGATGCCCCTAGGACGTTTGCGGTTACAGTACCACACCAACTCTATTTTGCACAGTTCTAACATGAAGCGGTGGTGTGTGGAGAGGACGGTGTCATTCTGTTTTCTTAGCTAACCTTTCACACAAGACTCGAAACTGTTACTATTTTAATTCTTCTTGTCAAGATCATGTACCTACTTGAATCTTGATAGGCATGAATGTTCTGTTACTGTGGGTTGTGGCAACTGTTATGTTACTATTATGTGGTGGCAGAAGTAGTGCAGAATCATGTAACCATAGTTGATATATCATCCTGCAATCTGATTAGCAAAAACACATTTCTTGCTATGACATGCGGTTGTTTTGGGATGTTCTTATATTTTTGCCTTATGCAGCATGTTTGCAGGATAGATAATTATTCATATTATTCATTAATTAACATATTATCCATGGGTTTCGGAGATTATCTGATGATGTTAAAATGACCGCTTATTGGTTTTCCATCTCTACATTCCATGTGAAGCATGGAGTGAACACTGCCACCACCGCGCAGCCACTTGGATGGATGGACTATGCATCCACGACAGACCATAACGAACCTAGTTTATGTGATGTTACTGTGGTAGCCAGGTAGGTTACAGGTGTGGTATATTAAGGTTACAGTTTCCATGGTGCATGAACAGACTTATTTGTGGTGTTCGTCCTTGGCGTTCGAGGCGCATTCCCCTCATTCTACATTTCATTAAGAATTTAAAAAAAATAATTGTGGACAGTGGCATTTTTTATTTATGCACTGTTGGCACAAAATTTTGGTTTTACTCCTTGAGGGCCTATCGGACGACAGGCTTGGGAAGCGCCCCAATACGGCTCAAAATCCTATGTATTATTTTTCATGTTTGTGATTTTGAAAATTTCTCGATACACAGTTATACAATCATAATAAATTACATACTTCACGATGTGAATCATCATTTTAAATTACGTCCAGAGGAAACTGAAAGAAACCGATGATGAACCTTCTTTTTTCATGGGGCATTGTTGGGGCGGTTCCCAAGCCTGTCGTCTCGCAGGCCTTTAATTTTCACGATTGTATAATTGATATACCAAAAAACTGCGTTTTCCCTTTCTTTTCTTGGCATTATATAAGCATGTTGCACCTTTTTAGTTTGTGGATTCTTAACTTATAGGCAATCATTCTGCATCCTTCTCAATCATCTAAATTGGTCGTAGGAGGCATGTGGTTGGTAGATGATAATAATGTATTACTCAATTGCCGTATTAATTACGTGCAAAATAATTGGAAAAAAATATTGCCTACAATAAATAGATTAATGCTTCTTATTTTGTAAGGCTTGGGAGTATAATGATTCGGCTCCAAGTATCCCATCAAAGGGCTTGAGATTCATACTCTCTCGTGACTTCTTCTGCTGATGTATACGTAGTTTTTTATATTTATAAAAACAAATTTTTGCCTTATAGATTTCATCTCATGTATTTTGATTTCACTACCTACCTATTTGATAGAAAGTAAGTAGTTACCATGCTCAAAATAGCTTCCACCTAGACATTTTCTACCACTTATCAGTCACACATTGTAGGTGAATTGCATCGTACGCTTTCAGTAGATAAATATTGTTTCGAGGGTTTTTCATGGATTAGTGTTGGTTTCAATATTAGATTCTTCATAAGACCTAGTTTATCATGAACATTAGGATTACTGAATCTGCTATAATTACAGTCAACTATGAAAAATGATAATAGGTAATATGCTCATCTCTGAATTTTTCATATTTCATGTATTGGTCCACCAAAACTCGTGATAGTGAAATATTGTTTGTTCAATTCGCTTGACCGATCTACACTAATAATTTCCAAGTAATTAGTAATTAATAATGTCCAAGAGTTCCCTAGGTTATGCAACGAAAATCCTCACGTCTTGTGTGAACGAAATGTAGAAGAATATAAACTGTGTTGCTTCTGCTATCAGAGTCTATTGATTTCAAAGTTGGCTTCCTCTTCATGGAACCAGCTGCCTGGAATTTTTTTTCTTCAAAATAATAATAATAATGATGATATGGTTCATTATTGCATATTTTGTTTTATCGTATCAGTGTCCAAGGTTGTACTCTGATTTCAATGTTGAGTTTATCTCTTTGAAAAATGTATATATGGTAAATATGTATATCTGTTTGTATATAGCCAATAACCTCCTAATTAATTTCATATCATTCCTTCTCCAACTGATTTTGTACATTGTGAACACACTTGGCTTGTGCCTTAATTGAGCTAACTAACAAAATTTGTAAATATAATATACATAAACTATAAGAAAAAAGTCAGATGTCTGTAAGAAACTGTAAGCAATTTTTTAATCTGAAGTACATAGCAGACCTAAAGCTTTCGGTTTTTTTCTGCTAGATTAGGAATAAAAGTACAAAGTCAAACATCTTAGTGAAGATACCTATATAATATGAAATATGTTTTGTTGTTTGTTGGCTAGTAGTTCATGAGAAAACTGCCATTTTCGGTTTTTAGGATCAGATGTATCGAAATTCCCAGTTCACTCACTAACATGAATTTCTCGTCTAAGAACGAGGATAATCATTTACATATCTAGCTGCTATTTTAATATTTTCATGTAGTAGCGTTATTGGAACTACCTTTTGGTAGACGTGTGGATTGGTATCACTGTTTGAGATTCTTGCTTTACCAGTGACTGACTCCCTTAAATAGTAAACCTGGTGGTTCTCACATTCGAAATTATTATGATTTGCAGAAAAGAGTTTCACTGTATTTTACGGTGCCTACTTTGTTGGTATTGAAATATTCAACTTGCTAAAACACAATTATGCGTGTTCATGCCAGGCTTATCATCCAATTAATTCTATGTATTGTGAAGGAAACACATTCCAGCTAAATATTAATTAATTTGACCAAGTATGTAAGATGAAAATAGGATATTATGTTACAAGAAAAAAGGAGTAACGAGCTATAATACGTGTGAGGCCTTATAGGAGCCGTTCATGGCCACTTAATCAACCCAAATCAGAATTAATTTTTATCAAACATTAACGTCCACATTTTAATTATTTTCAATGTGTTGTCTGGGGTTATAAATTGTTCGAATCATGATTGTTTGGAGGTTTCTTCAATTGTGCAAGCTTGGTAACACTAACGGCATAGCTGATATGACTTGTTGAAAATAGTTCAGCTTACAATGATCCATATAAAGGGATCGGGATTTTTTAAACATGGGTTTATCAATTAATAAATCAATGTTGAGTTGTTTTAATGATGTTTTATTCACCATCCCGTCCAATTTCAGCCCATCCCATTTCCCTACTCCAACATGTAGGTAGACATTTCCCAACCTTTCAATTGGTTAGAAAAATGTTATATGAACCAGTATAAATAATCTAATATATGAATATCGTTGTCGAAGCAGATTGACCTTCAAAGCTTTGCGTCCACTAGGTCGGTGGAGCAGGATGGCACGGCATGACGCTTCACCAAAATCATATTCTAGAAATAAGTATTATGCGAGTAAATGAGAGGCCCTAGTGGATGGAGTAGAGGTCTGAGCGAAAGTTTTGAATAATCTGTCCCTCAATTTATAGTTTTAGAGGAGCTCAAAAAAGTTCTCCTGGGACATCCTGAAATATTTTACGGACCTTCAGCTGTACACCAACAGATCAGGGAAGAGATGGTGGTACCTATATATGTACCAGTGGATCAGAATTTTACGTTTTCAACCTCATATTAGGATTCAGCACTCCTGAAACCCCCTGACTCACAATTTTCAGCTCGAAATTTCGTGCAGTTTCGTCACAAAACAGGTGGAAACATCGCATGAGGTCATGGTATCAGGTAGGTGAGGGTCCCCCAGACCATATTTAACATAGGAACGTACGATATATTCGGAATCAGCACGCAATTTTCTACATAAGAATCACCCAAAAAATCGGTTAAAATGTTAAATTTAATGTTAATGTTTTATGTTAAAAATCGGTTAAATTAAAAAATCAGTTACTGTAGTAATCAGTTAACTTTAAAAATTCGATCATCACCTCATGCCGCATGAATGGAACTTTTTTGTTTATTGATCGATGTTACCTAGGTTTGATTAATTGTTAATCGGGTTCAATTATTCAGTTTTTGTTTAGATTTCAGGCTTCAAAAATATTTATTATTTTAAGTTGCCGATTAATCGTCTTTCTTAGCCGCAGGCCCGAAGTGAGGCTCGATAGGATCAATTAATGAGTCTAAAATATCAACCAATATCACTGATCAATGTTTTGCCCGATTGCGTGGGATAAAGCCTTGTTGAGGTAAATCATGTTAAAGAGGCGCATTTCTCCCAAATATTCTCGCAGGCAGGAGGGGAAACCTTCCCTTTTCCTGCTGCTGCCCAGTAATGGGACCAGAGAACGTCAGCTAGAAGAGGAACTGAGCAGTGGCGAGGGCTTCAGTCATCACTAGATGCGGCAATGACTGGAGAAAATAGAGACAAAAAAGTAAAAACATTATTTTTCCATTTTTGGGGTTTATTTGGAGGCAGTGGACGTCGAGATGTGAGCCAGGAGAGTCCAAAATGTTGAACGCGTGCAGGAGAGAGGCCCCTCTAGTCCGAGAGGAGTTGAGTTTTTTGTGATCCATATAAAATAAATCCTGAATGAAAGAAGAATTTTATGGACGGTATAAATCCTGAATGACAGGAGAATTTTATTGAGAAATCATAGGTGCATTTTGGATTTTCAGGGAAAATGGGGTATTAATTCGTTCTACATATATTAATCGTAGGCACGCCCACAATGGTGACAAATTTGACCCTAACAATTTGAAGAAAAAACTTTCCAATTGAAGACTGAAACATTTTCACGTGCACCTACTTGCGATGGCTCGGAAAAAAGTCACGCCTCGCCCCTGGAACTGAACCTTCAACGCAGGAAAGGCAGAGCTGAGAAATGCGCCTCTTACCGTGATTCACCTCTGATTACCTAGGGACGCTTGTACTAAGGGGCACACTAATATCAGGGTGTACCTATGCGAAAAATGTTTTGTACCTCGCCCACGCCCACGGTTTAGAGTGCTATCTACGAAAAATTGTGGAAAACCTCGTTGCCTGTGATCCCACAATTTATAAGAAGCCATTGAATGTTTTGAGCCAGTTGCTTGCGATATTTGCCTACCTACCTACTTTTCGACAACGTGCACGAGCAAGGGTAAATTTAAAAAATTTATAGGTAATATTTGTGCTGTAGATTTTTTGGTTAAGGGTGCTCGGGACACCCAGCTTGGGAAGCCCCTCAACCATGCCCCGACGCAGCTCAAAATCCTTTGTATTATTTTCCACGTTTGTGATTTTGAAAATTCCTCGAATTACGTATGTTATACAATCATAATTACACATTTTACGATGTGTATCATAATTTTAAGTTCATTCCATCCAGAGAAAGCTGGAAGAAACCGATGCAAACCTTGTTTTTCATAGATTTCTTCCAGTTTTCTCTGGATTGATTAAACATAAAATTATGCGTCAGGGCATGGTTGAGGGGCTCCCCAAGCTGGGCGTCCTGCGCACCCTTAAGACCTTTAAGCATGCCTTAAATTTTCTTAATAATTGGGAGATGAACCATCTGCTGGTTTTTATGCTAAATTTTGGAAATCTTGTACCTAGGGAGAACATTTGGATTGTAGGTTCCTGAGGACACTCAACGATAGCGTTTCCAGGTAGGTACAAGGACTCTAGTCAAAGACTCAATTCCAACCACTCGACTCGGTTCTCTCCAGTCCTAGTACCTATATCTAGTAGGTTTTATCTGATCTTTCTAAACAAATATTTGTTAAATTATTAATTTTCTGATGCCTTGCAGTAAAAAGGCCGCAAAATACACATTATGTATTGAGGACCAAACTGTTTTAATAGGTTTTCCATGTCATATTTATAACTTTATTTAAACCAAATTCAGAATTTTCCATTTCATATCACATGTGATTTTTTTCTACATTTTATAGCATCAATCGTTGCAATCAAATACCTACTTGTTCTATCAGTTGCTAAAAAAATGTATAAGAATAGAGTTAGAGTGAGTGGCCTCATAGCTAGAAGAAGCGAAGCGACGCTGTTGCACCACCTCACAGTGGTCCAGGATCGTCAAAAAGCGCTTAAAACTCGGATTTTTCATATATTTTATCCAGGGGTGCTGGCTGCATCCGGAAAAGATGAGCTTTTAGCGAATTTTCGAAGAAAATGAAGCTATTGCAATGGCTTCAAAATTTAAATAATGCAATGTTTTGAAAAGTTTCTTCATGTAAATCCGTTTCAGACCATTCTAAACCAATTCCTGAAATAAACACTTTTTTATATGTATATATATATTTATTTATATATGTGTCACTCAAGACGATATCTGACGAGGAATCGAACTAAAAATCTGAAAAAATTTCAAAATGTCAATAATATCAAAAGAATGGTTGAGTTCGTTGGCCAGAATGTTTGGAGTACCTACTTCAAGGGTTAAAATTTCGAAAATTTAGAGTCAAAAATCGCTTTAAAAACGCGTTTTTTGAGGTTTTCCGTGTAAATTACCATCCCAAACATAGGAACAATACGGTATATTTGGAATCGGCGTGAAATTTCCTATATAAAAAATCACCCTCCAAATCCGTTGAAATGATTCTTTGAAGATTCGCTCATCAACTCATGCTACATGAATGGGATTTTTTTTCTTTTCAGATGTTGTACCTACTGCGTTTCTCAACTTAGAAATTCGGGTGAATCCAAGGGCGAAGACCAGTCCAACTCATCAGGCGTAATCATTTATCATTTTATGTATTTTTTTTTCAACGGTATTTGTTATTTTCTTTGGCGAATTAAGTAATTAATTTTCAAAATTTTGACAGAACTGTTTTTTCTGTATTACGTACCCTCATTCTGATCATTAGACTTGTGAAGGTGATGAGGTTCAGGTTTCCAGCTCCAATAATCCGGGAAATATTGAGTATTGAGCGCTTTTCGACGATCCTGGACCACTGCTCGCCTATTAAATTTCTTCATTTTAGAAGATTTTTGATTTTCTACGTGTGTATGATTACCAACATAGTAGGTAACCTAGTATGAGAATGAATAATAAAAATTTCTCTACAAATCAAGATTTTACTTATGATGAAAAATTGGGGTTTTCTGACTTGAGACCATTTTGGAAATTACTGATTCAATCATTACATAACCTTCAAAAGACTCTTGGGCAACAAACTATGCAATCATTCTTGGGTAATTTCCATTCAAATAATCGAATTAATCTTCGGACGGATGGTTTCGTAGGCACTCCACTGTGTTTTCGGTCCGGGGAAGACGTGTGCGGGGTAGTCAACAGTTTGATCGGGGCGTTATGTCACCGATTGGTAGGTAGGCTCAACTAACTGATCATATTAGGTTCCTCCTTCCCTAAGGTCAAGGAAAACGATTCCCCGAGGATCGGACTTCGTCTCCTCTTCCACGTGGGCCGCTTGGCTCAACCAGTGAAAGTCTCAAGTTGTTATATCACTTGCGAGGGACATCCCCATTTGTTCATTATCGTAAGAAACTTCTTTAGATTCCGTCCTCAACTCCATCCACCTTTCACCCCTCCGCTTTCTAATGCATATTCAATTCATGAAATCCCGACCCCATCCCTGTATTTTTTGTCTCTGCTTCATACTCTTCGGGTCTTTTTTTTGTTCGAAGCTTGAAATTACCCCAAGTCGCCGCGCGCCGGGCGCGATTCTCCTCATAGAATATCTACAAGACTTTGAGGGTGAGCGCACAGAGGGATCCTGGGGTGGTCCTCGTCTTCAGAAGAGGGTGTTACGTCACTAGGAATCGTTTTTGATGATGACGGTCGATGACGATCATGACTGTGGTTTCTTCGAAGATTAGTGACATGCACTGTCTATGATTGGTGTAAAACTGCTTGGAGCAAAAGTGTTGGAGTGAGTTCGGTAACCTAAATTTAATTCATTATTTTTTTCATCTAGGTATGTACTGAACATTCATCTTTGTCGCCATTAGGTAATCACTGGATCTTAGAGTTGGTACAACGTAAATATCATTAATGTGTTCATGGTTTCTCAGCTTCTTAGTTTGTGGAACTCCATAATAATTTAAGTCTCCTATCAAACTCTAATACCAATTACAACGTAAGAACCTAAAAATTAAAAAAAGTTCCATTCATGCAGCATGAGTTGATGAGCGCATTTTCAAAGAATAATTTTAACCAATTGGGTGAGTGATTCTTATAGGAAATTTCACGTTGATTCCGAATATACCATATGTTCCTATGTTTAAGATGGTAATTTACACCAAAAACCTCAAAAAACACGATTTTAAGAACTTCTTGACTCTAAATTTTCAGAATTTGACCCCTTGGAATACTCCAAAATTCCGGGCCAACGAACTCATCCTTTCTTTTGATATTAGCGAATTTTCGAAGAAAATGAAGCTATTGCAATGGCTTCAAAATTTTTGTAATGCAAATTTTTGCAAATTTTCTTCATGGCATCCGTTTCAGACTATTCTAAAACGATTCCTGAAATATAACCCTTTCGCACACACACACACACACACACACACGCGAGCGCGCGCGTGTGTGTGTCATTCCAGACGATATATGACCGAGGAATCGATATAAAAATACAGTGAAATAAAAGTGAAATGCTGGTGCTGGGAAGGTCTACCCTACCATCTTACGATCGTATTGAACAAGATCTACGATCTTCGTATCGAAACGGTCAACTCGAAAAGGGAAGGGAGGCTGACTGGTGATGCGGTCAATACTAACAGGAGAGAACCGAATTTAAAAGCGGGGCGTCTAGTAACATAGAGAAGTCATTTTAAAAAAAAATCTTTCGTTTA
Organism: Lygus lineolaris; assembly: GCA_030264115.1. NCBI lineage: Eukaryota > Metazoa > Arthropoda > Insecta > Hemiptera > Miridae > Lygus > Lygus lineolaris. Next base: position 17,262,013 of record JAEMON010000001.1, on the reverse strand, counting down.
AAAATGTTTTTCTTTAAGTTTGTTCACCTAATCAGTCATTTTCTTCCGAACAAGAGAATTTCTATCTGCTTCATCGATATCACTGTCAAGCGCCACAACTGCAGAAGATAGGTACTTCCTCGCAAATTTCATTCTGAAGCAAGATTTAGGGTTTGCGATCCCGGACAATTTTCGTCGATTTCAAATCCCGGGATTCGAGAATCAGTCTTAAATTGCTCTAGTTGATGGGAAAATTACTTGGACGAAAAAGAAACAAAAGCTCGAAGACTACAATTTTTAAAGTTACTAGCGCGATTCGTTGGGCGGAACGTTGGCTCTCATGACAGCCAAATACGGTATCTTTAAATGTTGGTGCAGTCGACCACAGGAAGGTGTTCGAAGGCTTGGGACATCATGATTCACCCAAATCTCCCAACGGAATTAAGAATCGTACTAGGAAATACTACGCAGAGATACAAGGACTGGTCACGGCTGAAATAAAACTCTTTAAATACTTAAATGCCCTCTGTTTTCTCAGGGCATATTTTTCAAACGAGAGAGAATGTGTTTTATTTGTATATAAACGGTTTTTTGGATGATGCAATCAATTTTCATGTTTAAAAAAAATATTCCTCAATCCCGGGATTAACCCCGGGATCCATCAAGGATTTTCTTCGGAAACTCCCGAGACCCTGGGATTGAGAAGAACTTTTGGGATTGCAAACCCTAGCAAGTCCTTGTAGTGTCCGAACACTTTTTATAGTCTTTTGGCCACACTTCAGGGTTCTGCACCATCTGAGCTGGAGCCCATATATTATGTCCTGATCTGTCCAGAGTTTCGTCGTTGAAAAAATATAACTAATCGCATTTTCTGTCGAGGTAAGATGATTCAATTTATTGTTTCAATTTGTTTTCTTTTTTTTCAATTTTTTTTCCATTTTTTTCTTCAAATTTCCATTTTTGAAAGATGATTCAGTTTTTTCATCAGGCGAATACTCTTCATTGGTTCGGTCACATTGATCTTCTTCTTCGACACAACCACGTGTTTTGAATAAGCAGCACGATTGGGTGCGCTGACTGACATTTCGCCAAGCTACTTGCGTCTAAAATCTTTATGGCGGTTAGAACAGAAATGATCAGTTCGTTTCCTCCTTCGATGGACTCCAAGAGTCTTCTGACAACTTCCTGACGATAGAAAACTTCGATGCTTTCTATTTATCCCTCGGTCAAGTGGTTGGAGTTAGGAAGTTATGTTCGGAGGAACGGAGGAAGAAATTGCGGACTGTAAAAAGAATGATGACTGAGAGGTGGATGGCTGTTACCTGTGTGCCATGCCGTTATCGAGGAAAAGAAGAATGTTCCTTCCATCTTTTCATTCCTTGATTTCACGTAGTAAATTTCACGTAAAAGAAGATTTCACGTAAAAGCTTTTTTTCCCGCAGGAAAAATATCTTCCCACTTAGTGGGAAATCTAGCTTCTTTTATTTTAGCCTGATTTACCTACTCCATGAATGAAAAAGATAAAAATCCTAAATAAAACTCTATAAAACAAGATTACCTTAATTACTTAATTTATTAACTTAGGTACCTGATTTATTTTCATCTTTGGCTTAGGAATCGTAGGAAAAATATGGGGTTTTCCGTTTTTTTAGTGATATAGGTAGTTTTGTGGTAATTCATGTCTGGATTTTCATTTGTATGGATAATGGATGTAATGAGTAAAGCATGGCTATCCATGGGTAAAGTTCAATTCTGATCTTATTGTTAGGTAAGTACTTTTTCCTGAATGAAACTCACCTGCCTATCGTTTTATTGTGCATTTCTGTACCTATCGTGAGTGAAACTTTCTATAGCCGTGAATCAAATGAATTCGAGATTTAGCTTTTTTTTCACCCTCATCTAACGGGATTTGATTTCAAGTAGGTACCTACCTAGTTGGGGCCCTGATGGTGAATGCAATCATGCTAAAAAATAAATCATCTCCGAGACCCGTTACTTCGATGAAGTACGCCGAGCTGATTCTACCGTGATGGCTACCAATGACGGATCAATTGCCTAAGCTATGAAGTCATTTTTCTTCCTTAACCAACGGTGGGATTGATTGAGTGGCGATGGCGCTCGCTTCGTTAGCGATCATCTGACAGGTCATAATCGTAACAGACAGCTCAAGATTGTGACCTCATTCGCGCCACCCAGCGGCCGAATCTGGACCCTCCAATATTGTTTTGTGCTCTTATTTCTAGTCATCCTTCACCAATCGTTTCAGTCATCACCTAGGCTTAAAAAGCAACTTGAAGAACAACTTAAAAAAAACAACAATTCCGCTGAAATCAAAAGATCTAACCTTTGTACGAAGTACTTAATTATTCCGAGAAGTATTCATCAATCAACTCCCATAAAGCAAACATGTGATCCATAACCACATGTAACCATAAAAAAATGTACTTGACAATAAACGGAAATTATTAAGATATTTTTAATACAAAATGTTAGCGATCGCGATTAATAAAATCTGAAAAGTTCAACACACAGAAATCGTTCTAGTATCGTTGAAATCGTTATATAAGACATTCTTTTCGCCAGATTCCTCATCAGGTCTCTCTCTCTCTCTCTCTCTCTCTCTCTACACATAATAGAGGACATAATAATTGTACTGACTCTTCCAGGGACGATGTA
>JAEMON010000001.1:17233891-17246777 GCA_030264115.1 Lygus lineolaris | reverse complement strand
TCAAGTCTAGACTGGTCAATAAAAAAACCCGCTACCTTATAAATATATATATGCACATATGCAAAAGGGTTAAATTTCAGGAATCGTTCTCACGTTTAGGATGGTATTTCACACCAAAAACCTCAAAAAACAAATTTTTAAGCGATTTTTGAAACTAAATTTTCAAAATTTGACCCCTTGGAGTACCACTCCAAAAATTGGAGTACCCACTCCAAAAATTCTGGCCAACGAACTCATCCTTACTGTTGATATTTTTGACGTTTTAAAATTTTTTTTATCTCGATCCCTCGGGCAGATATCGTCTGGAGTGACACACACACACATATATGTACATGTATATATACATATGAAAAAGTGTTAAATTTCAGGAATCGTTTTAGAATGGTCTGAAACGGATTTCCATGAAGAAAATTATCAAAAACGTGCATTACAACAATTTTGAAGCCATTGCAATAGCTTCATTTTCTTCGAATAATAGCTAAAAGGGCTTTTCCTATTTTGTTGTTTGCAGCCCTGTGGGTGCTTCTAGTAACCTGCTGCGGCAGGTAATCTTCTGTTACTCACGTGTCTAATCACAAATTGACGTTTGGCAGCTGGTCATTTTCGATTTTGGAGTTTAAAATGATTTTCTGAGGAATCCCCAAAAATCAGTAAATTATTTTGTTGAACTATCAAGGTTTGTGCCAATAAACTTTGGGTAAAACGTGAAGAATACTCCATCTAATATGTTGTCAGGCAAGGTGTCTACTTGTGAATGCTGGTTCAACTTTTTTGTTTAGCCATATCTACTGGGTCCAGTCAAACTTGAGGACAACAAAGTTATATCCGTCTTTACTTGGTACACCATCCCATGTTAAGCGCTTGTGGCGTAATTATTGCAAATAACCATTATCAAGGGAGTCCTTCATAAAATCCCACTCAGAAGAAACAAGAGGAAAATACGACGAGAAAGGATAAAGAAGAAACACTATCAGAAAGAAGAAATTCATCGAATTCCCGCGGCCTGGTAGTCATCCCAGTCACTACAGGCTGCATGGGCCCAGAGTTTGCACTTGAAACACTGATACCATCTTTCCCTGCTCACCACAAATTATGCAGTCTTCCAGGTCCATATTGTCATCTGTGTCAACCTAGGGGACTTCGTTCGATTCATCAGAATCAGACGACGAAAAATCAAGCTGTCTACTCGTCATCTTAGCCGACTTGGCATTTTTGAATTCCGTAAAATATTAAGAGGATAAAACCAAACAGATAAAATGAACATTATACATCAATGAACTCGTTTTGAACTACACTTTACGAATATACAATGAATAAATAAAGAAAACTTACTGGGCGAACGTAATCCCTTACGAGAAAGCACCAGAAAATTAGACACGGACTGACCAAAACAACGAATCCTCGCACAACCGGTCAGCCTAATGGAGGGATGGGTTTTCATGTTTTGACACGGCAGGGGCCGGGGGAGGGCTCTCTATCGATACCGCACAGGTCCTCCTATCTAGCGGATTTTTGGAGAAAAATCCAATCCGTCATCTTACCCGCTTCGTCAACTTACCCTCCTTTCCCCTACTTAGACGGGCTACATCCGATGTTTTACAGGAAGCAAATTAAAGACAAAATCAGACCGTCATTTATTCAAGAAGAACACAATGAAGAATGAGAACAACGAGAAAAATAAACAATAATCTAAACGAAACAAAAAAAGAAATCCGTATGAGAACTCTACAGTACAAAAACGGAGCTAGGAGCCCAAAGCTAAGGCACGAGAAGGACGAGCCCAACGACCATCCGCGCAGACCCTCGAAGAAGACACAAGCCTGGCTACTCCCTGGCTAGTACCTACCTGACATTTTATCTGCAAGGGTAGTCGGCTGCAAGAACGTGATCACCCGGCCTGGACCATCAGATGTAGCAGGTCAGTACACCCCTTGTTCAGGAGATGGACGTGGAAAGCCCGGTGATCAACGATTGCCTCGCTGGTCTATCTCAGGACAGATAACCAGGGGTGATCGACGTAAAAAGAGCTCTGGTCGTCAGTACCCTCATTGGTCAGGAGATGAATGGGGAAGGTTTTCAAGAACAGACCTACCTGCGGAGATACTACGTAAGAAGAGCACCGGTCGTCAGTACCCTCATAGGTCAGAAGATGGGTGGGGAAGCTCTCATCATCATCATCATCGAGGGAGCTAAGGCCGGGCTTACGAGCCTGGTCCGGGTGGATCAACACTCCCTCTCTCTGATGGACGACAGCGAGACTGTGGCCGCCAGCACACCGGCTACTGTGAGACCAACTTCAGGAGGGTCAAACCAAGAAACACCGGTTAGGGACGCTGCGCTGTACCTATACTGGCTAGTTCCCGAGTCTATATTGGGATAGTACAGTGCTTTTTTTCAAACACAGTAGGACAGCCTCCGGTCACTGGGCCTTTTAAGGGACCTGTGTGGGGTACCGGAGGATATCAGGATTTTTCTTATCCCTCACATAAGTATCCTTCTTCACGGTTTGAACTCCCATCGACTGCACCCGAATACCGGCCTTGGTACCTCGCGAACAGCCTTATTCGCCCTTCAGTCGAGCACCTGACTATTCCTAAGCCCCAAGAGATATACCTATAGGCATACCGTGAGGGTATACCGTAAGGGGAAACGCTACAGCACTGTTGTCCCAAGTTCAGAAAGTTATTTCAGTCGCAATTTCGTGCATACATTTTCATGAGCCTGTTCCTAAGGGTTCAGGTTAACTTCTTGAATTTCACCATATGATTTTCAATTTTCCTAGGTTGTCATTGATGAATATTACATTGAATACACAATTTATTCTCGTCTGAATAAGAATAAGAGGTGTGGTTGTAGGTATGTAGCTAACATTGAAGGGCTTTCTTTGGATACTGGAGATTGTTATGTAGTCAAATACCCACCTACAACTTTTCTATAATTCCCGGATAGAGTTGAAGGTAGGTAATTATTACGCACTTTCTCAATGAACGAGAGAAATGCGCTTGTGAATCTCGCGATATTACTTACTCTACTTTCTAGTTGATCTCAATAACCAATAGACAGACATATATGATGTCCCCGAAAAAAGCCTGATGGAGGGTGCAGAGCTACGGCCGAAACTGTGGCTATGGGCTATGTACCTACTACGTACACTTTTACTGTAACTAGACAATTTCATGTCGACAGAAAATTGAAAAAAAAAAAACGGAAATAGGTAGAGATACAATCTAGTTAGAAACAATATCAACCCAGGAAACCCAGTTTGCTACACAATTTTTCCACAACAACGGTCCTGGTACCCATATTACAGTTTTTATTTGAGGTCAGTAGGGAATGTCAGAAGGATAATCTCAAGAAGGACGTCCTTTCAAGAACCGGTTTTTGAATAACACCCTACCTATGGTGCTTATGGAACAGAAAAATTACTGCGCACCACAGAAGTACCTGTCACGAGGAAGTAACTACCTACCTTAAGAATCACTTCCTCGTATTAACGGTTTAAAACTCCTCTGAGGTCGGGTATCGAAACCTCGAAAGGCCACAAGGGTCGAAAGGTCGGATGAGTAGGCGAATATGGAATACAATCGGCTCATTCGGAAGTTGCGGTATATGAAATGTAATTTATAATCATCCGCATGTGATGGGAGACATAACGCAGCTTGGCGTTGAAGCTATGGACTTTCTAATTTGCCGAATAGAGTGCCAGGGCCTTCAGACCTTCAGAGGGCCAGTACTCAGGGATTTGATTAGAATTGTTGCTCAGCCCAGTTAGCTGGTGTGCAAGAAGTAATGGGAAGTCATAGAACGACAAGGTACCCATTATATTACGATACGGAAGTCATAGAACGACAAGGTACCCATTATATTACGATACAAGGATAAAACTACCTTATTTGTTGGGTTGTACGGGGTCTCCATTTTTTAAACTCCGAGAGCGTTTTCCATCTTGCTTGTGCACTAATCACTGCAGTGGGCGGTCAATTAGATTCTCAACGCTTCGATCATAAACGCCAAAAACTAGTGAATAAAGACTCAAAAAGAGGGTCTACCGTTCAGTAGTCCTGCACTTTTTGTATGTTATCTGGGACTATTAGTTAGCAACGAATCCAACTTTTGTTAAACCTACAGTGAAAACCGTGAAATTGTATAACTTTTTGACGTTTAACTTCTTTCCAGTGCATTTTCGCATATTCTCCCATATCGTAGAGAACAACATTTCCAACAACTTTGAGCCTTCAAGTTTTTTTTTTTGTACGACCAACGGTTAGGTACCGGAATGTGGGGCAGCGAAATATGGGTAAGTAAAATGTCAAGTATTGAAAAATGTTAACTTTCTTGTCACTTTGACTCAAGAAAACTCCATGAGAGAGAAACGTTGCTTACATACCTAAAAAGTTGTAGAGCAATTAATTACCTACAAAATCCATGGCGCAAATACATTTGAACTAAAAATTCTGAAGAGAAATTTAAGAAAAGTGGAATTTTTGTCGTTTTGGCCCCAGATTGTTAATGGGCTGATTCCTCTAATTTTCTTCGAACTCAGGTGATTTGAAACACACATGACCTACATATTGTACATAGGTATAATAGATAATTTACATCATGTTTGTGGATGGCTTCAAATTATAGTAATGCAAGGCAATGAAATTCATAGGGGACCGTCACGGGGCTAAAAACCCGCACAATCCTTGAAAATTTCATCAAATTCGGACCACATCTTCATATAGTTTTGCCTGGGACAAGGAATTGACCACAGACAGACGGACAGACAGACAGACAGACACGGAACCAAAAGTGTTCAGAAAGCTCTAAAACGTAAAAAGCAAGTGGAAAGTTTGATTTTCAAAAGGAAGCACAGAACAGGATATTATGAAAGAAAGGATGAGTTCGTTGGCCAGAATTTCTGACGTACTCCAAGGGGTCGAATTTGGAAAAATAAGGGTAAAAAAAGTCTTCCATGAGGTTTTTTTGTGTAAATTACCATCCTAAACATAGGAAGATATCACAGTACATTCGTAATCAGCACAAAATTTCCTATACGAATCACCCACAAAATCTGTTAAAATAATTCTTCGAAAATTCGCACATCAACTCATGCAGCATGAATGGAACTTTTTGTGTGCATAATCTAGTTATGATTATCCTACTAAGAAATTTTGTTAGGGAGTGAGAAATTATCAACATTATAGCTCACAGTTTTGATTGTTTACTATATCGATTAAACGAAAACAAAAAGTTATAATATTGAAGTCAATAATAAGAACGATTACCTACTACAAATATTCCTTGAAAAAAAATCGGTACACTATTAATTTGCGACTCCCACAAGCACTTGCATGACACGGTTTTCAGCAGGTAGAGAGGAGCATCCCTGGTTGTCATTATAGGTTCTAAACCTCTCCTCCGCCTTGCCCAGCCCCACTCTAATGGATTTTTTCAAATCCTCATCCACGCTATTATTTGATGGTAACACCTTAATGATGAGGCTGCTGTGCAGGTTGGCTTAGGCCAACTGTCGTGCTGAGGTTTGCCAAACGAAGACTTTCCAGAGATTGATCGGTCTCCCCACCGTAGAGAGCAACCATAATCCTCTGCACATCGACCTGCTTGTGATTGATCTACAGTCTCCCAACCAACTTCAACACTTTCCCAATCAAATTCAACAGTTTCCCAATCAAATTCAACTTTTCTCTATCTACGTCAACACTTCCCCAATCAAATCGATAAGGATAGTGTTGAATTCGATTTGGAAAGTGTTAAATTTTGGTTGGGAAAAGCTATATTTGTATAAATATAGATTATTTGAAAGAGATATTAAACTGCCAAAAAATCCGTACCTTTCTTCATTTTATGTCAATCATTAGTTATTAGATAGGTACCTGGTAAACTTTTATTTCAATGACTATCATTTTTTCATCCGTACGTTACAGAATAAAAAAAACTAATAGTTTCAGTTTTAAATAGATTAGATAGTTTTCTATATGGCGTTTTGTGGATTATTTATTTACTGATGTGATCTGATAGGTAGAACAACCACGCGATATCCACACTCTTCCGGATTTGCGACACGGCTCCTTCTGGATTAACTTAATTTAAAAAATGTAGTCAAGAAGGTCGAGGGTTACAACGTTGCACTCTCTTCAGAGGGGACCACCACAAACCACAATCGTCCCTGCCTCACCCACAACCAAAAGGTTATACGGCAGTAATCATCACGATAGTATCGAGGAACTGAGGTTATTTGGTCTGTCCTCAGTTCCAATTAGCAGTAGTTTATTTGGGTTTTGTGGGTTATTTATTTACTGAGCTGATCTTCAACAAGAGCTGATATGGTAGGGGGGACAGACACGTCGGCCCCCTCTGAAGAGAGTGCAGCCTTGCAACCCTTGAACTTCTAGACTATAGGTTAAATGAAATGAATCAAGAAGGAGCCGTGTCACAAGTCTGAAAAAGTGTGGATATCACGTGGTTGTTCTGCCTGTCAGATCAGCTCAATAAATAAATAACCCACAAAACCCCAATAAACCACTGCTACTTGGAACTGAGGGCAGACCAAATTACGTCAGTTCCACCATCCTGTAGTTCCACCATCCTGTGTAGTTTTTGCTATTATTTGAGAAAATAAATAAGTAGCTCCTACATACTTACACTTACAAACTTCTTCCTCTTCAGGTTGTACGATAGAGGTGCCCGACTGAAGGTGGTGCTCAGCAATTCTGATTCACGAGAGGAGCAGGACAAGGAGTATTAGATCACGTTTTTCAGTGCATCCACGACTGCCTTCCGTTTTGTACAACGTTAGTTGTGATGCTCCTCAGTGGAGTGCAGCACCTGACAGACCTCTCAGACGATCCATTCAAGCTTGTTTGATTACATTTACCATTAAAACTAACACCCTTCGCCATTTCAACACATTAATATTATCATGCTTAGTTGTGTTGAAGGAGATGAAAATATATTGTTTCAATAAATCCAGTCCATTCAATTTTTTGAACTTCAAAACTTCTTTGCCTGTAGGTACTTGTTTCCTATCCAAATAGATGTAGGTGTCTTATTGTTAATTCGATTCAATTCGACGTACACAATTGGTACCTACATCATTCGCTAATGTGTAGGTAGGTACCTACCTATATTATGAGAAAGGGTTAATCGATAGGTCAGGAGTTGTCTTAGTAACAAGTACACACTACAGTATGAGAATTTCAGAAATGGAACCTTTCTACCATAGACTAATGAAATCCTAATGAACACAAAAATGTTTGAAAATTCAGCATTGTGATGATGTAACCACCTACTTGTCTTGGTCACCTACTAGTCTTTGACTCATACACCTGCTTTCGCAAACAGTCTACGCAGATTTTTCCCATCAATCATGTTCAATACTAGACACCAGGTAGTGGACCTTACCATATTCGGGCTGAAAGTTTTCCCTAGATAGACGAATCATAAATATATCGTGTTGTCTTTGGGCTTGTTAATGAAGTTATTATGCCTCGATCATAATAGTTTCAGAGTCCTGTACGAATCGGCCGCCCGCCGTCGCCGCTTATCGCTTCCCCTCACCCTGCCCCTTCACCTCTGCCTGGACGGTCCGACCCGATTAATTTTACTTGCTTGATTCAAATCAATTCCTGTTCAAATCCCCCCTTTGGGCTTCTCCTTTTTCTTTCTCACTGCAGTTAGGTAGAATCAGTGTCCCGTCGTCGTTCGTATGTTGAACTAGTGTTGCTTTGCAGGATAAAATTTGCGGCGATTGCCACGTTGAACCCATTTCTAGTGAATTAAAAAGTTCCATTCATGCAGCATGAGTTGGTGAGCGAATTTTCAAAGAATAATTTTAACCGATTTTGTGGGTGGTTCTTAGAGAAAATTTTACGATGATTCCGAATATACCATATATGCTCCTATGTTTAGGATGGTATCTCACACAAAAAACCTCAAAAAACACTTTTTTTTTTTTTTTTTTTTTTAGCGATTTTTGAAACTAAATTTTCAAAATTTGACCCCTTGGAGTACTCCAAAAATTCTGGCCAACGAACTCATCCTTGAATGGCCTGAAACGGATATCCATTAAGAAAATTTTCAAAAATTAGCATTACAAAAATTTTGAAGCCATTGCAATAGCTTCATTTTCTTCGAAAATTCGCCAAAACAGCCTAGCAGGATTTGCTGTAGGTACTACTGTATCAAGAAGTGTCTGCAGTGATCATACTTTCTGTCAGAGACATCCTGTTATTATCGGTAAGAATGAATATAATTTTCTTTGTAAATTCAGTTCCTGTGGGAATGATTCATGAAGTGGTTCCCAAAATGGCCACTAAACTCAGTTCCTAATTAGAAGTATTACCCCTTCTTTTCAGAACATGCAATTTGCATGGCCTTTTTGAGTTTTGACTGCCCTGTCTTGCCTTATATTGTTGGAGTGCTTGCAGCAGCCTTTCAAACACAAACCCCATACGGTTGGTATGTTACAGAAGTACCTACCTATATTTTTCTGGCACATGATCTATAATGATTCATGTATAGCAAATTGAATGATCTTCTTCTTGGGCATTATTATATACTCACCCTAAGAGAATATGGTTTCATTTTTCTGTTTAGGGTTTTTTTCCCACCTGGTAATTTTTCTGCCTGGTTACTATTGAACTGACTGAAGTTTGAAAGTCCTCTCTATCCTTACACCTGTACACCCTACGGCCATCACCCCTGATTGAGCCACGTAGTTTAAGAATAGTTTATAGGTATTTAGTTAAGTGGTTAAGCCTAGGTTTAGGGCACAATTAGAGGTGATCACCATAGGTTTCCCTAGGATACAAACAAAGGATATAGGATACCCATTTCTATAGGTACCTACTTACCTGTAAGAGAAGCCCATGATACCCGTTCACACAGGTAATACTCTAAGTTTGAGTACTTACCTACCCAAAATAGAGGAGGATACCTTTTATTTTTCATTTTTCATTGCAATTTAGCATTGAATCCAGAACGGATTTACCTATGTATTTTCATTAAATTTGAAATTGACTGTTTACCTTTTTATTCAAGATTTCCTTTGACCAGAGGTCGATCAAGTTTGAGGCACCATATTATTTAGGTACCTACTACAATGCGGGTCATTCGTCCGCTTCGACCCTGTAGTAGGTTAGTTCTATGACTTTTTGCAATTTTAGAAAGCGGACTGGTTGATAATCCTATTAATTTATGAACACGAAGACCCATCCCGTCTCCACTGTTTGCCTAGCCGAGAGTACAGGGCCTAGTTGCATAGGTATGTCCACCTTACAAAGATTAGGGTGTGACAAAGTCTTGAAAAGTCACGAACATGTTTATCCACGTCAGGATCACCCACGTCCCATAGGGCGTGTGCTTACTAGGTAGGTACTAATTATTCTTATCCGAAGTTTAGATTTTAGGAACTTCCAAGTTTTGTGAGCTACAACAATCTTTTATTCATGAAAAAGTTCACCATAATAGGATAAGGTAGGAACCTCACTTATTTGACTTGAAAAACTTATGTAGGTACCTACCTACCTGAGTAAACAAAATGGGGTCTGCGCATGATTTTTTTTTACAATTTTTATTGAAAGGGAATCGATTCAAAATGGCCAAAGTGGGGTTATTTCATAATTATGTGGTCTCCCTATTTTTTTTATCGACGAAGAGAAATGTGAACGTTTGAAGAAATTGCGCAGAAATGGAGCGCGCTGATTGGTCGAAGCGCATCCATGCTGACTACGTATAATATCCACGAACGGTTTTTGAAAGGGACAGCAGGGGGTGTGACATACGTAACTCTGGAGGTACGTGCGTCACTCCCCCCCGCGAAATTCAAAACATTCCATTTTAACATGACGATTTCTGCTCCCACATGGAGTTTTTTGTCCTGATAAATAGTGTTTACTAGTCAAGGCAACTCAAATGACGTAATTAATGGGTTTTTTCCCATTTTTATTTCTCATGCGCAGACCCCATTCTGTATCAAGTATTATTTATGAGATCATCAGCTCTTCGATTGTATTTTCTCCAAGCTTCTCACATAAAGACATATATATTTCGTAGGGGAAAGCATGCTGACGGCAGGGTTGGGAAATCACATACCTACCTACTATGTTTCGAAATAGGTCTAGTAAAATTGTATGACTGAGCTTAGAATGAGACATATCTACCTACCTACTTAAAAGTAATAATAGTCAATAGTAGGTAGATACGTACGATTTTTAGTAATTACTGTGTATTCTTGTGTGCTTCTTCGGGATTTTCTTCTTCAACGTTACCTCCTACCACTGAGTAACATAGTGCTCCTACCCTTATACTCTTAGTATTAAGTATCCAATATTTTACTTTCTACTCTTACAATGGCTACCACCGTTTTGTTCTTTCTTCTTTTGTTTCTTTTAAGGGGGCAAGGGAGTGAGCCCTAAAGTTCCTCAAAAATGCCTAAATCCCGGCTACTGAAGGGTTTGTAGGAACTCTTTCTATCACATTATTACTGCTTAGGACCCATAAATTTAAGAAACTGATAACCACCCCCTCTCCTAACCATCTTAGAGTTTCACAGTTTTGCTCACCCAATTTTCAACGGATTTGGATGCAGTTGGTGGCACTTCTTTATTATATGTGTATTCTTTTATTAAGCGCTCGTCATCACTATGTTAGTTTTGTTGGCCGCGAGATGGGACTTCGTCCTACCTATGTACAAAATAAACAAATTGTTATAATTACCATCAACCACCTTCAGCATACCTACCCTTGGAAGTGTTCTGAGGACCTTATAGAGGTACCTAGCTATGTTTAGGGTTTTAAACTTGCACCTGATGTTGAAGATCGAAAATCGCTATAATTGGTTCGAAATTTGACCTAAAAAGTGCAGCATGACTAGAAAATTTACCTACCTAATTATCCAGCTAGGTAATTCAAATTTGCACTATTCCCTCGCCGAATCGCTATCCAAGGAGAATAAACAATGCATGGAATAAGCTAAGTATTAGAATGTATATTCATCACATTCGTTACAAATTATTCTGAAAATAGAGGGTATTCAGCCTTATAAAACGGCTCATTACAGTCTCTCCAAGGCTTCCAACATGATGACAGAGTTACCTCTTATGACGACCATCCCGATGTTATGCCATGTCCCGTCTTTTCGCTCTTCCAGGCCTTCGTCGACGACCATGTTCATGAAGGGGTCGTACCCTCGAAGAACTCCAACTACTTTTCTTCCAGCGTTTAACTTGATCCTGAGTCGTTTGTCCAACAACTTCTTCAATTCTGGGGGATGTGCCTTGAGCATGGTTGATCGTGAGACGCGAGTTTCAAGTCAAAATTATACTCCAGACTTGTTTTCCTGTCAAACTAAATTTGAAAATATATGCAGGGACGCGTGCACGGTCGATCAGACAAGTAATAAAAAAAAACGGCAATTGAACGCAGATCGAGGAGGTTAGATGCTTAGATCTTAGATGTGATGAAACAGTGGTGCCAACCGACACGAGGTTGACTCAATTCTCCTAAACTCTGGGGTGACCTTCAGAACTGTTTCAAACATTTCCCGCCACAATTCCCTACGCCTTTTGAAATCTCTGTTCGGCATGAGTTTGGATTACTTGTACCTTTGAACCTGCTTAAACGTTTTTCCAATTCAACCACAAGCAGGTCGATGTGCAGAGGATTGTGGTTGCTCTCTACGGTGGGGAGACCAGGCGGTCGTCACTCCCATACCTTGATTTGATTCTCCTTGAAAACAGCAGGGGTCGGTAGCGGTCTTAGTTTCTCAACTTGTCACTAGGTTGGTCCGGATAAATAATTTTATCCCCCAACTGGAGTAAAACAAAATCGCAAATCCCCCCAGTTGGGGGATAAAATTATTTTCTCACTGTCCAATAGTAAAAATTTGTTATTAGCCACGCAAAAATTATAAGAAAGAAGTTTGTAAAGTACAGTTTAAATAAATATGAGAATGACCATCAGATTTTAGCTTTTGAAGTTTGAAAAATAGGGGTTCATTTGGATTGATTTGGCTTTCATTTTTTGTGTGGAAAAAACAAATCTCTCTTACCTGAGCTGAAATAGAGGAAACATGAAAATTAATGTCTCTATTTCTGAGCATTTCAGCGTGGATTTTTGGAATCTATATTTTCCTAGTAGCTGGGTATAACAACTTGGAAAATGATTAAAAATTCTGTAAAATTTGAAGCAGAGCGCGATCGGGAGACCCGTCGGGTCAGCTACTCGGGAAGGACAGAGAGCGACCTTGGCTGGCTGCCGTTTAGTTCCACAAATTGCCTTGAAAACATAGGCCCCGCCACTGTGCTCGTGACAAGCAAATCCACGATTAAGATCCATTAAAATGGATTAAAATCCACGATTAAGTTGTCTCCGTTACTCTGTGAGAGTAGCAGTTCTGAATAGTACCTACCTATCCTGTTCTGTGGGGGAGACCGAGCAATGGCTCAGTCATCGTAGAAATTATACTTTATAACTAACCACTGTTATTCGTGCAAGAAATAAAGTTGCATTTATGCAGCATGAGTTGGTGAGCAAATTTTCAAAGAATTTATTTTAACCGATTTTGTGGGTGATTCGTATCGGAAATTTCACGCTGATTTCGAATATACCATATTTTATGTTCCTATGTTTGGGATGGTATTTCACTCCAAAAACCTCAAAAAACACGTTCTTTTGCGATTTTTGAAACTAAATTTTCAAAATTTGACCACTTGGAGTACTCCAAAAATGCTGGCCAACGAACTCATCCTTACTTTTGATATTATTGACATTTTAAAATTTTTTTGGATTTTTTATCTCGATCCCACGGGCAGATATCGTCTGGAGTGACACACACACATATACAGGGTGTATTAGACTCGACTCGACATACTTCAGGGAT
>JAEMON010000001.1:17173572-17185905 GCA_030264115.1 Lygus lineolaris | reverse complement strand
TCCTATCACACAAGGTATCAACGAGCAAATTTAATTTTTTTTTAAATGGAAATAAATCTATTATTTATTCGTTCATTTCGTGCCACTTACATCAGTCTCGATAGGTCCTCATTATAGCAAATTTTTGAATGATTATTTTCGAACATATTTATAGTTTATATTGAGAAACATCTCTGAAGTTTCAAGATAAAATGCCATATCTCATTCACCGATTGCTTGCGTAGAGCATGGTGTAAGCTGGTGTCGAGCTACTACTACTTTCGTTACCTCTATAAACTCGAAAAAGGCCATTTTCGAACTTGTTTGCCTAACTTATTTTACCTAATAGCCCTTGGAATGTTTTCCAACCTTCAAAACATTCGGTGACAATGTATCAACAATATAACAGCCTATTATAAATTTCCTTCCGATGGTGCGTTTCTTGCGTTATTGTTTTGAGAGCTTCAGACACAACTAGTGAAATGAAAAACCTTATGAGGCTTTATTGATCAACTAGGACTGAATGATAAATCTGAAAGATGGTTCGTTTCTAAGTTAGAGTTCCAATGTGATGCAGGTAATGATAATACAACACTTACCTTCGTTTTCTACCATTTCCCCGTTTTGCGAGAAGTACGTTCTTCAATAAAATGGCCAAATCTGCGCCTCGGGTGCATGTATTGTTGAAGATCAGGCATGGTTTAGGTAAACATTCAAAGAAAATTGAAAAAATTGGATTAAAAATTAGGTGCAGTTACAGATAATTTGAAGCTGAATATTATCTCATCGCAGGTCGGGATGGGACACTCCTGTGCTTTTGCATTCGTTTAGAAAAGGATTAGCGCGGGTACTAAACGCGAAAGTCGCTCTACGTATAGGACAGGACTTACATGACTCTTCATTGGTGGTAACTGGAGTAACCAAACCTACCTTTATAACAATATTATTATAAATGAATAAACTGAAGAATAATGTTGCTGGTGAGGACTGACGACTTCTCGCCGCTCTGTGGCCGCACGTGATTGCCAAGGGATTCCGTTTCTTCATTCGATGATTGTAGAGGCAGCGCCTGAAAGGGCAAGCGGGATCATTGCGTTCCACCGAGAAGAAATGGCAGACAATGAAGTGAGGAGGTAAACAATGAGCGGCTCGCTGGAACACTCAATTGTAGGTAACCCTCGTAAACTCTCGTGACGCAATGCTTCAAAGGAATCCGAATCACATCCTGCACTCCAATTTCCACACATCGAATTTTTTTTAATCCGCGCACAACGGAGCAAAATAAAATAATCTTCCTAATACCTACAATCCATAAATAATTTGCGGAAAGAAGAACGGGAACAAAGCTATTTAATGTTTAAAATATTATTGTATCTATTGCGGAATCGAAATTGTTTAGTATACATATTGAAACCTAATGAGTACATATACCTACTGCGGTTGAGGTGGGTATTAGCTAACATCAAGATATCGATAAGAAATATAAAGGGTTAGTTCCGCTAGTAATAAGAATACAATTGCTTACGTACTGGAGAATCCGTCGTAACTACCAAGTCGAGTACAGGTGGCGATCGCTTTCGATGTAAGGACATCATCATCACGCCGTCGAGAGAGTACTGAAGTCATTCTGTCAGTGTACTCTTTCATTTGAAACACCAATGTTTAATAATTTAGAATCTACATGGTCCTACTATAGAAGGTTCTTCAAAATATCTGCAACTTTCTTTCAGTGCCCATTCGGAAACCTCGGATCTTTGAAACGCCTGCTTAACGCATTCTTGTATAATTGTCTCCAAATTGCGATGGTAGTTTTGTCTAGATAACTGGAAAAACACAGAAGTAGGTGTCGGTATACTCATTTCGAGTTTATCATTTATTTATTATTTATTTATTTGTCAAGTTGCATAAATACATTCACAAAATAACATAAAATAATAGTAATCCAAAAATAAGTTAAATAAAACTCCTATTGAATTGAAAACAAAATGATCATTTCCGCAACTTATTGTTGGGCTAAAGGCCAAAGGCCCGAAACGCCCAACAAGAATTATCGTCTTTACAAATACTTACAAATAAGGAGTCAATTTAACACTTGTTCTCCTATGCATAAATACGTTTAATAATATTTTCACAAGTGTTTGGGCTCAACGCAGCCAACCAACTAAAAATTTTCATTTTAAACTTCTATCTTGAATACAAGCTATAGGGGTTTCCAATTCAGCATTTTTTTACATTTCGAAGCAAAATACCTACCAAATATATATAGTGGGCTTCTTATTAGAGGTTGAGGGAAGGTTTGGCGATGACATAATTTCCTTCTAATCTAAAACGTGTTGGGTAGTCATGAACTACATGATCATTCATGATTTTTGAATCGCTATGGAAAAGTAAAAGATTCCTGGTACAAGGACTGCTTGAGTATAATCGAGACTTTTTCATAATGATCTGATAATGATCAACCCTCATTTCCAAATGGGTTGGGTAGGTACCCCCCCCCCCCCCCCCCCCCCCCCCCCCCCCCCCCAATCCCTCATAGATAAATACCGTATTGCAGGACAGGTTGCACCAATGAGTTATACAATAAACGTAGCTTATCAGCCTTCAATTTGTCACACAAAGAGCAAAAAAAGGACACAAACTTTTGTATACGATGAGGGGATGTATACTTTTGTATTCGGCGAGGAATCGCAAAGAGGAAATTTCGATCAGAAATCTAGTTTCTTGCAGACCTGTTCCCGAGTAGAACATTGAAGTCTGAAATCAAGATAATATTATTTACTAGCTCTTCTGGGGGCTTTAAAACTAAATCCGGTCATATATCTCCACAGTTGAAAACCAATATACTAGGCTACATACAATGAATCTGTATTCACCGAGGTTGAGGAGGACCGAGTCCGAAGAGCTTCTAATGTGATGGTTTTCAATTATTAAGGAACTGTGAATCACGTTCGGCCGATGACGACAGGATGAATATTGTAAGCTAAATTTGTAAATTACCGCCTATTGACTATCTGGTGAAGTCCTCCCGCCAAGGACCTTGGACTTAATTCAACGGATACCTAGTACTTGCCATGTTTCCTTGCTTGAGCACAGGCTCGTGCGTCCTGCTACCACGAAAATGATGTTGAAGCTTTAGGAGGGGGATTAGGTTAAATAAATTTAATTAACTACAGTAAACTGAACAATTTAAATTAATCAACCGTCTATACAACCGTTGGTTGTGGGTATCGGAAAGCCCAGCTTTCCACCCAGCACTCCTCAACTACATGTCTCAAGTTGTAACTGTTGTTTAAAAACACTCTAAAATATGTCTTAATTATTGCTGGAATTATCATATTTTTTTAATCAATTAAAAAAAAAGAAAATGAAAAACTAACAAGTAGGTAGGTAAGTAGTTGAGGAGTACTAGATCAATTTTTTTAAAATACCTCCCTGGTTATGTGCCCCTCCCTCCAACATTATAACCTGTATACGCTACTGATGTACCTGCGAGTATATAATCAAGAACCCAAGTATTTTATCACTATTTCTCTAGTAGGTACTTACCTACCTACTCTTAATTCTATAATATCTTGTCACCAAAAAGTAGGTAGGTATGTCCTCAATATTTCTGTTTTGGCTTTATCACTGTAATTAGGCTTGTCCCGTGCAATGAACAAATAAAAAATTGTATATATAAATTCTTGCCCAAATGATAATATTTTATACCAGCTGCTTTGCTCTCTGCATCATGATTAATCGTAGTTTTTTGTATTGTGTTCCAGATCCTCCTAGCGGGGCTGATCATCAATGTGGCCGCAATCATAGCAGGTGAAGAGAGGGGTGAGACGAGAAGGCTGAATGGACCGTTCATCAGGCGAAGGAGGCCAGCAGCGCCTGGTGGTGGAAGTGGTGCGATCGCTTCTCCGTACGCTGTGCCGATGGAACCTCTTGTCAAGTACTCTCAGAGGGATCCTCTTTATGATAAGTCCAAAAACAACACGCCAGATTTGGCTTCTCGAGGCGACTACGTGCCTGACGGAACCAACAATGTTGGGGAAATAATAGACCGTTGGGGCTACCCACATCCACATCATCCGCAACACCGCCACCGCCAACAGCAGCAGCAGCAACAGCATCATCACCAGCAGTACTATGAGGAACCCGAGCCGATCATTGAAATTATCATCAAGGAATCCAATGAAAGTCTACCAGTACCCACAACTTTACCACCTCCCCCTCCGACGAAAGAACCAGTTCATGTGTTTTACGTCAAGTATAAGAAAAACCCTCACGCAACTGGGAAGGATGGGGAATCAGATGTGATTTATGAGGCACCTGTTCCAGCGATAACAGAACACGAGAGTGACCGAGTTGAGCTTGACCCTGAAACACACCACGCTCTTGCACACCCAACAGAGCCATCGTACATTCCATCACCACCTAGCACTACACTAAGAACCATAATAAGGCCAGACTCGGAAACGTACCATGGATCGGGTGTAAAAGTAACCTTTGGGTCAGGTAACCATGGATCAGGTCGTCTGGAGAGGAGTGAACCTGAGTTGGACGAGAGTGCATCTGAAGTTGAAAGTAGAACCTCCGAACATGTTCCACGGGAGTACTCCCACACTAGAGAGCCGAGTGATGGATCTCCCACTCCTAGGTCACATCACTTCAAAAGGCAGCAAGGGCCTTATTTTCCTCTACCCCAGCAATCTGGAGCACCGAATCTGCAGGAACTGACACCCCCTCCTCCATCCCAGCAATTTCAGCAAGGGCCACTGCATCAAGGAAGGCAGCAAACCCCGAATTATTCAACCCAGGCCATTTTCAACAGAGGGAACCAAAAACCTAACCATCTTTCGTCACAAACCACTTCACCCTACAGACCTCAACAGCAAACACCTTCGAGTTTCCAAAGAAACCCACAGTTCAATCCCAACCAAAACCCTATAAATCCAGCTCCACCAGTTCAAATCAATTTTCCTCCTCCAACCCAACAATCGTTGGTCGGGCGGCAGCCACAACGCTACAGTGAGCCTTTGAGACAAGATTATCAGCAACGACCACAACCCCAGCAGAATAACTATGAGGGGAATGAGGCGAGGCGACCACAGTTCCAACCTACTCTTGAAGCCCAAATTGAGGAATATCAAAAGCACAAATTATTCCTCCACCAGCAGAATTTGAGGCACCAAGCTCAACAGCAATCTGAACAAGCAAGTCAGGTACACCAAGCACAAATCGCTGGAGCCCATAATCCTCAACACTCTAGCATAAATCCCCAGGATCCTCAGGGACAAAACAACTTGCAATACCAACCTCTTCAGCCAATTCATGTTCAAGCCCCTCAAAATCCAATTTTCCAAAGAGGCCAGCAAAATTACAATAATCCCAAGAAAGAAGGACCACTGATTCGTCTTCCATTCTCCGGTCGTGATCGGGAACAACTAAATTTCGATTTGAACGCTAGAAACAAAGTTATATCTCAAAACTTCGTCACCCCTACGCCTTCTTTCAGTGGTTCGTTGCCACACCCTTCACCAACACCTGACAAAGCGCCTTTTGTTCCAAGTCCCCAGCATATCCCCCCTCAAAAACAAACTGTGTTTATCCAACCATCTCAAACTCCATACACTCAACCTTCTCATCAGGTTACCGAAACGGATTATTCAAATAAACAACAATATCTTGGGTTTGCTCAACCCATTTACAGGGATGCGGAATTTGTGGAGACTATTTCACCAATAAAAGACATCGATATAAAATCCGATGGTGAGAGCGGTGATAATAAAGTTCCCCAAAAAAGTGAAGAATCCCAACAATTGGACCAAAAAAATGAATACAAAAGTACTCAGGCTGGTCCAACTTCTGAGCAAGTAGCTAACGATCAAATACAGAACCAGCCAGACTCAAGACCCTATAACCATAGGACACCCTCTACTCCAG
Organism: Lygus lineolaris; assembly: GCA_030264115.1. Lineage (NCBI taxonomy): Eukaryota > Metazoa > Arthropoda > Insecta > Hemiptera > Miridae > Lygus > Lygus lineolaris. Next base: position 17,179,995 of record JAEMON010000001.1, on the reverse strand, counting down.
AAAATCACCGATACGAACCTGTTTACAGTTCAACAACACCCAAATCCCGCCCAACTTTCACATCGAGGACTAGTCCAACAACCCTCGCGCCTGAAACTACCCCAAACAAAGTATTCTCTTTAGTGCCATCGTCAACAGCTGAACCACAGCCGCCTCAAGAACCTCAACAAGAAAACAAAGAAGAGTCAGAGGATGAAGTAGAAAAGAAAAAAGCTAATTTGGCAGCACTACCTGATGAAGTTCCAGACGATTTACGAGAGCAGCTGCTGTCATCTGGGATCCTGAGTAATGCTGACATTTCCATCTTGGATTACGACAAAGTGGGAGACATACCGATTGAAAACTTGCCTCCAGAGGCACTAGAGAACCTCTATGGAGCTGGAAGCGAGCCGGTAGCGTCTGTCGTCAAGCCAGACGAACCCCCCGGTAAAAAACCCGTTGAAATGAAGGTAGTAAGATACGACCCCAACACGAAGGAAGGACAAGGGCTGGCAGACACTTATCTGAGATCTGACGCTACTCAACTAGACCCTGTGATTCTCAACGACTCGCGGTACAATCGGTATTTGCCTCTGAAAATCAGTGGATCCAACTTCCCTCTACCTGATGTGCCTCAACTGAAAAACCGAGTCGTGAACAGCGTTGTAGTGTTAGCTCCGGTAGATTACGACTTTATCAAAGCTCAAGAAGACGTCGACCGAATGGGTCGAACTATCCAAGTTGAAGGAGTCAGATTCATTGCTGGAGACTCGCTGAAAACTCTGGTCAAGAACCCCTCGCTAAATAATTACAATACATGGCTGGAAAAAGAGAAAGATACACCCACTGGACGACAGTCTGTAATACTTCTTGTGACTAGGTAAGTTTATTCAGTAGCATATTGAAGGTACCTACGTATATGATAGAGGAGATGATTTGTACTATGCATTCGTAGGATAGGATTTCGATCGGCTTTAGAATGTTTTTTAACATCTCTTTATCGAGAAATCAAATTTTAATTGTTAAATAAGTCGAGTTAGTCAGTTAATTACACTGCTGGTATTCCTGGTACCTACCTATTCATAATATTTAGTATTTATTGGAAATTGACAACATGAGGGATATCATACGATTTCATTACCCCCAAATTTGCAGGAAAACTTGTATTCATGTTCCTAGGTATCATGTACTTAAATAATGAAAAATAATTCCCATAAATTCTGATTTCAAGGGTTGATTTATACATTAATGAAGAGTTTCAGTCGTGGAGTAAGTATGTATTACTTATTACTTAACTTAATGATCGAATTTTCAAAGAACCAATCATATGCTAAATATAAAATATGTAGGTACCTATAACAATTTTACCCAACAATGTTTTTTGTTTTACCCAACAGTTTTACCCAATAATTTTGACCTATGCAACCTGATTAGGATTTGGTATTAAATCTAAAGGATTAGTTCCGCTAGTTATAAGAATACAATTGTTTACGTACCTTACTGGAGAATCCGTCGTGACTAGCAAGTCGAGTACAGGTGGCGAGCGCTTTCGATGTAAGGACATTATCATCAGGCCGTGACTTGCTAGTCACGACGGATTCTCCAGTAAGGTACGTAAACAATTGATTAGGATTTATTCGATGGGGGTTTCTTGGAGGGAATTTCGAGATAATTCTGATATTTATCCGAATACACACATTTCTTTCTGTAAAATGAATATTTAACGTGATAATTGTCCTTGAATTCAACATAAATATACATGAGAAAGAGTGTTGGACTTCAAAGTACCGTTTTTGCTTAGGTATTACCTACTAAAATGAACTTCCATGGAAAAAAATTCCAAAATTTGCCTACCGAAAACTGTGTAGGGTAGGCGCCAATTCCATAGCTTCATTTACGTTGAGATTCGAATGTATTTACCTACCTACGCCTATAAATGAGTTGCGTTTGCTTGCAAGCACAGATATACCTATCAATATGAAACTGATGAACATGGGTTGTATTGAGATTGGGTTGGCAATACGGTGGTGATTTTCCCGCCTTTGGAATTTTAATATCAAGTTTTTGGGTAGGTGGGTGCCTACGTAACTACCTGTAAACATCTACTCGTGATCAAGCGCATTCAATAAGTTTGATGAAATCAATGGATAAAGCAAATGGATGAAGTTATTGTCACCTAAAACAAAATATCGATAACCTATAGGCACCTATGCAAAGCCCCCTTTTCAACTCCTCTATAGGTTCTCCCGAAGGAGGGAAAAAACATCCGCTAAAGGGATTTGAATTTAAAAAAAAAAAAAAAAAAAAAAGAGCTGAATGTGCGGATGTGCGGGTACAATGCTCAAAAAAATCTTCAGGGGTGGGAGCTGAAGCGTGAGAGCAGACAACCACTGATAGCTATAAATTCAAATTTTGACAAACAATCAAAAACAACTACCACGTAATTTTATTACTGACTCCGAAATTTTCAAAGATATGCACAAAAAATACCAAAATAGAAGTTTTATTGAGCAAATCTCAATCTCAATCCAGTTTCTGTTCATTCATTCCCTACCTATAACTACCTACTCTTTCAAGGAGCAAATTAATGTTGGTAAATTTACATGGAATACCTGATAACTTCTTTAACCACAACTCATCCGATTCCTCCTGCCCTCATATCACATAATATCCGATCGAGCATGTTCCCCATTTTCGGTTGATTATTTTTCGTATTAGATTTTCGGATTCTACGTAGGTAGGAACTTGAAACGGGAAATGTTGAAGGGGGAGGGGGATTATTACACAACGGTTTATTTTTTTTTCTTACAGATCACCCTCTGCAATGATCCCATTCATTAAATAGTCCAATCGTTATAATAAAATATTTGCCCAATACACTTTCCGGTCATTCGGTCATTGAAATTAATGATTTTATAGAAGTACCTGTATATTTGTAATATTTTTATTAGGTATCAGAGAATTGTAGAGCCTTCATAACCAAATTCAGTGACCAAAGAAACTTTCTTGAAACTCGATTTGATGAAAACAAAAAATAATTGCATTTGATCAGCTGATCTTTGAATGGGGAAAATGGTTCTTTGTGAATTCGCTCATTAGGTCATACTGCAAGGGTGGATTGTTTTGGCCTGGTTGCTGGATATGGATGGGTCCTAATGTATATTTTCACCATTTATTATCATTTCTACTCGATGGCAAAACTTTGTTTCAGTCCCACAACGTCAGAGAAGACTGGGAAAGCGACCAAGATGGAGATCTTCATGTACGACGTGGGGACGTCCAAAGTGTCGAAACTGCGAGGCGAGCTGAGCTCTACGTTCGTCGAAGTTGCCGAATCAAATTCAGGAAGCGAAGAACTGGAGGAGCTGGCAGGATCGAATCAAGAAGCAGAACCATCTACGCCGACGACGCTGTGACGCGGCCTATCCCGCCAAGATGGTGCCAATCTGCCATACCGGCGCTCAATCCCCCTGTCGGCGCTCGACTCGCCCTTGTTGGCGCCCAAATGAACTGAATTCAACATTTTGTAAATTAAACACTCTTGAGCGATGAGTTGAAAGACGGTCTCCCATCCCACCCAACAAACATTCCCCAGCCCGTCCCACTTCCCACCTCTCGCTCCAAGCCAAAAATTGTAAATGTGATGTTTGTAATGAAGTTTTTTTGTTACCCATCGTTGTTTTCTTTTCTCCACACCACCACGACATTATTTAACGTAGGTACTTAAGATAGATGAATTCGAGTGACCAGAACCTCTTTTTACAACAGTCAACTTGTGTACAATTTTTGTTCATTGCTTCACTCCAGTGGCAATTTAATCCTTTCTTTGATCGTTAATAGTTGAAGGGAAGCATGTAGATATTATTATCCAGTAGATCAAACAATCAAGAAACAGCAATATGTATTAGAAACGAATTTATACATTTACCACGAGCCGTACTAGTTACCCTCACAAAATGGAGTAACTAGACCCCCCCCCACACACACACACACACACACACACCACCTAATACTAAAAACAATAGTTTATCGGTATTCTCCCACATCGAATTATACAGGACGACATTTATGCAGTTTAAAAAATAAGTTCTGAGCCTGTAAAACCAGTGTTGCAGAGGATGAAGGTATAAGGAACAGACTACCTACTCTGCAACCCTGATGGTACCTGAGCTGCAGAACCCATGCACAACCCCTTCCCTGCTATGAGGTGGCAACTTCGCCTTTCGTTCTGGACAGGCCGCACTAATTGCCGGATTAGTTTATTCTCTTAGCCCCCTTTCCATCTTCCCCTCTTGCCTGAAGTCTTCCTAATATGATGGTTGACTGGCTGTTTTATTCGTTTTTCTTTCAATTCATTTAGTTCATGTTTATACTCGTTATGTTCCATTTTTTAAGCAGATCACGATTGTGGTGATGGATTGCTTGAAATAATTAATGGATCACAATGCAGTTGCATAATTGGGTAACCCCATTGGAATTATTGCACACTAATGAGGGTCACACTCAAACGTCTGAGCGCTACCTGGAGGGTGATGTCGGCCTTGGGCTTGAGCAAAGTTGCTGCGTCTGGGTTCTTCTGAAAATCCCTAGTACCATCGAATATGGGCCGGAGTCTAAAATATATATTATAGTTTAGTTATGCGTGCATTCCCTTCCCTTTAAATGGGAAATAGTCCAGAAATTGAACAGCATTCCAAAATCTATGAAAAGCCATAGGTACCCAAAACGTGAATCCGTGTGGCGTCATCCCCTGGTGCCAGTCTGGCACAATGGAGCAGGCCCGTGGTGGCATCGGGAATGTCTGAGTTAAATAAAACAACCCCCCCTTTCACCTTCCTCTGAATCCAAATTTCGAAATTTCAGCTAAGTAATATACTCAACTAGACATATTTTTGACTAGAACAAAAAAAGTCTACCAAGTTGGGTGGGCAGTAGGTACCTATAGCTTCCTCACTTTTGTAACATGGACGTATAGAATCGGTTGGTGAACATTCCATCGAAATCGGTAGAATAGTTCCGGAGTTATCCCTCTGACAATAAATTTTAAGTTTGCGCATGCGTAGTACCCATCGCTGATCAAGTATTGGCGAAGTTCGTAGGTAATTTTCTTGAAGTCAGCCCGCAACTACACTCCAAATTTGAGCGAAATCGGTCCATTAGGAACTGAGAAATCGTAGTTTCAGGAAATTCAAGTTTGCGCATGTGCACAAGCTACTGATAGTCCGGTAGCTATGAAATTAATAGAGGACTGTGTAGGGGCTACCCCGTGAAAATTTCACCAAAATTAGTCGAGTAGTTCCGGAGTTATGGCTATGAAACACATATCAAAATTGTGCATGCGCAGTAGGTATTACTGAACTAATAGTGTAAAATTCGTAGGTAATTGTCAACCTTCAACTACCTACCATCCGAATTTGAGCGAAATCAGTCCATAAGGAACTTCGAAATTTCGGCAACGTAGTGCACGCAAACTAAACAGTATTCTGAGTTTAAAAAATTGGTCCGACCGCGATGAAATTCATGGGGCTAACCCGTGTCAACCCTGAAAATGTCACCGAAATTGGTTGAGTAAGTAGATAACTAGTCGCGGCCTGCGACTGCGAATTTCATGCTCGTGCATGCGCAGTAGCGATTACCTACTGATCCTATCGTGACAAAATCAATAGGTTACCGTCTTGGAGTCAGCCCCTAACTACCCTCCAAATTTGAGCGAAATCGGTCGATTAGCAACTGAGAAACCAGAGTTTCAGGAAATTCACGGTTTCGCATGCGTACACGCTACTAGTGGTCCGACGGTGATGAAATTGATAGGGGACCGTCACCCTGAAAATTTCATCAGAATCGGTCCATAACTCCATAGTTTTGCCTGGGTCAAGGAATTGACCATAGACAGACAAGGAACCAAAACTGTCTTAAGAAGAAGGTACCTACCTAGGCATATTCGGAAATATTCATTAAAAATATGCTATCCCTGTTTAATCAGATTTTATGCATAAAAAATATATAATAATGCCTCCAACATTTCTTCTTTATATTGGTGAACTATTGGCAAATTGATACCTACTGAGTAGATTCCTAGAAAATGAATAGGTACCTAACTACATAGTATGTAAAGAATCATGACCTGTTTACGAGGATCATAATACATCTTTTTTTTTATCAATAAATAAACGAAGAGCATAGGTACCGACTGAATTTCACGAGTAAACTAACGTTTAAGAAAATCAGTATGAGCATGAATTTGTGCAATCCTGAGAAATGTATATCTAGGTACTACATTAAAAAAAGTTACATTCATGCAGCATGAGTTGGTGAGCGAATTTTCAAAGAATAATTTTAACCGATTTGTTGGGTGATTCTTGAGGGAAATTTCACGCTGATTCTGAATATACCATATTGTTCCTATTTTTAAGATGGTAATTTACACCAAAAACCTTAAAAAAC
>JAEMON010000001.1:17141163-17161452 GCA_030264115.1 Lygus lineolaris | reverse complement strand
GAAGATGAAGTGGAACGAAACAAAATCTATTCACATAAACGTGATTAATCAGAAAACATTATGTAATATTAATGATGATTAATTCTCGAACCGTACCTTACACATATGAAGAAATAGCTGGGCATGACCCTCGACTGCAAGCTGAGATGTTTCCTCTCTTATGCTCACGTAAAGAAGAAAAATGGCGAGCTCAACAAAGATTCAAGACAATGTACTGGTTAATAGCAGAAGCTCACTGAGCTGCCAATCCTCATCAAACTGCTGCTATATCACCAAGTAATAAAACCATTCTGGATGTATGGGTGTCAACTATGGGCACCCTATGCACCCTGGTACATAAGAACGGCTGATCTCCATCAGTATTTACGGATGGAGACAGTTGACGAAACCATTGAAAAATATGCGATGGAGCACAAACCAAGGCTCCACAATCACAGAAATGTTGAAGTACTGAATCTACAGGACAACAGCAGTAACGCTAAGACTGGAGAGGACCAAACAGATGAACCTAATCAAGACTCACTAAGAATGTAATGTGATGTGTAGTGGATGTAGGCAGTGATCTACAGACCACAAATTGCTATGAAGAACCAAAGAAAAGTGGGTAGATACATACAAGTTGCAGTGGGGAATGGGGTATATAGAACATGATGAACATGAGCAATTATACAGGCCTTCTAGTATATTTCAAAGCACGTATGGTTGAATTAACTTTCAACGGTTCTCAAGTACCTACTTCAAACCCTGGATTACTGAAGAGTTCAAGTCAATCAAGAACCAAGAGCCAACAAGCCAATGCAGTAGGAACAATAGTGAAAATACACGCATGAATTGAATAAAAGGTATTCTAATGGTGGTGAGGCATTCTGATGTAATTTGAACACCGGGAATTACTCAACCTAGTCGTTTTCTCGAATATATCCACAAAGATATGAGATAGTTAAGAGCTAAACGTATTCTATAATCATCCTTGCTTTCAGATGTTCAACGGTTTGGCGCTGGGAACTTTATTGACTAGTTAAAACTCTTATGGTAATAAATAGTTATTGGACAGACCTCAGGAAAGGTAATCCTGCATGTCCAAAACCATAGAAGCTATTGCACGATCAAAAAGACTTGCTTCCTAATGAATCTCTGGGGAACACCTGCGGACGTCCCATAATTGTTTTTCAGATAAACCCACCAGTTTGCCACCTGCGAACAGAAATGTTAGAAGAATTATTGTTAGTTAAAATTATACGGAATTTAGGTACACAAACCTCAACTATCTTCTCTAAGTTGGAATCTGAACTTATTCCAAAAATGTTAACATGGATATATTTTAGAGTTGAATACTCTCACAATATTATTAGGATTACGACTTGCTTGCACTGATTCAATCAATAAACAAACAATGTCATCGTGTGGTAAAAACATTAGGAAACGGAATGTCTAGGTGAATTAAGTGTAACTCAAAGGCTGAAAACGTATCCATGAATCATTTCAAATATATGGCATATTTTAAGCTATCAAAATAAGATATAAAAAATAAATATTCAGTGTTTAAAAAAAACATTCTCTTGAATTGTTCCATCAGCGCTCTTTCTTGGGCCGTTTCAAAAACAATGAAATTCTGAAATCTACAAAAAAATTATCTTCGTATTCTGATTCTAATAATAATTATTCTTTGGAGCTTAGAACGTGGTCCAGTACACAGATGAAGGCTTTTGAGAAAATGGAAATGAACCAAAAAATCTCATCAGTTAAATATAATACATAGTGTTCAACTCGGGAGCCATCTGAGGACTAACTCGCATCCATGAAAATGCCATCAAAATTGGACTGTAAGTTCGGATTGGACTGATTTGAATAAACCGAACAGTTTCATTAAATGCCGAATTAGGTTGGAGTCAAAGTTATATTATATGATCCCAGGGACATGTGAACACACAACCTTCTCCAGAGTCTGCTCTGTAGAGCGCTTGAATAGATGTCACAACGAGCATGATCAGTTCAACAGAATGCTCCATAGGTACCAAAAGCTGTGGAGTCACACTTTGAGAACCCTACTTCTCCTGGTTACAACGAGTACCAGGAGAAGTAGGTACCATACCTGAACTCTGTGTTGGAGACATTAACTTGCACCTATTGATAGGGGCGAGCACTAAGTTTTGGACAAGTGACCCCGTATCGTAACATACTAGCAATAGGAAGGATATGTTCCTCTTTGAGAACATTGTTCAAAAATTTTACATAGGAGTGGACATATAACAATATGAAAAAAGCTATTTTCGCTTGAACTTTGAATGGGGAATAGGACGTTTTTGGAACAAAGGGTGACATGGACATGTCCCTTTCAGTAAAAAGATTCCCAATAGCGAGAAAAAAGAGGTTTGGCAAAATTGAACATGAATTAGCTGTTGCTATTCACCTCCTCAATTGGTTGCCCCAGCAACCCTTTGCTCACATAAGATACACCTGTCTAAAAATTATAGATTGATATAATTTAGATCCCATATCTTATATTTCCTGTTTTGGATTCGGCAGAGTTCCAGTATTTATTCATTCTATTTAGGCTGATTGCAACTTTCCCTTTACCCAACAGATTTTCCCTCTACCCTTTGGGTGAGGTAAGGAAAGTAAAATAAAAAACCTCCCAGAATATAATTTATAGTTTAACTTCCCCAACTGAATAGGAAGGAACCTGTATAATTTAAACAGAGAGAATATGTAATAATCACCTAGGATAGTTGAATAGTGTCAAGAAAATGCAGAAACCCATTAGTAGATGAGTACAAAAAAGAGGAGGAACGCTGCACGTCAGTTGGTCAAGATGATAACTGGTGGTAGGAGAAGACTCAGGCGTCATATGCTTGCATGTTATCTGGATAAAAAATTGAAAAGAAAATTGTTAAGTAATATCCACAAGCTCACATGGTTGTTCTTTCATGTTTTTGTTTATTCATTATTCATTTGCCAAGCATTTCAATATAAAAATAATGGAACAAATACACAATAGGAATTGCCCTTGAAGAAACTTTTTTACCCTCCTTCCTAAGCTACCCAATAGGTACTCATTCCATTAATTGTACCAATTTTCTTTGCGAAACTCCGTCTAGTTTAACCAAAATTCGAAAAGAAAGAAAACGGTGGGTTCGTGGCATCACACAAGGGCCCTGACGTCACAGATTAGAGCACTGCAGAATCCTACATGCCAAGTCAGGAATCGGGTTGTACTGTTCATGAGAAGGGTTAGGTACTCACTCGGGAAGGGTGAAGCTAGCGCTCCACTGAGATACGCTGATGTAGCGATTCACTAATCCATTTTTCCTTCCCACCACCAAACATTTAAAATGTCTGCAGAAGGTTGCTGTCCTCCCTATTTTCTTTTACAAGTTCAACTAGAAGCCTCAAAGGGCATTTTCCAGCACCTCAAGAATTATTTCATATCGTAAGTCCTACAATGACTGGGGTTATCCAATACATCATTGTATAATGAGGGTCTAACAGCATCCTAATCAAGTATCGATAGGGAGAATTGAATGGGAATTATTGTATGTTTGATATTTCTTGCAATTTTATTAACATATTTGGGCCTGAACTTGGGGCAGGAGGCACCTCTGACATAATGCATGAAACTATGGACATAGTTATTTCTCTTTCTATTGAAATGGGTTTCCACAACTTCATCACAAGACACAGGTACGTTCGTGACACTTTAGATGACTAACGGGTATGTATGTATCTATGGGAATGTATGATAATCCAATTTAGGGCCAGGTCACCCTGTATTCACCCTTAATATATTTCTCGGTTGATTATTTGATTCTAATATTAAATAATCATAATAACAACTTACGTTACACATTTCTTCACAAGGTGGGCAGACAAGAGCCCCTTTATGCAGCCAGTTGTTGGCAAATATTTGAATAGTCAACACTTGCCCAGGATAGTAGCATGTGTAAGTTACGTTGTTGACCTGTAAAAATATACCCATCAAATTTACAACAAACTATGTACAGATATACTAGAACACAAACATCAGCAAAATGTTACAATGGGCTATTTTATTTTATTCTTTGAATCGACAGATTTCAGTGAGAGCTTTCCAAAAAAGTGCTGTATGTGGTGTATCCGAAGATTGGAAGTGAGCGAAAATGAGTGCTGTAAAAAAGATACTGATGACGTGACCCACTCCGAGCGGCCTGGGGGGCACCCTCCACTCCTCAGAACAGATGACGCCAAGCTTGATCTTCTCACCCATTTCAGAGCCAACCTAATGAACATTTTGAGTGGAAAATTACAGCTGGGGGGTTTTCGAGGGTGCTGAATCCGAATTTGAAGTCAAAAAGGCAAAATTACTACTCACTGGAATCCCCGAATCCCCGATTAACCGATACAGTGGCAGAAGGACACCTTATAATAGTTATATTTAAAATAAATATTTAGGAACTATTCTCACCATTACATGTAGCAGCCCATCACTACAAGTGTACCTATAACATCCTGAGCCCCAGTGTAACCATTGTCGAATCTGCTTACAAGCCCTCTGTTCCCACATTTTGTCAGTGTGGTCGAAACATCTGGAGTCTTCACCATATTCCTCGAGTGCAAAGTTTTTGTCAGGATCTAAACCACCAAATTTACAAGAAATTTTAAAATATCATACCTTTTAGTGAATGTAAGCAAATGAAGGAAGACACAGTGGTGTATTCTTGAGAGTTTAAAAAAACGGCTGATAAGTGGGTGTGGCACATAACTTCCCATAATGTGACACGAGGGTATCAGCTACCCAGAGAACTATTTCATAATTTTGTATTGGCAGCCCTGCAAGCCAATCCAACAAGCACTAGTGTATTTTCACATCCCTGAACGGGATTGCTGGTGGTTAATGCTGTGCACCCCTCCAAACAACATGATTACAGCTCCCATTACATGAAAGTTGGCTGTGATCTATGGGTATCTGGTACCCAATGTGTCACAAATTATTATATACCCACGTGTCGCCAACAGACATTGCCAAAAAATTTGCATGTCGCGTAATGGTTTAATATCTGACTGAGTAGTTTATTAATTAATGCATGAACACTGTGATCCAGTCCAAAACTATTTTAGCAAGATCAGACCACTAAATTGAGAGGAATCTATATTTATGAAATTCTATGGTTTTGATTTTTCTTCTTGTTAGGTGTGCAACTTGTTTTTTGCTGCGCAAAGATCGACTGAATTAAGTGGGTTAAAGTGCTTCACAGGAGGTGATAATTGGTTAGTACCCACAAGACAGTGGCCGCTATCGATAGAGACTACCAGATTTGAGTGGGGCAGTTCATGAAAGCAGCATTTCTTGGCCCAAGTTTTTATTGTTGAGTTTGACATGAAAAGTCACGATTCTTGAAAATGCAGTTCGGTATGTCGGTGATATTCCAGTGTTTCATAGTGAACCGGAACTAGTAGTAGAGTTTATAGTAAGTATAGTAGACGATAGGTAACATTAAAAGGATGTCACAGAATGAAGGATGTTCGCGCATATATTCAGCAGATATTTCTGACAAAATACGGAGGCCCTCAACAATAAGATGTCCAGGGTGTGGAAAGGAATTCGCTAGTATCAATGGGCACTTCGCAAGAGCTCCCAGGTGTGCAAGACTTTGGGCCTGTCTCCTAGATGCAAATAATCTAGGCCCTCCCTATGATGATGGAAATCATGGTACACCAGATATAGATATACTGCCAATTGATAAACTGAGGTCTTTGCAAAACTGGGAGAAGTGTATGGTGCCCCCTTTATAAATGGTCCTGGGCGGCAAATTGCAGAAAACGCAATCTGGGGACATTACGATCTACCCAATGGCCCAAAAAGCGTACAGTTTGTAGATACATCGGCAGTAGAAATAACTGCAATGGCTGCAGGACAGTTTCCATCTAAACGAGTGATTGTATTCATCTCAGTCATTCTCCAGCGAAACAAAATGATCAAGCAGCATAAATATATACGAATTTTACTGGGTAGGCGTTTACAGTTGTGGGCAGAGGATAAATTTGATAACCTAATAAATGAAGCCAGTTCGCTGGATAAGGAGCTGAACCAAAATCGGCGAATAGATGGGTATCGTGCTGAAGTAACATTTCATCGCCTAATGTTAAGAGATAAAGTGAGTGCGGCGGTGGGCAGGTTGTAAGATACAAGCAATTCGTCAGTTTCAGATCCATTGGGAGTAATTGATTCGCAGGGTAGAACAGTTCTGGAAGACCTGAAGGAAAAGCACCCAGATCAGACAATACCAGACCCGAATTAGTTACAATTCCCTACAGGAATTGGTCTCTCACCTTGAAGAGATGTACAGATCTCGTCTGGCATCGTTGAAAAAGTGTTAAGAAAGCTTCAAGGAAGTGCAGGCCCTGGGGGTTTGGAAGCTGATCATCAGGCAGATTTCCTGTTGCGCTATGAGAGATCAAGTTCACTATTACGTGAGGCAGTGGCAACTCTGGCTAATAAGCTATGTAATGAGGATGTGTTCTGGGAATCACTAAGAGCCTTGATGGCAAGTAGGTTGGTTGCAATATACAAGTATTGAGGCGCGCCCCATTGGAATTGGAGTATGCTTGCAAAGAATTCTAGGCAAATGTATCGTTGAAGCAACGGTGGATGAAGTTATGGAGAGCTGCAGGGAGAAACAGCTGTGCAGGAATTGAAGGTGTCATACATTCAATGAACTCACTTTTTGAAGAAAGAAAACTTTTTTTCTAGATGGGAAGTGCTATTGGTGGACGCGAAGAATGTGTTCAACTCTATAGACAGGATAATAGCTCTTTGCTATGCAAGACTATATTTGCCTAGCTGTGCGAGGTTCCTTTATAACACGTACAAAGGTCATGCAGAACAGGTTCTTTGAGATAGTAATGAGAGCTTGTACGCTTGTACAGCAAAGAAGGGGTAACCCAAGGGGATCCACTGGCAATGATATTGTATGGAATTTCCACTTTGCATATTAATCGATCTGCTACAAAAACAGTGCCGATGATTCATCAGCACAAGACACCTTTTGATGAAATGAAAAATTGGTGGGAGGAGCTTTTGCGACATGGCCCCAGGTATGGTTATTGCACACAGTGCCGTAAGTCGTACCTTGTAGTACATCCAAAGAATCTAGAAGAAGCTGAACGGATTTTTAGGGGCTCAGGTATCAAGATTGTGACAGGTCAACGTTTCTTAGGAGGGTACATAGGCAAAAGTTAGTTGCAAAGAAAAGAGAGTATATTGAAGGGAAAATCAACAAATGGACTCAACTGATTGCAACTGCCATTATCAAGTCCATAAAGTTTTGATGGCAGTTCGTGCAAAGAGTCATGGAATGTGAGGAGGGGTGTAAAGACGCCTGCGATATTCAATTTGCCATACATTCATGCCTGCCATACTTGGTGAGATTGTATCAGAAGAGGAGTGTGACCTCTTCACCCTACCATTCAATAAAGGAAGAATGGCTTGGACAGAACGCCTGCTAAGTGCGATGGGTGGGGCTGGAGGTACTTTTCCCTTGGTCATGCTTTAAGTTACAAGACAGATGACCTCATCACTCGACGCCACAACGAGGTGTGGGATGTCCTAGGGGAGCTCATGTCGACTGTGTTGCAACAGCAAGTGCGTTATTTCATACATCAAAGTCTGGAACAGCAATCTTGGACAATTCCATCAACCTTTCGACGTAGGTGACCACATGGCACAACTCCAAACAGCAAAGTACGAAGCAGTAAGAAATCGGAACGTTGTAGAGGACATTTTTCGTGAGTCCACACTGGCCAAATTTGAGCCTGACAGGCAGTGGACTATTGAGCGTGCTGTGCTCAAGACCTCGAAGATAAAGAGCTCGAGTTGGGTGTCTGCACTGCCACTGAAAAAGCAACATTTCGATATGTCACCATATGAATTTCTTGATGCACTGGCAGTGAGATACAAGCTAATGCCCGTTGGAATGCCTGCTAAGTGCGATGGGTGTGGCTGGGAGGTACTTTTCCCTTGGTCATGCCTTAAGTTGCAAGACCTCATCACTCGACGCCACAACGAGTTGTGGGATGTCCTAGAGGAGCTCATGTCGACTGTGTGGGGGAAACTGTGTGCAGGAGCCAATCATAGTGGAGACGTCTACAGTCCAACCTAGACTAAGAGGTGCTCTGGTATACCATGGGATGTAGGAACCACCGAGGGAGGCATTGTTCGATGTTCCCCACCCGTTGGCTACAGTACTCAAAAACGCCGAGGAGGAAAAGGAAGGCAAGTATTTGGGAGCTAGCGAAAAAACGCCATGCCTAATTTACTCCGACAGTGACATCAGTTGATGGAATGTTTGCTCCGCAGATCGTGAGTGCCCTGGCCGAACGCCTAAGTGAGAAATGCCCGTCCACTAGGGGAAATCAAAGGCTGGGTGAAAACTAGACTTGCCTTTTCAATCCTCTGTACATCAGAGGGGTGAGGAAGAAGTGGAAGAGCTCCAACGAACAACTGGGGTTTCTCGCTTTCTGGGATGAGATTTGGTTTGACCGGAGAGTAGTCAATGTACCACCACAAGCTAAGAAGAAAGAGTAGTGAACCATAATGGTCAACATTCTCAAATTAATCTCGTTTATATATATATATATATATACAGTATTTTCTGTGGTTCACTTCATTAGTGAACATAAGTAACTTTCACAATACTGAGTGGTAGACGACAACTTACGAGGGTTATTTTCTGGGTACTGGCAGTGAGATCCACGAATTACAATATTTTGAGATCTCCATGTGAATTCCTGAATGTAGGGGCAATAATCGGCTAGGCTTACAACACCACCATAGTAACCTTCTTCTCCATCAGGAATGTGGGGAATGTGGTCGAAATTCTGAAAACATTCAAGAACACAGTTTAAAATATGTAAAGCATCTAGCTGTTTAAATACACTCGAACATACTTTTTTAAATTAAAATGACAAGCTCTGAGCACCTAATCAAATTTAAGGAAAGTTCATCAGTTGACGTTACAAAGAACATAATACTAACTTGGTACTGTTCAGGTAATGTGTGAGGGTGATAGCTGACAAGATTGCACAAAGCAACGGATGTTCTATCATCAGTGCACTCTGTCTCTAGTGGGTCTCTTTTGACTTTATCACAAAATGGATGGATGGAATTTCCGCTGTAAATATATAAAATGTTAACGATAACAATGTTTTCCTCTCCTGCGTTTTTGGTAATAGAGGTTTTCCCAGAAATTTGAAACACAAATGGTAAGCTACTCTACAAAAATTGGCCATTATGAGATCTTAAGGTATCTTAAGGTTATCGTAAGGTGATCGTGTTAAATAGCGAGGAAGTGAAGAAAGATTATGGTCATAGTTTTTTTGTTTCCGTTTCCAAATGATAGATCTTAGTAAGAGCTTTCCGAAATGGTGCAACATGAAGTACAAACAAGGGTCTTGAACAGTGGCGAGAGCTTCAGTCAATGCTAGATGCGGCGATGACTAGATAAAATAGTCGGTTCCGCTCGGCATGCCTCCTCCCCCCTCCCGCCCTATCCCCGACCGGATGTCTCCTGGGCTTGGGGTCTGTGTGAATTTTGGAAGATGGCCAGATGACGATATGTCGACCGTGTGCATCGCATTTTTTCTGCCTAAAATCACGGGTTTTCACCAACACCAATGAGACATATCCAATCCCACAAAGGGAAGTTGTCGGTGAGTTTTTCGTGATTCGTATAAATCCTGAATGAAAGAAGAATTTTATGGAGAGTATAAATCCTGAATGAAAGAAGAATTTTATGGAGAAATCATTGGCGCATTTTGGATTTTCAGGGAAAATTGTGTATTTGATTCATTCTTTATTATTAGTAGGCACGGCCACACGAGTCAAAAATTTGATCCTGAAAGTTTGAAGAAAAAACTTTCCAATGTACGACTGAAACATTTTCATATGCACCTACTTGCGATGACTCGGAAAAAAAGTCACGACTCGCCCCTGGTCTTGAAGTTAATAATGATGACGTCACCGACCCGACTGGGGGGGGGGGGGGGGGGGGGGGGGGGGGGGAGGGGGTGCAACACCCTCAGAGCCCGAATACTTCTGACGTCATGCGCCTCTTTCCAGCTCTTTTCTGGCTCAATCAGACGGAATTTTCAATTAAAAAGTGGCTCACGGGGGTTTTTGGGATGCTGAACCCGAATTTGAGGTAAAAAATGAGAATTTCAGACCTATGAGCAGTTGAGCACACCCTATTCAGTTTCTTAAACTTTTCTCCGTTAGGCTATAATTAATGAATTTCAAATCTGTTTTCGGCATTCTTCATATTATTTGATTTTCAAGAGATGTGCGATATTGATTTTTCAGATTCCAAATTTTAATTTACTTATTCAAAATTCAACATTTTTATAAATTCGAAATTTTGGCAGCTAATTACCATGCCACCCAAGTATTGATACTCGTTTCGATACAATATTTTTCCTGCAGTATTGATACCCAGTATTATTGAAAGAAAAGTCTTTCAATACAATTGGATCAAAAATAAAAATAATCTTGATACTTTTTCACGTGAACAAAAAAAAATGTAAAAAAGAGAGAGGTCATAAATCTATTAATTCATTATGGCAAGGAATATATTAATTACATATACATGTACATTTCATCAGCTATAAATGGTTATGCAAAATAGAACAAAAGGATTATTTAAAAAAATCAAAGGATTATTTTTAAAAAATCGTCGTCAGGAATACTGCTGAAAAAAGCAGTTTTTGCAAATATTTTGGCAAGAATATTGTGTGATTGACAATATATCGATATGCCAACAAAATCATCTGATGAATACTTGAGCCAAGGGCCACTAGAGCGCTCTGAACTCTGAAATCCCCTAGGACGGGCTGATGTTTTGAGATCGTTTGAAAACATGGAAGAAGGAAAGGAAAGACCAGTGGATACATAGGGGTTTTTGTGACAACTGCAATGGGAGCCAATTTCCAGGGAGGGATCTCCAGGCAAAGTTTCAAAGTACAAACCTCTTCTAAATCCCGCTAGGTTCACATTGCAAGATAAGTAAGGATAAGGAAATCGTTGGATCGTCACAACAGAATAAGACTTTTTTCGATCATAATACGTTGTTTTCAATTTATTCTTTATCAATTTTTACGAAGATGTATGTGAAAAGTGAGCATGTAGGTAAGTGTCTGTTGCTCGCCCTCTAGGCAAGTGATACGTAAAAGAAGAAGCCAGACTGCGTTAGACCAGCAGACCACTTCATTCGTCATGTCCCTTCCCTCAAGCAGATTGATGCCTCGTCAGTAGCACTTTTTTTCATGAATTATAATCGGTAAAAAAGTAATTACATACATACAAATTTTCATGCAGTTATCCATCATGAGGCTGGATAAACCTCCTACTTGTGTTGTAGCTGTGAGTAGGTAGGTACGTTACCCACGTAGGGTGACAGAGATGACTCCCAGGGAACTGAACATAATTATTATCGAACAAATTAACTATGTGAACACTGATGTTAACAGGAATCGCCCGTCGCTCTTTGTTTCGAAGATGACCCTATACATTATGAACACTTACTTAACCTGTCCCGTTTCAT
The DNA here is from genome assembly GCA_030264115.1 of Lygus lineolaris. Classification (NCBI taxonomy): domain Eukaryota; kingdom Metazoa; phylum Arthropoda; class Insecta; order Hemiptera; family Miridae; genus Lygus; species Lygus lineolaris. The sequence continues at coordinate 17,149,882 of JAEMON010000001.1, read as the reverse complement.
TCAATAATGACAAAGAAAAGATAGTCAGTGTCAGTTTTGGATGTTTTTCAGAAATCGGAATTTTCTACTTCACAAAATGTTTTAAATATAGGTTAAGTTTTTTTTAAATTCGCTCATAAAAGCTGAGTTGACTTTGGAAATGGTCATCACTATGGAACGTCAAGTGGAAGTCCAGGCGCACCACAACCAAATCATAAGGAATGAGAAACAGCAACTGGGGAACGCATTCAGATCGAGAGATCGTTCTTCGATGACTCCTAGAGGAAGAGGAGCGCCTAATATGAAAAAAAGCAATATGTAATACTGCAGGAATTTAAGGAGGAAGGGATAACAATTAGTGAATAAAAGTATTTTTGGGGCAAGTGGGCTTAGTTATCTGGGTCACATAATCTCAGATAAAGGTAGGTACCTCGATTGACCCAACAAGAGTCAAAGCCATTGAAGATTTCCAAAGGGCTACCTGCAAGATGGAGGTGCAACAATTTTTAGGTATGGTGAATTTTTGATCAGGATTTGTCAAGGTTAGAAGGACTATACTAGAACCTTTGAAGCACTTGTTAAAAGAAGGGGTTATAATCTTTATTATCGCAGCCATACAAATTTGCGTATTGCGTCATCACAACAGGATCATTAAACCTCATGTAAATCACGACTGTGACTCGTAGTGACATTTTGGTAACTAAATATAAGAACATAGTAGTTATATTTGAGTGGGATGAACCACAGGAAACTTCATTTAAAAAATTAAAAATGCTCTAAAACAGGCTCTGTGCCTGGCTTTTTTTGATCCCTACTTACAGATCATAGTAACAGCCGAAAGTTTGTTAGCGAATTTTCGAAAAAAAAAAAAAAAAATGAAGCTATTGCAATGGCTTCAAAATTTTTGTAATGCAAATTTTTGACAATTATCTTCATGGAAATCCGTTTCAGACCATTCTAAAACGATTCCTTTATATTTGACACTTTGTTATATGTATATATTTATATATGTGTCACTCCAGAATATCTGCCCGAGGGATCGAGATAAAAATCCAAAAAATTTAAAAAATGTCAATAATACTAAAAGTAAGGATGAGTTCGTTGGCAAGAATTTTTGGAGTACTCCAAGGGGTCAAATTTTGAACATTTAGTTTCAAACATCGCTAAAAAACGTGTTTTTTGAGGTTTTTGGTGTGAAATACCATCCTAAACATAGGAACATATGGTATATTCGGAATCAGCGTGAAATTTCCTATAAGAATCGCCGACAAAATCGGTTAAAATTATTCTTTGAAAATTCGCTCACCAACTCGTGCAGCATGAATGGAACTTTTTTGTGGACTAGGTGCTTGTCTCGTGCAAGAAAAGGCAGGTATTCGGGGAATAGTTGCTCATGCACCTAGAAGGTTGCGAGAATCTGAGAAAAAATTAACCAGCCAAATAGAAAGAGAAACACTAGCGCTCACATTGGCAACTGACAATTTTTCGGAATATGCTAACTTTGCATTTGATGAGGCTACGGCTCCGATTCATGAGGTATAATTATGTAGTCCAATATACCCCTGGTAAGCAGTTAGTGGTCGCTGATTGTCCAGAAATCGTATCCCTAATCCCAACAGGAGTACATTGAATTGTTCGATGAAATGGAAAACTTTGTTTGCAATATTGTAAACTCTTTGCCCATTGAAGATAGTTATTTAGAAAAAATCAAATCGTAGCAATTGAAGGATCATGTACGTGAAAAAATTAAACTATACTGCTCATCAGGATGGCCACCAAAATGGTATTTGGATCCACAGTGCTTCCCTAACCACCAGTATTGCCATGACTTCAGCATAATTGATTCACTGTTAGCCAAGGCCTCGATAATAGTTATCCCCCCCCCCCCCCCCCCCCCCCCCCCCCCCGCTATACAACTCGAGTGCCTGAATTTCATTCACTCTGGACATTTGGGTAACACAAAATGTAGAAAAAGGGCTAAAATGTCGTTGCGGTGATTGGGACTGTCATCTCAGTTGGGAGAAATGATTTAAAAAAAAACTGCCCAAATTGCACGGAACAAAGAACAAATTCTAGAGAGTCAAATTTTGAGACGCAATTGCCTTTGGGCCCAGGTAGCCCTCAATCTTTTTAAGTTACACAAATTTTATCTTTTTCAAAAAACATTTCATCATTTTAAAAATGTTATCTTATTTGTCAACCCTTCATGACACGATGGCAGAAAGACAGTATTTCTGTCATATATTGGGAAGCTTTAGAACTAATACGATGATGGATAATATAAGGAATAAGACTTCCATGGTGATCCACCACCAACATCCACCACTCCTACAGGAAGTCCTGGGAGAATAGTTATTTCGACTAAAGATTATGGCGTAAGAACACAATAAAGCGGGCCTTGTCCCCAGTGTGTGGCTGACCATTTGCGCAAAAAGGAGGGCCTTGGCCACAGGTTACATCTAATTTTTATGGATATCACAGGCCTCGGAGCTAAAGGGTTAAAGCGAATCAATGCCCTGGGACGGGCGAACGTGTATGCAAACTACCCCCCAGGACCGTCCATACCTCTCACTCTCCAATGCACGCCTCCTCTTATTTCACTTCACCGTTGAAATAGGCAATGCATTCGAAAAGCACATTCACCATTACGAGTACATTATCTTTGTTCCCTAGTACTCCTATGAGTAATTTAAAATGATACATTTGTCGGGGATTGAAATGAAATTATATTGATTGAGTAGGTATGCAAAAACTAAACGTACCGGAACATTGGAGGTGATACCACTACAGCCTGGTACCAGTGATTCATTGTTGTCATCCAATGTCGGAGAATATTCACTTCCACTCGCATTACCGGAACATTGGAGGTGATACCACTACAGCAAGGTGCCAGTGATTCATTGTTGTCATCCAAAGTCGGAGAATATTCATTTCCACTCGCATTATTGCTGTCATCTCCATCGATATTCTCAGTAAACACTTTTCTATTTGACATAATCAACGCAGAAGGTAAACTTGACTGGGACGAAACTGACAAAAACATACGAATTTGGTCGACAAACAAATGCTGACACGAAACTGATAACTAAAACACAACCTGCTGATGTTATTCACAACCCAAAGGAGCCCTGCGGCGACTAGAAGTAAATGGAAGGCACAACAGAGTGCTCTGCATCCGAAACTATGAGAAAAAAGAGCTGGACAAAATAGTTGTCAGGAGTCCAGGTGCACGGTTGGTGATAGACACAACTGTTGTCAGGAGTCGCTGAGGATAGTTTTGCTTGGACAAATATTTCGTCAGGAGTCCTCGAAGGGTTAAAGAATTTGCAAAAAAAAATTGAACACGTAACGTGTTCAACCCACTATACTTCGTTAAGTGGAGCAGCAGAAGCTGCTGTCCGACGCCTCCTCAGTCCCTGGATAAAATGTAATGTAATCTACATCCATGTTGTCGTCTGAGGAGTGAGTTGAAGGAGTAAGTTTTTAACTCTGAACCTCCTCATGGAAAGTAAGTTGCTCACGTCTCAGGGAAGAGCTGGAAGCCTAGCAGAGCGACGAGTAGACCTTCAAGTTGTGGTTGTTTGACATCCTGAACCACATTGTCTGTAACCCTAGGCGTAACAAATCAATCGAGGCAGAGAAAATTACCTGGAGCGTTTGGAATCAATCCAGTCTTTACAAGATTTTAGAACAAATTCACAGCCAAGATTTTTCCCCCAAGACAAAGGTTGCGCCATATCGTAGTTGGCTGAGTACCATCCGGTGTCTTCCATCAATGCCAATGTTAAACGGGAATATACTGGGTTCTGAGTGTGAGTACCAGTCATTGCCTCATTCTGAAAGATGGCACAAATACAATTATTAAATATACTTAATAGCTTTCGATTTATCAATTTTATCGATGCTCAACAAAAATAAGTACAAAAACATAACTGCTCCCTAAAGAAAAATACATAAAACATACCTCGAACACTCTCTTTTCCCAGTGTGTTAGAACAGTTCCTTCACCCCCTTGGTCTTCAAGCTCAGCTCCTTCAAGTTCTGAGCAATTGAAATGCTCCTGCACTTCTTTTACTACTCTTGGAGTTACCATGATTTGGATCTCTTTATCAATCAATCCCCCATGAACGCTCCAATTTTTGCGAATGACAGTTTTTATGACATTGTCACTCCACTGTCGTGCTTGAAGCCTTGAACATGAATTATTTAGAATCACTAGAAATTATTTGAATGTATTTTCATCAATTTTGAATTGGAAAAAATTCAATACTGCATAGAACGGTTGTAAAGAGCATTACGTACTCTAGAAATACTGGTTATATTTAAACAAAATTTACACTTGTGAAGAAAAAGTTTGTTCTCCAGCGATGAGCTATATTTGATAATTTAGATACATTATAGTTTGTACCTACATCTGAAACATTAAAAAATAAATTACGAAGTGAATGCTCAAAAATATAGTTCGGTGATTGATTTCCGGTGAGTTTTCAAGAAAAAAAACTCAGATTTAATATGTAATATCTAGAACTCACTTGTGATTCCGAAGAGGTTTTCCGTTCTTTTCCCGAGGAGTTAAGGGGTTTCCATTCCTATCCCGGTAAAATGCAAAGAGACTTATTGAAAATCCCAATGCATGAAGTATCTCATGTTTGACTGTTGAGAGAAGAATTGCCAACTCTTGGGGTTTGGTGCTGATGCTATTGGGGCAGAAATTTGCGTGGCCAGCAATTGGTCTGGAAAAACGAAATATATTTATATATATATATATATAAAACGATTTACCGCAAAAAATATCGTGAAACGTTATTGTTTAGTATAAGTACCTGTCAAGAGCCGATTCCTGCTGACAATGGGCAGCATATGCAACAGTAGTACCTTTACTGCACCTTTCGGTTTTCATAGCACTTACATAGAACACGAAATCAGCTCCAACAATACCGGGGCCAGGGATTCCATTTGAAGTACAGCTCATTCCACTTGCGTTACATGTTCTACACACCTGAAAAGCAAGGGGTACTTGCTTTAGGGGTATTTTTAACTAAGAACAAACGGTTATAGAAGAGAATAAAGATTAACTACAATCATCATGATGCTTTTGATATTTAAAAAATTGAATGTGGGAACATGAAAATTGATTTCATATTCAAAAGCAGTTCAGGCGTTCAGGGAGTGTTGAAAATAGTCAGTGGTCGAACTTCCCTCTGAAAATCACCTCCGTGAAACCCCAAGTTATTCCTCCGAAAGTTGTAACTCACTGCAAGAGATCTCAATCAATCAATTAATCGTCTAACCAAAAAGTTAGTTTCCACATTCAACCCGACATACACTCAAGAGAACAATGACTAACTATATCAATACTTCCGATCTGTTGAGGTTAAAATTTGTCAGGTCTTTGAAGCTCAAAATATACCTATTCCTTACGTTGAGAAATACGTCACGCAGGTATAGTGGTAGGTATTTAATTTCGCACCAAGATCCTGGCAATAAAATTCCTACAATTCTGGGACTGCAGAAGTTGAATAATTCAGTGATTTGAATTATGGTTCAATGCTGAAATTTATTCTTCGATTGTTCCAACTATTTTTGCAAGTGATGGTAGTTTGGAGAAAAGTAAACTCACCAACTTTCAGTCTTCAGCAATCATTCTTCTATGTGGCATTTAGGTATCACACGTAGTATAAACGGGCTATCAACTCTGTGATTATCTTTGTAAAATATTTATATAACTATATATTATTCATTGACAAATCACGCCCGAACGACAAGAAACTGAACTACTTCTGTAGGTACCCAGATCGCAGAGTAGTCCCCGTCCAAGTTACTTGATGGAGTAGCTAGGTATCGACCGTGACAAATTATTGGAAAGTATTTTCTTTTTTATAAATTTGTATACCTAGGTTACCAATAGAAATTGCTGCTTGATCTAACATTCAAATCAGAACGTTCCAGGAGACAAGACCCTTCTCTCGCCTTCCCCTTTTTGTCTCTTAAGATTGTTGTCTAGTCCCTTGACGAATCGTTGTAAAATACAACAAGTTAGTACTGTGTTTATTGCTCTTCACCACGCTTCAATTCAAACCCATCTTCTCTCCCTCACTCATCTGCTCTCCAAGTTTCATATATAGTGTTTAACAATTTTCCAAGCTTTTCTCAGCCAATAGTTCACCAATTTTATTTATATTTTCGTCATTCTTTCTTCTTCGAATCTCGAGAGCAATGCGCGCTCCAAATTTTAAATTTCTAAAACTTTTAATTTTTTAATTAATTTAAAATTTGGAATTTGAGATGTTGATAACTCACAGCTCTTGAGAATTGAAAAATAGAAAGAATGCTGAAAACAGATTTGAAATTGATCGATTATTAACGGAGAAAAGTTTGAAAAACTTTTAAAGGCAAAAATTATTAGGGGAAGGGGGCGCTTTTCCCTTTTTTCATCTATCAGCCGCGTAGTAGTAAGGTTACAGTGAGTTGTAGAGGGGTAGGGGCCCATATTTACACTGTATCCCATGTTTCCACCTTCTCCTCTCCCCAGTTGTTTCCCGAAACTAGTCCCTAATTAGAAGAACTTACATCCAGATGCTCTTCGGGAACTTCAACTTCACCACATAGGGTTCTAGTTTCACAAGTGTTCTTGCAATATGAGTAAGGTTCGCCTTTCCGGAAGAATATTTTGTTGTTTTCACATTTCCTGGAAAAGATGAATGGGAATTCAGAGCACAGTAGGTGTCTATTTATAATTAATGATAATTAATTAATCTTGTTCATGAAATACGGAAGTTTACATAAAATTCACCTGTTTAGTCGAATCACACTTTCAGTGCGTCGAACCATCAGCGCTTGTTGCCAAAACTCCAAAGCTTCAGGTAGAACTGTACTCTGGAAGAAGAAAAATACAGAAATATAAAATAAATAAAACGGAAAACGTTGTGCTTTTCCACAAAAATAGAGAGTTGCAATGTTAAACTAGCTCTTTTCAGGAATAAGTCACCATCATTAACAAACAAGAACTGATGATGACCTAACGGACGGAATCTGTACATTTGTAACTCATGAATTTCGTGGAAATAGAAATCGTTCGTGTATGTTTTTTGGAGTCTTAATTTATGTAGGTAGGTACATGCTTCGGTAGTGTCCGCCACTTTCTTCAGCCTGTCAAAGTTCATTAAAGATGGGGCTCCTCATCCCATCCTCCTCAAAATTGTTCATGTTCATGTTGCATCACGATTTCGCTCCATTCTAGGTATGTTGTGAATAGTATTCATTTCTTTTCCTTTCTTTCACTTCTTCAGGTAAGTCACCCTTTTTAAGCTTAATTTTCTTCATGAATGTTATCAAAGTATGAAGAGTGTTGAATTTTCAGATTCAGCTGAAGCCAGGTACTTATTGAAGGGCATTTGCTTATAGTCGATGATAAGTTTAGTTTTAAGGAGAAAACTGAGAAAGAACTTGCACATCCTTTCTTCCAGGTGTAAGTTCTTTCTCACAATTTTCTCCTTAAAACTAAACTTTTTATCAACTATTAGTAAAAGCTCTTCATTAAGTACCTGGCTTCAGCTGAATCTGAAAATTCAACATTCTTCATACTTTGATAACATTCATGAAGAAAATAAAGCTTAAAAAGGGTTACTTACCTGAAGAAGTGAAAGAAAGGAGAAGAAATGAATACTATTCACAACATACCTAGAATGGAGCAAAATCGTGATGCAACACGAACATGAACAATTTTGAGGAGATTGGGATGAGGAGCCCCATCTTTAATGAACTTTGACAGGCTGAAGAAAGTGGCCGAGAACACCGAAACATGTACCTCCCTACCTAAATAAATTAAGACCCCAAAAAACATACATTCCTGAACGGAAAATGGTTAATCCAACCCATCATCACAAAAATCAATCGTTATCATAGAGTATGTTTTCTTCATTTGAAATGAGTTTCAACAACTAATCAGGAGAGGTTTAACTCGATCAGGAAGATGAATTCATAATATAACTGAACCATACATTTAAGGGATACTTACATTTATGAGTTCAAACTGTTCTTCGCTGAGGCTGAAAAGAAAAAGAAAAATTATTTCACAACTGTCTTTTGGAGTTCACCCATCAGCAATCAATTTTTTTGTGGGGCAGGGCTTTAACGTAGGCATCTCTAATAATGATATTGTATATTCGAGATGAACATAAGGACGCCACTCAATAGTGAGGGACATCCTTAAGGGGACTGCAACGAAGTTTAAACCAAAATTACTCAAAACTAACACTTAATTACTCAACACAAAAATCTGGTAACACCAACCACGAGCAGTATATCCTTAAGTAACTTACTTGAAAACACTCTTATCATAATGCAGCAATATCCGAAGAGGTTGATCGATATTCCTCTTTTTCATGACATGGGCTGGTTCCAAATGGACGCCATGTATCACCTAGAAAGAAGAAAGGAATGAATGAGTACAGCAACAATAGATTGTATGTAATGGTTATCTTGCTTGATACTGCAGCAGTCAAGCTGATGTGTAGGTATGCGGTTAGGAATATATCTACTGATTTGGTTTTTCCCCATAAAAACTTTTGCTACGTGTTCATTTGTAAATCAAGCTGTCAAGTACAATTTTTCAACGGTTTTGAAAACACAAAAATTCAAATGCCATTTATTTTAAGCCGGAGTAATTCACAATACACAGGGTGTACCGTTTCATACCCACCACCTGCTCTTCTCTCATGCCAAGATATAAATATTCCGA
>JAEMON010000001.1:17066897-17078192 GCA_030264115.1 Lygus lineolaris | reverse complement strand
TTACCTATGAATTTCGCCACAATTGGACAAGTGATGGTTATATTTTTTCAAAGTCTTCTAATTCCAACTGGAAATTTGTTCCTTTATCCAGGTATCTTTTATTCCCCGGATGAATTGAGATCGAAGAAAGATGTTTGCCACAGAAACTGTTTGATTAAAAGTGCATTTTGAAGTGAATTTACAATCGGCAATATCACGGCGTAAGGTTGCAACAAAGTCGGATATATTTTGAGCATCGGTTTGATGTTTTGTAAGGAAGTAATGTTGTGAGACCAAGGCGTTCGTTTTAGGTGATAAATGTTTTTCCAAAGCTGCAATGAGTTCTTCGTAAGTTAGTTCAGTTGTTATTTTTGGTGCCACCAATGCTGCGAGTGTATTGTAATTTGATGATCCAATGGAATTCAAAAGCATTTGTGCGGAACGAACCTTGTCATGAAATAAATTCTTGAGTTTTAGGTAATTTTCGAAACGTTCTTTGTAGTAGGTAAATTTTTCCTTCTTCAGGTCGAAAGGTTCGAATGGTGGAACATTGAATGTGCTAGTGCTATTAGATCTGGATATTGCAGGATCACCTTGTCCTTGTTCTCCTTGAGCTCGTGGAACTATGCGTTCCAAAATTGATGGGAACTGTTGAAATTGTTCTGGATCCATACTGTACCTATATGAACTGAATTCAGAGTATGGTTTTCTATTTTTCTTCACCAATCGTCGCCAAAACTGTTGTGATTGAAAGAGGTGGTGCTGGTGGTTTTTAGAAATCTTATATTACAATATTTCGAATATTGAATGCAAAACTGGAAACTAAGGTAAACAGTAACATGGTGCCATATGATAATGGATATAACACGTAGTATAGCTAACGTACGATGACGGGGCTTTTCTAAAGGCATGGTTTTTCTTTTTAATTTTATTGTATTAGTAGGGGAGAAAATTCCGTTCAAATCTGGTGTAAAAAACTTATGTTGCATCAGAGAAATCGGAATTCAACTCACTTTCCAACTGAATTTATTTTTGTGACATACTATAGAATCAATCTTCGAAGTTACTTACTATAGGGTGTTCTGAAAATTTGTACGAATTTAAAAAAGCTGTGAAATGCTCCATTTGCATCCAAAAAAAAGATTTTTACAAGTAGGTACCTGAGGTTTTCCCATTTAAACATTTCCGCACTAATTTCCAGATTGCACAATCGGAAGACAACGTTTGGACGAACAACTAAGAACTCCTTGTCGTCCAAGACGGTGTCATGGTAACGAAATCACCAGTTATGTCCTAGCCGCGCCAGTCTCGGTGGGCGTATGCCCGATACAATTTTTCATGCGTAAATGGCAAGACCTCAGGTACCTACTTGTAAAATTTTTTTTGTTAAATTCAAATTGATCATTTTTAAATTTGTGTTGTTAGAGCACCCTATACTTCCAAAAGTGAGGATCTACCCTGTATATGTAGATACGAACATGATTGTGGCTCTCAAGAACATTATTGTTTCGATGTTAGGTTTCCACATGATATTCATGTTTATCGTTAGCGAATTTTCGAAAAAATTCAGCCCTGCAATGGCTTCAAAATTCCAATTATGGAAATATTTGAGAATTTTCTCCCTGGAAATCCGTTTCAGACCATTCTAAAACGATTCCTGAACTTTAACACTTTTTCATAAGTAGGTATATATTTATTTATTTAGTACAGGGTGGTTGAAATGACCAACTAGACTTAGGTTGATTATTGCTTCCGAGTCTACCAAGGTAGCGGAAGCATTGTTTTCACTTTTGAAAAGTGAAAAATTTCTTGCCTCCAAAATCAAAATTTCAACTCGCGTTTTACGTTTCAGACCTTCCTGAACAATTTGGGTTTCGTGTCTGTCTGTCTGTCTGTCCGGGAATCCTTGCCACACGCATAACTTCCACAATTTCCATCCGATTTTGATGAAATTTTCAGGGATTACGCAGGTTAGCCCCTAGATGGTCCCCTATGAAATTCATCACCAGCCGACCAACGGTAGCCTCTGCGCATGCGTAAACGTGAAATCCTCGAAACATCAATCCGATTTCGCTCAAACTTGGAGGGTAGTTGAAGATCAAAGGTTCGATGATACCCTACGAGTTTTATGAAGATCGGATCAAAGAAGAAGAAACTTTCCAAGTAGGTGGAAAACGTAGGTTTTTAGTACATTCTCAAGCTATTCCCCCAAACCGCTGATCGATACGCATTTTAAGTCAATCATGGCGTCCACTCAGCTCCGTATTAGTACCTAGTACTCGCCTTTGTCCTTTGAGCAGAGGCAGAGCCTCATAGAGATGGGAATCGAATAATTCCAAGTCCACTGCGACCACCCTTGGATTAGATGGGAGGGGGTTACCTCCCTTGTGCACACCCTTCATCAACTCCCTCCTCCCTGGCTTCTCCTCAACCTAAAGGTCCATGATTACTGCGAAAGGAATCTGATTAAAGTCGTAAATCCAGATGTAAGTCCCTCGAAACCCCTTCGAAGTTAACCCCCCTTCACTCGGTAAAACATGAGCGTTATTTCGAGGGAGATGGTCTCAACTCCCCTCATTTGAGCCAGGGTCGAAGGAGGGTATACTGTGCCCCTTTACGTAATAAATTTCATTAATTGCGATTTCGAATTGCAGGTTGCACTCAACTATGAATATTTTAAAGTTTAATCCACGATGTAGGAGAAGGATTCCGAGTCACTGCTCACTGCTTATCATTTCACATCGCTATACTGCGCAGAAACTATATCTCCTAGTTGCATTTTTTGTTTCAATAGACGATTTCATTTGGTCGGGGTCATCCGGGGTTTGTCACCTTTCGTCCGATTCCTTCGAAATGCGGACAATTCCAGTTTTTTTTACGGTACCGGAACAAATGTTGAATACCTTCATTTTCAGCCATGTCCAGCGAAAGAAGATATTCTCGTTTTAGCCAATTTTTGAAGAAAATAGTTATAGCGACGGCTCCAAACTTTTGGACCTAAAAAACACATTTAAATGTCAAACGTTTGCCAAGTTGAGTAGGCAGTATAGCTTCCTCACTATTTTAACATGGACGTATAGAATTAGTCGGTGACAATGTCACCCAATAGAAGTAGAATAGTTCTGGAGTTATGCCTTTGACAACAAATTGTAAGTTTCGGCATACGCAGTAGCTATTACTAATCTAATTGCGACGAAATTCGTAGGGAATCTTATTGGAGCCAGCCCCCAATTGCCCCCCGAATTTGATAGAAAATTGGTCCATTAGGAAATAAGGAACCGTAGTGATAGGAAATTCACGTTTGCGCACGTGTACTCGCTACTAGTGGGCGGACGGAGATGAAATTCATAGGGAACCCTTTCGGGGCTAACCTGCAAAATCCCTGAGAATTTGATCGAAATCGGATAAAAACTTCGAACAGTCTTACCCGTGACAAGGAATGGCCACAGACAGACACAGAACCAAAAATCTTCAGTAAGGCTCTGAAACTAAAAAACAAGTGAAAATTTTGATTTTGGAGGACACCATTTTTTTCACTTCTTGCGGGAATATAAGGCTCCTCTAGCTTCGGTAGGGGGCGAGAAAACATCAGTCATGATGAGAATAATCATTAAACTTAGACCGCCACGCATTTTTGTCCCAACTCTTCGTCGGCTCTAATCCTCTGAACGAAAAAATGACAGTAAATTTTACAGCTCAGTGACCTCCCGAACAGGACAATGAATTCACATCAGAACTTACCTCAATATTTGTTTAAGTGGTGCTTACTAGCTGACACAAGTCTTTAGATTTATAAGCGGTGTATAGATCTGTATGAGTTTTCTTTAATTTATTGAAGAAGCCGATTCTTGCAATGAGACAGTAATTGTAATGAAACAAAATATTGGTCTCCACTGTGATATTGAAGAAGAAATAATAGGTACCGTCTCTCCATCTAGTGTCAACAGCAAGACCTGAGCATTGGGAGTACTCAAGAGTAGGTACCTACTCGAGGGCGTTCCTTTTGGCTTTGGCTAGGATCCGAAGTTGAGTTCGTCGTGAGGACCGGAGACCTAGAAAAGTGAGGCAGAGTTGAGGAGGAGCAGAGCTGGTTGATGGATCGTCCAGGTTTTTTTTCTTACTCACCATGTTTTTTTGTAGCTGTGCAGCTTGCAGCCTTTTTCAGGCCGCCTTCGTCACTCCCTCTCCGTCCGACCGGGCAGCACCAGCAGGGCGCAGCGCAGGTGTCTCCCCTCAGGGCAAGAACAGGCACCCTCTTCCCGACAGACATGGGGGACTGGACGGCCACATGGAAGGCAGGAGGCGTTCGCGAACGTGAACCTGTCGTATGAGCTCGTCAGCGATCACATCGAATTAGTCACATACCTATTGTTAGCGGATGCACTTCTACTGCGGTCGCTTTGTTTTGCGTTAGAGACCTTTTCGCCTTATAATATGCAAGCGTAGTGAAATACGACTGATATTTCAAAGGGAGATACGATGGACGGAGGGGGGTTGGATAAATACATCTTTTCATGTCATCTCAATGAATCGCATTTAAATTCAAATATTCGAAATATTTATATTTAATATACTTACCATTGTTACAAAATTATTATTTTTTCAAACAGAATAAATCATTTTCTCCCTCATAAAATAAACCATTTCCGGTATAGGAGCCATCCTGGAATTTGTGTTGATTCAAATATTTCGTGTTATATAATCTTTCTAGGCAACCTGGAATGAGCATTATCGTCTAAGCCAACCATTGGGTCTACGAATAAGGTCTTAGTTGAGAGTGTCATCCATACTCTCACAACTCAATGCCACGCAAGTCACACTGCCAAAAGAAACATAGAAACATACACAAGAATCGCGAGGAGTAGAGCTATATAAACAACGCTTTATACCTGTAAATAACTCTATAATGAACAAACAGAAAATGTCGCTCGTGACCAAGTTGGTTACTTACCAACTGTTTACACCGCACATCTTACACCTTATCAGTGTCTATTACGAATATTGATCATATTGTGAAGTGTCCGTGTTTTTGATGAACATTACGCGTCTTCGTACAATCGCCTGCCCTGTGCCCCCCTCACGGGTCTACTCGCTTCGGCACAAAATCATTCATCAGCATCGTATATGCGCTAGAAAATTGGCTCGCATCCTGCCTTGACGATTTGGAGACTTGAGTACAACGCGTGGGCCTTCCTCTGAGGAACTTTGATAGGGTTTCAGGAAATTCACGTTTGCGCATGCGCTCAAGCTACTAGTGGTCCGATGGCGATGGAATTAGTCGGGGACCGTCACGGGGCTAACCCACACAATCCCTGAAAATTTCATCCAATTCGGACTATAACTACAAATAGTTTTGGTCGGGAGAAGGAATTGATTACAGACAGACATACACGGAATCAAAGTTGTTCACATAGCTCTAAAACGTTAAAAGCAAGTGGAAATTTTGATTTTGGAGGACAAAAATCATCATCATCATTTCTTGCACGAATACATAGCTTCCTAGCTTCGGTAATGAGGAAGCAAAAAGGTGCTATGTGAGCGAAATCTATCCAAATCCTAAAATCCTCATCTTCTTTATCATCATTCGAGGATATTTTTATGTTTTATAGGATGCCACTCTAATATTATGGTGCCTGTACATGCCTACCCTTCTATCACCTTTCGGGCAACCTTTTTTATGGAATGGGAAAAGTCCTCCATTTGTCAATTCTGGCACCATTTTGCTTCAGAGTCTGCAAGGCAGCGGAAATTTGTTTTCAATTTTGAAATGACATTTTTCTTAGATCCAATACATACCTACATTAAAAAAAAAAAAAAATGTGCAAGTTCAGGATTTGATGCACATTAGTCTAAAATAGATTTCCATGGAGGAAATTTAAAAAAATTGCAACATCCAAAATTTTGGATCTTAAAATAGTTTAGTTGTCTTTGAAAATTCGTTAATGAAGGGGAGGAACAAAATTGCCTGAGAGATATTTATTGCTCCTTTCGTTTCGTTTCGTTCTAGAACGATATCCCATCCGGAACTATTCAATCGTTCCGGCCCGGCGATATATCCCGATTCGTTCGTTCCCGTCCAGAACGATATCCGACCTGGAGAATGGATAAAAATATCCACAATTTTCGATTGGGGTCGGAACTTTCATTTCGATTCCAAGCCCTGCTCACAGGTTACTAGAGTGATCACCATCCGGTAACAAAGATTACTGTGTTACATGTCGGCTGATATTAGGCGAAATTCTGTTGGCCTACTTGTTCACCATCCCCTTTCTACTCCCTCTGGTTCAAATTGGTGCAATTTAGTTCGATCTGCCATTTAAAATAGGTAGTCTTTTTGAAAGGGTCCTAACCTTCAACGGATTGGGGGCGATATGGGTCGACAATAAATTACAGATTCACCCCTGCCCTTTGTGACAGAGTCACGGTTGTTCCTTCAAAGAACAGCTCTGGGGAGCTGTCACTTGAAGTACCAACCCACGAACCCCACTTTCACGCTAGTCTTTTCCTGCCAGCCAAAGACATAAGTTCCTCTCTATTCTATTCAAAATATCTTTCCCTCACCCTCGTGGTTCAAATCCTGAAGATAGGAATTTCAAACACAATCTTCATCCCCCTTTAGAATCGAGAGCCTCCTATTTGTAGGATAATATACATAGAATGGATACCCCCCCCCCCCCCCCCCCCCCCCCCCCCCCCCCCCCCCCTACCTATTTCTGTGTGTTACTTAAAATTCCTTCCTCCCTCACCATAGGCACAGTAGGTAGGAATTAGAGCACACTCAGTAGGCAATAGGTATTGTGACCCCTTCTGGGTATATCAATCTAGATACCTAAAATCTCGGTAAAATATCGTATCTCTACCAGTGAATCCCAATGGGTCACATTACACCTTCCCCTAAAACTTCCTCATCTACTCAATGTTAGGAACTTGTTTAGGGTCTGTTTGGAAAATGCAGAGATATTATACTTACCTAACAACTCATAGTTTAGCTCGTGGGCATGAACCCTCATGTATTCCACCCACCCAAAAACTACCCTTCGAGCTCGAAATTAAGAACTAGCATCCAGACTTTGAAAGATATGTTATTTATTTTCATTGATGATGAAAGCCCAACCAAACCAAACCCACAAAATCTAAGCAAGTACAACTTGAAAGGGGACGTCCAAATTAATCCAAGTACCTACTTGTAATAACATAGTAATTGAGAGAGGTATGTTGCGATGGTCTACCTTTCTTATTCCAACTTCATCTACGCGCCACGTTGCAGGTGACATTTTTTATAACAAGGCCTAACTAACAATCTATTCTGACTTGTTATCAGTACCCACTAACCTACTGATCGTCTCTAGTCTGTAACACGCATGAATGATCCGCTCGAATTATGATAAGCCGTCTATAACGCACTCATATCTTATGATTTTCCTCCGTTCACTGACGTTTTTACGATAATAGGCGACTTTTCCACAAGAGTGAGCGCCTTGATGAATTACGAGTGGTTCGAAGGAGGTGCTCAAGCTACCAAGGATCTCATCTTCTCGATACTCAACTTGACGGTCCGCGCCACGGTCCCCTGAGCACACGACAGGCCGGGCGGGGTGTCATTATCATTACCAAGGTACCTACCCGCGCTGACACGCCTCACGGAACGAACATGCAGAACTTGAAGTCAATGTCAATGTCTTGCCATAATTGAAAGCGTCAATTGAGTGATGTACCTATGTAAAAAGACGGAAACAAGGGGTTACCTACAACTGTTACTAGGTACCTACCAAACAATACTACACGAAAGGTCCTACATTATGCGGACCTCTTCGCTCCTCAAAGCTCGAAAAATAAATGGTTAACTTGAATAATTATAGAAATCGACTTGAATTAGTGGAAACAGTAGTTTTTAACGTGAAAAAATGTGCCCTTGGCAGGACTCGTACCTGCTGATTGATAAAATGTTGGCACCTATAGAAAATCAGCTTGTGATAGCCTCAAAGCCTACTGGAGCACAGTTATAACAAGAAATAATAAGAGAAAGGGTGAAAATGTGTAGGTAGGTACCTTCGGGGCTGACTGCTGCTCATCAAACCAGTGGCCTTGATAGCTCAACTGTTAAGAGTGCTGGGCAAGAAATCCAGAGGTAGCACGTTCGTGTCCTGCCAAGGGCACATTTTTTCACCTTAAAAACTGTTTCCACTAATTCAAGTCGATTTTAACCCTGGATCGCCACTGATACCCCTTGGGAATTAATATTGATCACGGCCGAAAGGTTAGATACCTACAGGGAGGTACAATGAAAATTGATTAATATAGAAATATCTAAAAAGTTTTAATCATACAAGGTGGTCCCAAATTGTCCGTATGGAATATGAGTTACCTACCTAATTTAGGACTCATTTTCGCCGATCCCTGATGAGTAGGCCTTGACAGGTTTTCCCACCAAAAAATGGATTTTTTTCACCATTTTTCGAGTGTTTTAGTGCAAACCCCGTGGGTATAACTCGAAAAAATAAGGAAAATACACTGCCAAAGACATGGCACAGAAGCTTCCTCGTGGCCTTCACAGTAGGTCACCATTAAATTTTCAGAAAACTAGAAATGACCGGTTCGCCATGCTCATGACGATAGAATGCAGGGCAACCACCAATTGAAATATCTTTATTTTTGGACAATACAAAGCAGGGGGGGAAAAAAGACTTAAACCCGCCATTTCACCTCACGACACGGCTGAAATTCGCCCGGAAAAACAGCGTTTCTCCAAGTTTGCGCTTGCTCAGTAGATATTACTGGATCCAACCGTGATGAAATTCATGGGTCTTGGGTCCCTAATACTTCCATTAGGAACTGAGATATCGTAGTTTTAGGAAATTAACGTTTGCGCATGCGCACGCGCTACAAGTGGTCCGATGCCTATCCAATTAATAGGGCGCTATCTAGGGGCTACCCCGTACAATCTCTGAACATTTCACCGCAATTAGTCGAGTAGTTCCAGGGTTATGACCATGAAACACATTTCAAAATTGCGCATGCGTACTTATTACTTTTGTCGTGTTGTAATCAGAAGGTAATGGTAGCTCTCAACTACACACCGAATTTGAGCGAAATCGGTCCATTACGAACTGAGGAATCGTAGTTTCAGGAAATTCCCGTTTGCGCATGCGGAAACGCTATCAGTGGTATGATGGCGATGCGATTCATAGGGGACTCTCTAGGGTCTAACTCGATTAATCTCTGAAAATTTCACTGAAATTAGTCTAGTTGTTCCGTAGCTACGTCTATAACAACAAATTTCAAGTATGGAACTACTTGCGCTATTACTGATCCAATCGTTACGAAATTAATAGATGATTGCCTTTAGAGTCAGCCATCAACTATCCTACAAATTTGAGCGAAATAGGTCAATTAGGAGCTGAGATATCGGGGTCTCAGGAAATTCACGTTTGCGCATGCGCTCACACTACCCGTAGTCCGATGGCGATGAAATTCATACGGGGGCCATCTCGGGGCTAATCCGCACAAACCCTGAAAATTTGATTGAAATCGGATCAAAATTGTGGAAGTTATGGCTGTGGCAAGGAAATGTGGACAGACAGACGGACGGACGGACGGACGGACAGACAGACACGAAACCAAATTTGTTCAGGAGGCCCTGAAACGCAAAATGCGAGAAGAAATGTTGATTTTGGAGCACAAAAATTGTTTTCATTTCGAAAGTGAAAACAAAGCTTCCACTGCCCTGCAGACTCGGAAGCAAAACAAATCTAGTTATAATGTTTTTTTTAATAATTTTCAAAATTTGGTGAATTTAGTAAAGTCACTAAACCATTATTTCCCACTGTCAACAAATCAAAGCACCATTTATACCGTTTGTAAGTGAGGTTTCTTAGTTTTTAAATCGTCTACCTCCACTCCTTTGCTGCTTCCTCACTAGCGAAGGTGTTCCCTCCAAAATCGAAATGCCCACTTGCGTTTTGCGATTCAAAGCTTCCTGGACATTTCTGCTTCATCATTGTTTGTCGGGATGCGGCCCAGAGGACAGGTTTCGTACAACTGGCTGCGTAGATTCTCAAAAACTTTCGTTGTGGCAAAAAAGAGCAGAATCATCCAAGTAACTCGAATACGTCGAAGCAACTACAACATCCAGAGCTAGTATAGTTTCTTCGACGTATTCGAGTTAGTTAGTTATTCGGATGATTCTGCTCTTGTTTTTTGCCGCAACCAAAGTTTGTTGGAGTAAATTCCTTGCTTCTCCTGCCTTCCGGGCAGCATCCCGACAAACAGTGATGGAGAAAAATCATCCGGCCGACCACACTTCCCATATCGGAACATTTTTGGTTCACTATCTCTCTATCAGTCAGTCCGATGAGCTGTCTTTGGCAATTCATTTTCTACGAAGTTATGGTCCAATTACGTGTAAATACCTATTCAGGGATTGTGAGGGTTGGCCTCTAGACTGTCCCATATGAATTTCACCGCCTTCGGACCAATGGCTATGCGCAAACGTGTAGTTCCTAAAACAACAGCTCCTAGTGGCCTGATTTTGCTCGAATTCGGAAGGTAGTCGGAGGCCCCCACCAAGGCAAATCTGAATTTCGTCGCCGTTAAATCAGTAATAGTTACTGGGCAAAGTTGAAATTTTTACCTTTGTACAAGCAATACTCCGGCAACCCCGGTAGGTATCTCCGTTACGACCTTGTTATGCTATGTGAGGAAGCTATACTGCCCACCCAACCTGGCAGGCTTTTTTTTGCTAACTCAGATTAAATAATGTAGAGAAGCCTCTATGTCCTAGCTGGGCCTCGATCGTACGACCATCGTGCGACCATGCGACGGTCCGATAATCCGACGTCGTATAAAGTTTTATCAAACATATTGAGAAGTTACTAGGTGTCCTAATTGAGCCAGAAATACAGTCGCACGATGCAGATGAAAGGTCGGATTAGTTTGATTCTAGGTCGCATCGCATCGTGTATATCGGACAGTCGTATACAGAACAAACACACTTCCGAGAAGGCAAGTGTGAAGTGTCCCTTCCTGCTCTGGCCTTCCAGGCGGTCGTGCTACCCACAGTTGGATAAATGCATCCGATCAATTCAAGTTGGTCGGATTCACGTTAGTCGTGCGATAGTCGGTGGTGTTTTGCCTTGCTGAGTTGAATTGTTTTAAAATTTAACCGATTTGGTGGGTGATTCTTATGGGGAATTTCACGCTTATTCCGAATATACCATATTTTTCTATGTTTAAGATTGTAATTTACACCAAAAACCCGTTTATAAGCCATTTTTTACTCTAAATGTTCAAAATTTGACCCCTTAGAGTACTCCAAAA
>JAEMON010000001.1:17026336-17043172 GCA_030264115.1 Lygus lineolaris | reverse complement strand
GTCGGTGACGTCAGTTAGATTAAAATTACAAGACCCATTTTCACAATTTTCACTAGGTTTCGCTACCTCCTCCTCCTCCTGCAGTTATGAAGATCAACCCAACACAGAACTATTTCGTCAACTTTGATCGGGAATGAGGTCCACTGAAATATTCAACTTCTTCGTCGAGCTTTCGATAAGTTTATTACCTTCTTCAGGGCCTATAACAATTAATACAATAAATCCCTATAGCGGCATAAAAATTGGGGAAAAGGGTAGGTGAAGGCAAATTTTAAGTTCAATTTTAAATATGTAGGTTTATTTATGCAGAAATAAAGTAGTCGGACTACAACTTACTCGAAGGAAATATACATTACACCTCCGTCTTCATTCATTTAAAAACCAGGTTGGTAAGTATCGCCAAAACACTGCAGAAAAATATGAAAACAATAACATACCTTACTTTCTATAGATTCTAATACAATACCTACATTAATTTAGTATGAGCTAGTTGAGGATAGCTGCTAGATAATATAAGTTAGTTAAGACTAGTTAGACTACTCGCCTAATACCAGTGAAAATGACAATGAGATAAACTTTGAAAACACCAGACTATCAAAACTTAAAAAATGGAAAAAAATGAAAAATATTTCAGTGGACCCCATTCCCGATCAGAGTTGACGAAATACTCCTCATATTTTACCTATTTGGAAAGCCCTCACCGGGATCATTCGAATTACAAAATAAAAATTAGCATGCAATTTCCCCATTGGACTCTCCTGTTCACTCCACTTCCCACTCGACCATTGTGAACAGTTGGAGTAGAGTAGAGTAAGATGAAGTTGCAGGAGACAAGGAGAGGCATTCTCATTGCAAGAATATACCAACTCCTGAGGGTCTGCTACCATGAGTTCTTTCAACAGAGTGGCTGATCCTCCGTGGGTTCCTCTCCAACTCCTGACACTCTACCTTCTAGCGAATTTTCGAAGAAAATGAAGCTATTGCAATGGCTTCAAAATTGTAGTATTGCAAATTTTTGAAAATTTTCTTCATGGAAATCCGTTTCAGACCATTCTAAAACGATTCCTGAAATTTAACACTTTTTTAAATGTATACATAGGTATATAGGGTGTCGGGGTGAAGGTCGTACCGCCGGCCAGGGATCGATTCTACAACTAATTTTCAACAAAAAGTGTCTCCTAGAGTTTTTTATTAACCCTTTATTTCTTGAGTTATTTCAATTTGAAGATTTTGTTTTTTCTGTCGACCTTTCATAACTAAAACAGCCATAACTCCCTTAATTTACAATGTAAAGTTGAAAATAAATAGACCATTGGAAAAAGCGTTAAATTTCCAATCTCCTTGATGGAAAACCAAAGGTTTTCAAGTGGACGAGATGGGTGAAAAACGAACTTGAAGGGGAAAAATCGTCAAATCTTGAAAATCACCACTTTTTTCAATCGCTCATAGGTCCCAGTCATCTAGCATGTGATTTTCTCCTGTAAGCCTTAAAGTTGCGGCAAAATCTCAGCTTATTCCAACGGTGTAGCATTTTTTAATGTTGGTGCACCAGTTAAGGGAGAAAATTGTGTTTGAATGCGAAAAAAACGTGTTTTTTTTTGTTTTTTTTAAGGAAATCGAGTGTTTTAGGGTGTTGTCGAACTGACCATGACTTGAGGAGTTAAATATCGTTTTCCAGGTAATTTTTCACGCTGAATTGAATAGTGACACTCCTGATTCATTTTGACGGATAAAACATTGATTTTTCGAAAGAAATATTGAATTTTTGGACATACCACCATATAAAAACCATACTTTGTTGTGCTAGTGAACAATTGAGGTAAATTGAGGTAATAATTATTTGGGAAAATTTAATCAAAACACAAACATTACTAAAAAATGAGTTGGGTGAAATTTCCTATAAGAATCACCCACCAAATCGGTTAAAATTATTCTTTGAAAATTCGCTCATCAACTCAAGCTGCATGAATGGAACTTTTTTTTCTTTTCCTCACCTCCTCCGTCAACATCTCTTCCAATTCATCCAACAAAATATCCGATACATTCAATAAACTCTTCCTCATTTTGCTTCCTCAATACCGAAGGTAGGAAGCTATGTATTCGAGCAAGAAAAATATAAACATTTCCACTTCCTTTTTACGTTTCAGAGCTATCTGAACAATGTTTAAATGAAAAGAATGAATTGGCGAATGGTGAAACCTTCCAACGATAAGGTCAATTTTAATTTTACATTGCTTATGAGGAGAGAAAGTAATATTCAAATGCAAAAACGGAGGAAATAGAGTGTTTAGCGTGTTATACGACTTGACTCAACCAGACCATGACTTGAGAAGTTTGGTATCGAGTCATGGTCTGGTCGAGTCAAAAGTCGTAAAAACCCCAAGTCTTATTTCATTCAAACGTATTACGATCTTTCAGCGAATTTTCCAAGAAAATGAAGCTGTTGCAAAGGGTTCAAAATTTTATACATATATATTTTATATACATATATATTTATTTTTATAGATACGATATCTGAACCTGGAATCAAGCTAAAAAATCCAACAACAAAAATGCAAAATGTAGTAAATAATATCAAAAGAAACGATGAGTTAGTTGGCCAGCGTTTTTGAAATTTTGAAAATGTAGAGTCAAAAATCGCTAAAACAAAACTTGTTTTTTGAGGTTTAAATTGTCATCTTAAAAATAGGAACATATGGTATATTCGGAATCAGCGTGACATTTCCTGTAAGAATCACCAACCAAATCGGTTAAAATTATCCTTTGAAAATGAGCTCATCGATCCATGCTGCAGGAATGGAACTTTTTGGTTTCCGATTCTCTCCAAAATCAAATTAGCGTTGCCAATGTTCAGTTGGTAATAAGAGGAAATCCTGACCTGTTCCTGAAAGCTGCTCTCCGCTGTCAGTGTTGTACAAGATGTGCCTTCAGTTGGTAGCCTTTTTTAACGTCCCAAGTAGCGTTTTTCACATTCCTTTTCATTTGAATAGTTTCTCTATACTCCATAGCTTGTAAACGTTTTTTTTTACGATGACGAGGACTGGGGTCATGAAAGTACGTTTTATCCAATTATCCGCGTATGTGAAAATATATGTGTTGAATATCAACCGTTTTTCAAATAAAGGGTGAATATTATCTCAGCACCCAACTGCACTTATTTTGAGCAAATTATTCCCAAATTTTCACGATTGAAAAATACAAACAGAAATTGCGTTATATTTTAGGATGACGATAACTGGTGCATTTCATAACTGGTTGACGAACACTGGATTCCCTATGACGATAACTGGTGCATTTCGTTGACGAACATTGGATCCCCCATGACGATAACTGGTGCATTTCGTTGACGAACATTGGATCCCCCATGACGATAACTGGTGCATTTCGTTGACGAACACTGGATCCCCCATGACGATAACTGGTGCATTTCGTTGACGAACACTGGATCCCCCATGACGGTAACTGGTGCATTTCGTTGACGAACATTGGATCCCCCCATGACGATAACTGAAGAAAAAAACCAAATTGTTTGTTGAGGTTTTTGATGTAAATTACCATCACAAACCTGGGAACATATATGGTATATTCGGAATCAGGGTGAAATTTCCTATAATAATCACCCACCAAATCGGCTAAAATGATTCTTTGAAAATTGTCTGATCAACTCATGCTGCATGAATTGAACTTTTTGTTACACCACCCGTAACTGTGATTCTCAGAAAATTGAGAAAATTACTTGTTGAAATTACTTTTCTATTGGTACCTACCATGGAAACTCAATTGTTAACTTAGTGGCAGTATAATTATTTTAGTGCGCAGAAGAGGGTAGAGTCAAAGTCTTTCTTTAGTGATATACACGTAGGTAAGAATCAACCTGGAAAGAAGGAGTTTACGAAAATTTTCTAGGAGGAAATTAGTTGTAGGATCGGTCCCTGAGGGTTTTAAGCTAAAAGTTTCAGGAGATAAATTGAATCTAGAGAACGTCTTCCATTCTTCAAGTCGGACAATGAAATAATTCATCTCCGAGCAACTCGGATCGAGAATTGCTTACAAAATCGAAATCTATGATAATATGTTTAGGACCCAATATTTTGTACTCTGTGCTACGAGCACCACACCAACCAAATCTATCGGGTAGGTCACCATTTTGGCAACTATTGCCATTTACCATTGCCACTTCTGAACCCCACAACATGCTCATCTTGGTCATGCCAGAAAACCCTCGAGTACTGTAAATATTTTCATGGAACCTGTCGACGTTATAAATCGTCAACTGTCCGTTCGTCACGTCAACTCCCCCTGTGAATAGGACAGGGGCGCTGTGGGGACGACTAAAGATTTATTGCTCTCTTATGGAAATGGTGAGGATACACTCCTCCTCAAATGCTCTGTGGAGACAAAATGAGTTATTGGTCTACAGGCATCATAACGGCACATATCACTAAAATATATCTCAAACACTTTCGCATCAGAAATGCTAATGAGTGTTTCCTGGGTGACAGGTGTGTAGTACCTGCCTTTCGATGGCATCACTTGAAAACCTCGTAACTGCACTGTTTGCCAAAAATGAGTTTTTGAAATGAAAACCTCTTTTCACATCGTCCCATGATTTGAATTTCGGCGGAAAACGATTATTTTGCCCTCTAGAGCTGTAAAAGAAAACTTCGTTGTTCCGACGAAACGGGCAGTAGAAGTTACTGAAAACCTCGTATCTTTGTGGAATACAGGTTGTGGAATGGCAACAAACTAACGCATGTGAGGCAGTCTTGGCAATATTTTGCATTTTCCTTCGCCATGGTGACTGGAACGAAGCATTCTTCAATATCATAAATGCCAAAATGCAAGTAATTGATTCAATGTTGTACAAAAGAAGCGCATACATCTCTAGAAAGTGATGACGATCTTCGAGTACATAACTTATAAATGTCTGTTTTTAGCTCTCCTGTATAATTTGCCAAAATAGAGATACAAGGTTTTCATATTATGATGCCGCCGCTTTTAAGTTGGACTAGGTGTGGACTAGGTGTTTTAAGTGGACTAGAAACATTATTGTCGCAGTTGATCGAAAATGCTATTTTACAACAACTTTATTGTTGAGGAACGTTGATGATATATCAAGAAGTGGATATAATGTAAGCACACACCACACCCGACATCAAGAAGTATTACACACACCCGAATTTAGGTACACAGCGCGGTAACAGTTTACATCATGTGGTTTTTTGGGTTATTTGTTTACTGAGGAGATCCGATAGGCAGAACAACCACGCGATATCCGCCCTTCCGGACTTGTGACCGGCTCCTTCTTGATTAGCCCATGTGACAAGCAGGGTTACAGCTGCACTGTCATCAGAATGAACCGACATGTCTGATATGTGTCCCATTACGGAACCGAAATACCGAAAATAAAATGTAAGGTGAGTAAATGTTGATGGTTTGTATGTTTATCAGTGCCTGTTATTTATTAGAGAAAAGCTCAACATCTTACAAGGGATCTGATATACATGGGTATGATACCCGAAATCGTAGTAATCCACTTCAGATGGGCCAAAGATTATTTAATCATTTACCAAACTCTATTAAAATTTTGCCAATATCTTCGTTCAAAAAATCATTGAAAAGCCCACTGATAGAAGCTGAACTTTATGAAGTACCTGACTTTTTTATAATTAAGTTCAACCCGTGATTTTTGCTCTTAAGAGGGTTTTAATATAGTTTATAATATGTATACAGTTAACAGAGGAATTTAATAAGAGTACTCTGTCAACCTATTTTTAATACTTAGGTAGTTTGACTGTGATAGTTTGCTCATATCCCTACCATTATTTTTGTTGCCTAGATTTTAATATGTTGTTGCGTTTTATGTGTTCTGAACTGACTTTTCATATTACGGTGATAATATACTTATTATATCCCAACCATTATGTTGTTGCTAGTTTTTATGTGTTGTGTTTTGTTGTTGCAAACATTCAATTTTTTTAGTTCAGATACATACGCAAGGGTACATATTCCTAGAGAGTAAGTTGTACATTATTATTATTATTGTAAATTATTACCTACTTGCCTGATTATTGTAATACCATGTTGGTTTCTGCAATACAAATTTATGAATTAATTTGGCGTGGGGATGAACCCACTGGAAACAGAAAGATAACGGGAGAATGAGAACTCTCTGAAATATGGTGATCAAAATAAAATGATATATTTATATATTTCTCAAGGGTCTGGCTCAGGAAATAATAGCGGTACCTTGACCAGACTACAGGTACTTGGATGTTTAAGTTCCATAAATGCGAAATATTGGATAGGGACTTATATTTCGTACTCAGGCGTATACCGATGTCGTCAAACCATCGGTACCGTGGTGATACATTTATACTATGCAGCACCAGTGCTTGATGGTACTCGAAAGTGATGGAAAACAGTAGCTACTGAATGCGAGGAAGAAAATTTGAAGTAATGCAACAGCTATTGAGGGTATTCCCTATAGGTAGGTATTCTCGTAGATAGATATGCCTTCTACCTGCTAATAGAGATTAAGGAGTGTCTATTGTAATTCGTATTTCGAATGGGCCGATCGATCTATTAATCCGATTTCGAATCTGGAAATTGATTTGGATTCTGCTAGCTAAACTCTATCTCATGGTTACCTGACATTTCAAAAAATGTTCAAATTTTGAGCAAAAAATATTTGCACACCATGGAAGAAAATTTTTAAAAAATCGAAACTGAATGTATAAAGCTAAGTTTGGTAATACCATTCACAGAAAGCTTTGCAAAATGAAAATCGGTTCACCCGTTCCAGAGAAAAACGGAAATTAATTTTCGTTCATTTTGAAGCCCGACGTGGTGGCAGTTTGGGAACTAAACATGGGACATTTCGCCTTAAGACAATACCTTGGCGAGGTGTAAATACTTAGTGGTATTTCTGACGGGAAGATTATATGGTCCAGGGAGGAAGGAACACGGGGTAGCAGCACCTCTATGCGCTGAAGGAGGTTGCCGAGTCCACACTTCCAAAAATCCAAAATCTTGATGAACAGGTACGATGAACTGAAGAAACAACTTCATCATTAGGGTAGGTATGTATTTCGCAGAAATTAACCAAATTTAGCTGAGGAGAGCACTCCACGGTTGGGCACATACCTACCGGTAGGGGAATTCCAGCTTGCAAACGAGTTATGGATTCCAGAAGAAATAGGCAACTCTTGGCCACGAAGAAGAAGTAGGTATTTTGAAAAGGGCAGATCTTGATGAACTTCCCGAAAAAGAAAAATTCCGAGGAAGGCATTCAAGACGGTAAGTAAGGCGGTAGGAGATGAGCGGGAAATGAAAAATGTGCTTTTGAATTCATGTTGAGAAAATTTAAATTTTCATGAAATTACTCGGATGCTTAATCTTTCTGACACATCGGTCGCGATGGACCGTCGATTCAAATGAAAGAAGAAGACGAGAGTTTTCTGCTATAGACTGTTAAAACCCAACTAGGAACTTTGCCATCATTTTGCTGAAACCCCATCAAAATCCGGTGTCACCGCTCGAGCGTGTTCGAGACATACAGGCACAAACCAACACACACTTGACAATTATTAAATTTGTTGTATCATTATTGATAGTAGAACTAACTACAGTAACGTAGGTAATTTCAAAGGTAAGTCATAATAGTAACAGGCAACACCTCTACGACCGGTTGACCCAAGGCTTGACTGTCTCTATCAATTTTCAACACCAACAATGCAAAGACCTGATCGTAACCATCAACCCGACAATCCACTGGAAACCCAATGTTTTTGTCATGAAATTATTACGATGTTTTTAGTGCCAAATTCTATCGATATTTTCCAATTAATGAAATCTGAACGGCTCAACTCACAGCATTGGTTCTAGTATTGTTGCATTCGTCACAAAAAGTTCTTTTCAGCGATTTTCATCCCGTCCCTAATCAAAATGAAAAGTTGTAAAATTGCAAGACGATCCCCTAGCTACGAACGTGTGTATCCAACCAACATCACTAAAGGGTGGCCGAGTTCACGATGAAGGAAGAGGTTGTACGACACATAGGTACTATAACCTACAATCTTGCCAGGAACTTACCGATAATTTTGCAAAAAAAAAATAAATAAAACCATCAACATTGGAGTTGCCGTTCAAGAGGAGTTGATGAGTCACAAAAATACATATAAACATCAATCAGAAACAACCATTCAATAGATAAACCCAGACCGTAAAAGTAAAGTTCTTCCTTCAGAGTAAGAAAAATTTTGAACTCAATTAAGGTGGACGCCAAAAATACGGTTTTCGTGAACTAAATTATTTTATAGACCATCCTTATAAATAATTTCACGCTTATTCCGAATATACCATATGTTCCTATACTTAAAATAGCTTCTTAAGACATTTGTTGCCAAAAAAACGTCGATAAAACGTGATTTTTGACATATTTGTAAAAATTTAGCCCTTATGAGCCGTTCAAAAACTTTTTGACATACTTATAACAAAGTTGTAGAGAATTTAATTTGGCTAGGAATAAGACCAACTCTATCTCATCAGGTATGTTTTGAGTCGAATTTTCAGTAGCTCCGGTAGAGCGAGCAAAAAACGTGTCTCGCACTTTCTTCAATAATTTGTCCTCACTCTATGATCCATCCAAATTCTCAAATTCATGTTCTGCATTATTTATTACCTTTTATCTTGAAGGCTAAGTACCAACCCACTTCACTAGTAGGTATTAATATTATTCTCAAATTATTTTAGGGTGGTGCCAACGAACTAAATCACTCGCGACGAAGTTGTGGATTTCAATGAGATGAAAACGGAGTTAATGAAAAACGTTGTCAATTTCCACGGAAATTCTGAGTGACAAAGTTAAATCGATTTCGAATGTTAGGCCATCATCAGTAACAAATAAGAACGTTAGACGTTAAGAAGAACGTAAGAAGAAGTTTTTATTTGTTACTGATGATGGCCTAACAGTCGAAATCGATTCAACTTTGTAACTAATTATTTTTGTGGAAATTGACAACGTTTTTCATTAACTCCGTTTTCATCTCAGTGGTTACCAAAATATTTCAAAACGGTCAAGCCACGCCAAATTAAAACTTGAATGATTTGAGCCGAAAGTCTCCGAGTCGAATTCAGGAGAGATTAGAGCCTCTGTTATCCCTAAGATATTTTAGAATAATCCTTACCCCTGGGATCCTCCACTTTCATTTCGGAAAGACGTATTCTGCAGCGAACAAACTTTTCTCCTTATTCTTTTGGCGATGAATCTTCATCACCTCATATGACGAGTTATACACGTCAAAATGGAACGGAAACTCCCAACTTTATATTATACAATTCTGCTGCTGCGATGTTGAAGGAGAAATAAATAATTCTCAGTAGCATGCCTTCCTCTTACTCACTTTCATCCTTCATAGAGTTATATAAACCCAGCTCCTAATAGGCCTGATTAGTAAATATTTGGTAAACTTGAATTATTAGGGATACCAAAATGAATAAGAACAGAAAAAAAATGAAAACCGGACGATCGGCATTTTTGAATTTTTCGCTCAATTGAATCTAAACTGAGACGAACTGAAAATGGTCGACGGAAATCGGTTGAAATTTACGGCCTAGGCATACCCACACCCAGACAGGCAGACATTTGCCCAAAATATATGTTATGTACATAATAAATAATACATATGTTGATACAAAATTTATTGGAAGTCACCATTTCTCTAGCTGTGTACAATTCAATTTTGGCAAAGTTTCCAAGTTGTTGAGATTACTATATTCTTTATAAGGGTTGGTCACACATTCAAACATTCTGATGGTTTTATTGGAACTTATGAGTACTTATGAACAAAAAATAAAATAAAAAAATAAACAATAGAAATATTCAAGATTGTCGAAAAATAGAATGGTTTTATGGCATTCCGCAACGTCCATTCTTAGGTAATCGCACGATAATAAGTTTTCTATGGTCAAGTATCTAAGCTATCACTGTCAAATTACACACAAGAGTTTACGCATTGAATAATCACAGATTAATCAATGTTTATTTAATCCCGATATTTCGGTACAACTCTACAGCTGAGCCTTCCACATTCCCTTTTGCCCTACTAGATAAGAAGGGCAAAAGGGTATTAATGTGCTGGGCGACTTCTTGGAACCTCCCTCATATCATAAATGAATCCTGTAACATCAGAAGGCCTCAGTGTGAGCCAGGTAAGACCCCTTCACCTCCTCGCCCTTGAAGGTTCGAGTCTCAAGTAAGTTTGGAAATACTGTAGGTATTATTGCCACGCGGTGTGAGCCACGATAATGTGCCCTTTTCAGGTAAATGCTTATTGGAACACGCTATGTAAACAAAATCTTCTAAACACTGTTGCTCCTCTGAAAGGAAAGAAGTGGTAAAATTTGTTGTTGCCTCTTGTTCAGTCCAGAATAAAAACCTTTCTAAAGTGAAAAATTCGAATAATTTTAGATCATGGAAGTTGAATATTGAAATATAATAATTACAAGTGTGTGTGTGACGGTCAAATCATGTAATTTATTTGCACTATTTGGTCATTATGTGACCACTAAAAAACAATTTTCAATGTTCACAAATATTCTTGAGGAGAAATAGAGTTGTGAAACTGCCTAAATTGCGACTGTTTTCCCCGAAAAAACCAAAAATTTCAAATTTGGTTCTGCTCTACTTTGAATTGAATTGTTCAAGGTAATTCTGAGAAATTATTTGGTCATTTTTGAATGAGGAATCTTATATAGAATTCATAGAATGCATCACCATTACGTTTGAAGAAAGTTGAAAAATTTGACTTTAGTTCGCATTTTTCCAATAATTGGCCACTGTGGGGCGGTTGTTTCTCTGTTTCCTATTATTCAGTGTGTGCCGCTAGTTTCAGCTTGTAGACATTGAAGAATGCCTCGAATCAATCACAACGGAACCCTGTACCTTCAAATCACAGCTCACGTGATGAATCAGTGATAAGTACTACGATCTCCCAGAATCAACAAAATGCAAATTTAAGATGGTATTTTCGCGATGGGATGGTTAGTGATTACGGATGAAATACGTTCTTATTGTTCATCAGTTCCTAATAAAATTCGGGATTTACCTACTTGTAGGTATCCATCTTCAGATTAGACTGATCCGAAACCTTTCACAATAATTAGGATTGTTAGGATGGAGGGGATTGAGTTCAAGTAAGGATGTTGTGCAATTGGACTGTTACGAACTCACTTATTTGGGCAAAACAGCCATTCAGGGCCGAGGATAGTCAAACGTGGAATAGGCCAAAGCTGCCCGAAATAATTTGTATGGACCACCTAAGCGGGGGTGGCTAACCCGCTTTTATAGGTGTGGCCTATCATGATCAGGATTTTTTCAAAATTGTTTTTTATATATAATTAAATTATATATCGAGTTCTATTACAATAATAACTACCTACATTATCAATGTTTCAATGATTGAAAATCGGAATAAAACGGAATGACTCTGAAAATTCGCTCACCAACTCATGCTGCATGAATGGAACTTTTCAAATCAATTTCCTCACTTCTTCACAGTTCACTGGAGAAAAAACCTCTGCCAAGTAGGATGGGATGTATAGATTCATCACGTTTGTAACTTGAATGTATAGAATCAGCAGGTGAAAATTTTACCGAAATTGGTATAATAGATCCGGAATTATGCCTGGGACAACAAATTTTAAGTTTGCGCAAGCTTAGAAGCTATTACTGATCCAATTGTGACGAAATTCATAGGCAATCTTCTTGAAGTCATCTCCCAATTGAGGTACCTACCTAAGTACCCTCCGGAGTTAAGCAAAATCGGCCCATTAAGTAACAAGGCAAACGGATTGTTTCGGAAACCTTTGTTTGCGCATGCGCACACTCTACCTATGGTCCGACGGCGATAAAATTCGTAGGGGACCGTCTTGGGATTAACCCGCACAATCCCTGAAAAGTTCATCGAAAACGGACCATAATTTGATATAGTTTAGCCTGAGGCAAGGCCACAGACCGACACGGAACCAAAATTGTTCAGAAAGCATTGAAACGCTAAAAGCAAGAAGATTATTTTGATTTTAGAAGATAACACTTATTTAATTCTTGCACGAATGTGAGGAAGCAAAACAACTATAAGCTTCCCCATTCAGCTGTTTGGTGTTGTTTGTTTTGATCGTCTACCTCTTAGCGAATTTTCGAAGAAAATTAAGCTATCGCAATGGCTTCAAAATGTTTATAATCAAAATTGTTGACAATTTTCTTCATGGAAATCCGTTTCAGACCATTCTAAAACGATTCCTGAAATGGTATAATCGGAATCAGCGTGAAATTTCCCATAAGAATCACCCACCAAACCAAATCGGTTAAACTTATTCTTAGGAAATTCGCTCATCAACTCATGCTGCATGAATGGCACTTTTTATTAGCTGTTTGATGCTTAAAAAACTTCAATTTATTTTCGTTTTTGCTAGTCTCGTTTTCCAGATTTTTCCTTGAAAATGAAATTTATTATTCTCACCATGTTTTCTATTGGATTGTTCTCCAACAACAAACTATTGATCTCATAATTTTCGTTTTGGTGATGTTTCCTTCCATATTCGTTGTCCGTCTTTAGAGAGTCTTGAGACACAGTTTCCTGGATCACTAGGGAATCGGCATAGCAAGCCTGTGACAGCCTCACCCAACCATTGTTGCAACCTCCACTGGGGCGAAGACCCTTCTCATAAAACTCTTCAAAAGATTTCTCAAAAATGTCTGGACACCTGAAAAGGGATTTCTGTTCGAGAAAATTCGGGCGAATTGAAAAGAAGTCGGTATAGGGTGGGAGGCCATGATTTGGGTCTTCCACTACCTGAAGACGACCGTTTCTCGAGTAAGGTGCTCGACCGTATCAAGCCTCGAGCATCCTCTAAATAGGTACCTCTTTCAGGTAAAGAGCTCTCTTGCGATCGAATCATCACTTCGAGTCCTGCACCTTGGGACAGATTTTACGTTTTCAAATTTTGAAGTGCTAGAGAAGAAAATTCGAAAATCTGGCAATGTAGCATCCAACTATTAATCATCGTGCATTTTTTCAGATTTTTCAGAGCATTGGTCTATTTCCCTACCGCCTTATTATTCAATGGGGATGAGTAATTCACAATACGTTTTTATCCCTTATTTTTCAATTTTTAAGAAAACAATGTCAAAAATGAATTCTACGGAAAAAAGAAGGCAGAAACATGCTTGAGTGAATAATCAATGATATTTGTAAAGAGAAAAAATGAAAGTAAGTGAGACATCCTTCCTTAACACCTTCCTTGGGCTGGAGACCTTCACAACACATGAGCAAGATGTACCTCTAATAACCTACCACAAAAAATATTAGGATGCACCCAGAACTATCCTACTTCATGAATTCACCACTAGATGGGTCTCAGCTTCCTGCTACGTCGAATTCCACCACTGTGAATTGCTCAGGGGCCTTATTACTCCAATATGAAGTTGAAAAGTCAATTACTGGGTCCAAGTCGATTACTGGTACCTCCACCCTAAGTGCACCAAACATCAATTTTTCAGTAAGTTTTTTTTCCCGTCCCAAGGTACAAACCTGGAATGCACTACCTTGTAACAGCTATGTTTGTACCTTGGGACAAGTGTCTGAACCTAGGGATGGAGTAAGGAATCTGTATGAAGTGAAAATAAATGTGCAAAAAATCATTCAAGAGAAGAAAATTTGAAACAACAGCCTTATGTCAGCTGTCAAGACATCTTATCACAACATTAGGAAGCTTTGTATTCGTGCAAGAAATTAAAAAAATGTTGTCCTTGAAAATCAAAATTTCCACTTCCTTTTTACGTGTCAGAGTTTTCTGGCAAATTTTGGTTCCGTTTCTGTCTGTCTGTCGTCGGTCTGTGGTCAATTCCTTATCCCAGGCAAAAGTACATGAAAATGTGGTCCGAATTTGATGACATTTTCAGGGATTGTGCGGGTTAGTCCCGTGACGGTTCCCTACCAACTGTATCGCCATGTAGCGTGAACGCGTACGCAACCGTGAATTTCCTGAAACGGCGATTTCTCTGTTCCTAATGGACCTATTTCGCTCAAATTTTCAGGGTAGTTGTGGGCTGACTCCAAGACGATAACCTATGAATTTCGTCACGATTGGATTAGTAATAGCTACTGAGCAAGCGCTAACTTGAAATTTGTTGTCATGAGCGTAGCTCCGGAACTACTGGACCAATTTCGGTGACATTTTCAGGGATCACGCGCATTAAAGCCTAGGGGGTCCCCTATGAACTTTATCGCCATCGGACCACTGGTAGCTTGTGCGCACGCGCAAATGTGAATTTTCTGAAACTACGATTTCTCTGTTCCTAATGGACCGATTTCACTCAAATTCGGAGGGTAGTTGGAGGTTGACAATTACCCTCAAATTTCAACACGATTCTAACGATAATACCTACTGCGAATGCGCAATTTTGAAATGAGTTTCATCGCCATAACTCCGGAACTACTCGACCAATTCTGGTGAAATTTTCAGAGATTGTCCGAGGTAGCCCCTACTCAGTCTCCTATTAATTTAATAGCCATCTGACCATTACTACCTAGCGTGTGCGCATGCGCTAACTTAAATTTCCTGAAACTACGATTTCTCAGTTCCTACTGGACTGATTTTGCTCAATTTCCGAGGGTAGTTGAGGCCTGAATCAAAGATAATTACCTATGAATTTCGCCCCAATCGGACGAGTGATGGCTACTGCGCATGTTAAAACTTGAAATTCAATGTCAGGCATGCTCCTAACTCCGAAACTATTCTACCATTTCGTTCAAATATTCACTCACTGATTGTGTACGCCCATGTTACAAATGTGAAGAAGCTATACTGCCCACCCAACTTGGCAGACGTTTTTCAGTCCGATTAAATTTTCTTCCCGACTAATTATCTCGACTTTTTAAATAGTTTTAGTTACACTTTTCTATTGAAAGATCAGACTTTTTTAATTTCAAATTAAACTTCATTAATCTAATTTTGAACTACTTATTTTAATTTTAATTTCAACTATCGTTAGTACAAATTGAAATTAAAAAAGGTAGTAAATTAAAATTGAAAAGGTAGTTAATTAAAAAGGTAGTTTATAAACAAATTATCATAGGATAAATTGAAATTAATAATGAGTTTAGTTTGACATTTTAAAAGTCTAATTACCTACCTGTTAAGTAACCAAGTATAATTTGAATTTTAAAAGGTCTAATTTGTCACAAACAAATTGTAGGAATACACATTTTTTTGAGGAACGAATTTTGCTTTAGACTCAGGAGATCATTGATTCTGAAAGTAACAAAAGAATTTCACTACAATAACTGAAATTTGAGATGTATAATATCATGAAACTATAAAAAATTGGTGTCCCAAGGTGACCACATTTGTCCCAAGGTACAAACACAGCCAGTTTTTCTGTTAGTGGTCTTAGTTAAGGGGCTGATCACAAGCGCCTTTTCCTAGTTTTCCAATTTACTGGGGCTATCTCGGCCAAATAGTGATGAGCTAAGAAAACAGTAGGACGCACAATTAGACCCCAAATAGGAGAGAAATGTTTATTAAACGTAATGAAAACGTGAGGGACTTCGTAGCCTAAATTAGTAGAAAAAACGTAGGTAGTGAAAACGTTGGGACTTCTTACCCTCAATCAATAGAATGCTCCCGAAATTATAGACCCCCCAGCATCCGAAAAATAATCACTTTTTGATATGGCTAGACCAACAATGTAATAAAATATTCTAAATTGGATTACTAGAGGATACGGATAGTGTGATACAAGTCCTCCCCTAACCTCTAATGCTTCTTTATACCTACATTTTCAAACTTGTGTCTACCAAAGTGATCCATACAGTTAAGGCCCAAGAGCCGGACCGGAAGGATGAATCCATCCTCTTTTACGAAAAAATAAGAATATATCAACGCCTATACACTTGTTTTTAAATTAAAATACTGTATTTACGTACATTTTTAAGAGCCCAGATTATCTAAAAACGTCATTTCAAACACAAATTTTTTTTAAAAATTCCCAGGGGGGGACTCCCCTTTCTTTGAGGGGTAGTCCATACCCCCAGGTAGCCCCCCCCCCCCCCCCCCCCCCCCCCCCCCCCCAATTGAAAATCCTGGGTGCGCCCCTGCAACTACTTGTGTACACGAAGGCTTGTAAATCCGTGTCCAGATTTTTATGTCAGAATGGCAACGACCAGCCTGGTTGGGGTGGCGGATCTACCTGCATTCCTCCCCTTTTGAACTTTCTGCCTATTATTCCTCTGGCCATTCACCCTCTGGACAACAGGGGAGGTGATGTGGCTGTTGTGGATATAGGTAGGTACCGTTCTCCTGTGGTATAGCAGGTAGGTACTAGTGACAGGGATGTGGTGGTTTCGCCTGCAAAGTACAACTTGTACTTAAGTTCGTCAATCGACAATTCAAATGTATAATAGATAAGTATATTATGATGTACTACTTGCATCGATATGACAATCGAAGACGACGATTGGCATCGGTACCTGCACATAAATGTACCTACCTATCCGCATATACAGCGCATAATATAAATAATACCTAAACATTACATAAACCGCAATACGTTGGTACCAGCTAGTGAGCGTTGAAGGATATAGGGGGCCTAAACAGTTGTAAGTAGGTACCTACTATTGGGGAAAATGTGAAGGTAGAGTATGCACATATGGGAAACAGCCAAAGGCAGCTAATTTGCCACAAAAATGGCCTTAATAAATTTTTTTGTAGAATATTTAATAATGAAAAAGTGCTTTTTCTTTTAGCGAATTTTCGAAGAAAATGAAGCTATTG
>JAEMON010000001.1:17000245-17019021 GCA_030264115.1 Lygus lineolaris | reverse complement strand
AATAGAAAGCTGATTAAAATTGCAAGTTTTCCTGAGATTTGATTGCTTCCAGCACGTTTTTTTGGAAATGCAGTTAACGTACATGTATTTTCAGAAACTTAATTTTTTTTAATTTTCAATGCTTGAACTGCAATTCCGGTCTACAGGGGTTCGTTTTTGATTATGAATGTGCATTAGACGTATAGGAAATTTAACACTGAATCCGAAAATGTGGTCGAAAGTAGAAAAAAACTGTTTCAAAGTGAAGAAACGTGGGTTTTTATGGCAAAAAAAATTTGGTTTTCCGGAAAAAAAACTTTAAAATAAAAAGGTGCGGTTGGCGGCGTTCTACTCCATTTTCAGTCTAGTTTCACCCAATTTTTTCTTTTCCCTCAAGTGGCAAACACCCTGCATAGCTCTACATACTTATTTGCCCCCCTTACTGAAAGTAGAATGCTATGCAGGTATTCGTTCAAGAAGTACCTATCTAAAAAATCTCTGCCAGTTTGGGTGGGCAGTATAATAGCATCCCCTCATTTGTAACATGGAAATATCAGTTGGTGAAAATTTCACCGAGATTTTTAGAATTGTTTCAGAGTTGTGCCTCTGACAACAAATTTCAAGTTTGCACATGCGCAGCACTCTATTACGTACTTTATTACAGTACTTTATTACGTGATGAAATTCATAGGTCATGAGTCAGCCCGCAACTACCCTCTGAGTTTGAGAGGTAGATGCTTACAGGATGACGTCGTGCGTTTTTTTTAAGCGAATTTGCGAAGAAAATGAAGCTATTGCAATGGCTTCAACATTTTTGTAATGCAAATTTTTCAAGATTTTCTTCATGGAAATCCGTTTCAGACCATTCTCAAACGATTCCTGAAATTTAACACTTTTTCATATACATATTATTTATATATTTATATATGTGTCACTCCAGACGATATCTGCCCGAGGGATCGAATAAAAAAATTCAAAAAAATTTTAAAATGTCGAGAATATCAAAAGAAAGGCCGTGTTCGTTAGCCAGAATTTTTGGAATACTCCAAGGGGTCAAATTTTGAAAATTTAGAGTCAAAAATCGCTAAAAACGTGTTTTATGAGGTTTTTGGTGTGAATTACCATTCAAAACACAGGAACATAGTATATTCGGAATCAGCGTGAAATTTCCTATAAGAAACACCCACAAAATCGGTTAAAATTATTCTTTGAAAATTCGCCCATCAACTCATGCTGCATGAATGGAAATTTCCTTTAGCTTATCCCAGCCAAACCAATAGAATTTCGGGGCTGAAAAATTTGTTCCAGGCGTTTTCGATGGTGCTGAATCCGATTCTGAAGTAAAAAAAAAAAAAACCAAATTCCGACCCATGTCCATTCCTCATAGCTGTCGTCCGAAATAAAATGTCCACTTGCTTTTTGCGTTTCAAAGCTTTCTGAACAATTTGGTTTCGTGCCTGTCTGTCTGTGGTCAATTCCTTGTCCCAGTAAAAGCTATACAAAAGTGTAGTCCCATTTTGCTAATCAGGGATTGTGCTGGTTAGCTCTTGGACCCCTCATCGCCCTCGTACCACTAACTATCGTGAATTCCCCAGAACTTTAAATTTGATGTCATAGGCATACTTATTCGACCAATATCGGTGAAATTTTCAGGGATTGTGTGTGTTAGCCCCTAGACGGTCCCCTATGAACTCTCGAACTCGAACTTTGGAAAGCTCAAGTCATCACTTTTCCGACTCCTCAGTTCGAGTTCGAGTGGGAGAGTTCCAGTTCGAACACACGGTATACCTAACGACAGGGTAATCCATTTAACTTGAACAATGAATATCCCATTGTTCAATTAGGTTATTCAATACACCTTATTTTCGGTGCATGGGCGAAACATACGGAGTACTTACCTACTCCCTCATATTA
This sequence comes from Lygus lineolaris, assembly GCA_030264115.1. Lineage (NCBI taxonomy): Eukaryota > Metazoa > Arthropoda > Insecta > Hemiptera > Miridae > Lygus > Lygus lineolaris. The sequence goes on along the minus strand of JAEMON010000001.1, from coordinate 17,017,128 downwards.
GACTAAAACCCTCATTTTATCGAATTTTCGAAGAAATGGCTGCAAAATTTTAGCTATGCAAAATTTTGAAAATTTTCTCCATGGAAATCCGTTTCAGACAATTCTTAAACGATTCCTGAAGTTTACCCTTTTATAATATCACTCCAGACGATATCTGACCTTGCAATCGATCTAAAAAATCCGAAATGTCGATAATAACAAGAAAAAGGATGAGTTCGATGGCCAGAATGTTTGGAGTGAGTACTCCAAGGGGTCAAATTTTGAAAATTAATGGTCGAAAAATTTGTTTTTTGATATGGGGGGGGGGGGTTCGGTGTGGATTACCATCTTAAACAAAGGAACATATATGGTATGTTCGGAATCAGCTAAACATTTCCTATAAGAATCACCCACAAAATTGGTTAAAATGATTCTTTGAAAAATCGTTCATCAACTCGCATGTTCCATGAATGGAAGTTTTATTTCAAATTCGGATTATACATTTATAATGGATAGTATGTGAAATTTCTTTTCACAAATTACCAGTAATCAGTCAAATCTTTGAGTGCGTAAAGAGGTACACAGACGCAAACACCAATGAGGTAAAAATACGAGTAATTCATGGGAAAACATGGCTCGAACATGATAATGGTGGTTAGTCGATGGAAATCTTACGGAGAATCTGAATCTGTAATTTAAAAAAATGGTGGTAGGTACCCGTATAAAACATGGAAGTTAGAACGTAGACAATCTAGCGTAGAACAGAAGTAATTACCCTTCCAAAAACAAGATCAATATGGAGTTCTACGAACTAAAAAAGAAAACACTAATCAAAATTCATTGCTTAGCATTATTGTGCTTACAAGTAAAATGAACTCCTTGTTATCATTCCTTGAAGAAATTGGGGTGTTAACGTTAGATGAAATTCCTCCCTCTGTATCTCTAATTGAAGGGTGACTGATTCGTTTTCATTAAATTACCCCAACTGGAAATCGATTTTCCATGGTATTATACTGATAATTGTTGATCTGTTTGTTGTCCTGAAGACAAAAATAACTGAAATCATACAGTAAAGTCACGGAAAACTCGAAGTTAGCGAGTTACAAGAACGCATCAGGTAAGTAGGTACTTCATGAAAATGCCAGAATACTGATATTCACCCTGTTAATAATAATTTGGACAGCTTTTTTTAATCAAAATCCAATAATTCTTTATCTCAAATTCATATCTCTTTTTTTTTTGGCAACAAAAGATCAATGGATGAATAAACATTCCAGTTTAAAACATGAACATTGTAGTTATTGAAATTGCACTAAGTTGAGAACTAGAAAGTTTTCCACTCATCTTTTAGGTTGCTTTCTCAGAAATTCTTTCTTGTCCAAGAGGCGCAATAAGCTTCGCGCGTACTCAGGAGTCAATCGGGATCTTTGTTTCCTCAAGAGGCTGATCACCGCCGTGTCCCAAAACTGCAAAATCGATAGTATCGTTTTCCGACGGATTTTTGTCAAACTAACAGCTCCGAACTGAACAAGGACGAAGAAAAAAATCCCTCTCTCTTTGGGGAAAAATTCCCTCGTGTTAGCGACCAGCGTTGAGCTCAAACTTTCTTCAAATCTAAACATGTACCTATATAACTGGATACGCGACTGATGGGTCCAAGAAAAGGACTCGTGAGCCTGTGTACCGTAATGAATCGGCGTATTTGAGTTCGCTTATGGGAGCCAAGAAAGGCAAAATTATTAATTATGAATGTTTGAAACGTTCAATATACATAAATTATTTCAGATTATAATGATAACAGTGTAGTATCATTGTAATAGGTACTAGTAAGGTTTTCAATTCTGATTAGGGGGTGGGAACAACGAACGAAATCGAGTGAAACTACCTACCAAATAATATCATCTCAAATCAGTTTTTCTTTACTTCCTTTCAAGATGAGGGTTTAGAAAAAAAAGCGCTTGTATTTTCTAAGGATGGCATTTTAATAAAAAAATAAAAAACAAGAATAGTATATATGTATTTACAATTAAAATGAACGCTGGCTAAAAAACTGTGACAACCCTAAACATGACAATAACTGTTTTTATTACTACATACTACTTATTGATACTATTAATATTATACAATGACATGATGACTGAGCCAATCACGTCTCATAGATGAGCCAATCTCCAACGGTTCATTAATTTTCCTTTTTTTTCCGGCTGTTTTTTTTCATAGCATCTTCGATGTATTTCGGGTTTCTGATAGGCAGTGATCTAGTTTGCCTCGGGCCAATTAGCTCTGGTAGGATAATTTCGATTTGGGATCTAATTTTGCGTCCAAGTGCTTTATTCAGTTCGTCACTTTTTGGTCTAGATAGCCCCAATGACTAGAACGCCCCAAGAACTACAAGAAACGCACTTGTGGTCAGCCCCAGTAATAAAACCAGTGCCGCAGACAGACGCTCAGCCGGGACTGATGTCGCTGGGGTGGATAGGAAATCCCTTGCCATTTTTGCCAACGTAGGGAAATTCGTGGAATTCATTTTCCACCACTGCAATATACTTTGCGAAGATGGAGCTCTCTCTGTTCCCAGATATTAAGTCAAATCGTCACTTTTTTTCTTGTTAGATTTCTCAAACAGCGATGAAGAGTTAAAATCATCACTGAATTCTACTGAAGACGAATCGTGAGAGTTCTTCTCTCCCAGTTCTTTACTTTGTCCGTACTTGGAATATACTTTTTTCAGTTTCATCTTTGAGAGTTCGCCCCCAGGTTGTCAAGTCAAAGGTGGACAATTTGAGTCTATGGTCTAGAATACAGGCCACACAATATATCCAATTGGCCATATTGTAATGTTTTACAATTTTATTCCTCGCGGAAACATATGCATTTGACAGCTGTGGTTTAATTGTCCCCAAACATTTCTTATCAATATACTCGAATAGCAAGTTAATGTTGACCACTGCACTGGGTAGGCTAGCGTAGCTATCACCCCCTACGGACTCTGATATTCTTTTGGCGTTCTTCAGGAAATCTTGAATCGATTTAATCAGATCCCAATCACAGCGTCCAACTCTGTATTTTTCCAATTTGGGTTCATTGTCACACAGGATGTTTAGAGCAGCAGAAGCTTCCAGAGCACCTTTCAACATCTCGTAGGTGGAATTCCACAAAGTTCTTACGTCAATCGGTATTATCTTGGGTGGCAAACCGACAGTTCTACAAGCAGATTCGTATCTGTTCCGTAGAATCTCTGAACGCTTTGTATTTTTTATAAGGCACCTTATCTTTTGGCAAGCACTTAGAGTGGAGCCTTCATCTTCTTCCTCCTATCACTGGATCCTGGTGTGTCTTCATCGTCGTCTTCAAGATCTGTGGCACTGCACTTTCAAAGTTTTTTTTTTTTTTTTTTTTTAGGAGATCCTGGACAGCGAGTTTAATGATGTGACCGAAGCAACGAAAATGCTGGTTGATATTGTCAAAATCCGGTTTCAGGTTCTTTAGTTCCGTCATGAATTTGGTGTTCACCGATGCGTTATCCACGGTTATAGGTACTGAATTTTGCATTGGAGACCGTGGATAACTAGGGTATCTTTTCCGGTATGTCGGCCCCGTGATGGTATGAAATCCAATACAATCGATTGGAGAGTCCATTCGTCGTCGATGTAATGGCCAGTAATGCCATCAAATGGCTTGCCGGAAACTGAGGTCGAACCATCTATAGCCAACGAAATTTTTGATGTGTTGTCAGTAAGCAACTGTACAACCGCTTTTTGTAGTTTGTCAAATCATAATGAAACAAGCCGTTTCAACGGTCCTCTTTTCGGATCGATGTACTCTGGATTAACCTTCCGGTGGGCGCGCCTTTGAAACTCACACGAGCGGGCGCGTGCAGCACTGAGTGCTGCCTCTGGAAAACTGGCTTTTTCACTCATGTAGCAACCCTGTATTCGAGTTTGAGCAGTCAAAATCATCTGGGGTAACTCTCTTTATCGAACTGAATTATATATTTGGTTCTTGAGCATATTACAGCCTATCAATATAATTTATTTGCAATGGTAAACTAGAAATTGTTCCTCTATAAACTTTAAAAAGATCAAACATAAGTGAGTAAAACAAAATTATATTTCTTCTACGTTGGTAACGAATCATTTCAATGCAGCCAATTTCACAAGATCAAAACTCAAACCTATGATAAAATAAAACTAGGATCTGTCAGCCAAAATGTTAGGTAGGTTCTCAAAACGCAGTATACTGCTAAAGTTTGTTGTTTGCTTGAAAAACTGTTGATCTACCTATCCATTTATTTCTACTAAATAATTCATGATGAAATGCTTGTTCGAAAACCTTAAATAGGGCCAAAGCCTCTCGTAAAACAATAACCCTCAGCAATATTCTAAAAATAAAATTACTTACATGAGTGGGCGCGTGCAGCACGGAATGCTGCCAAAGTAGACTTTTCCACGTTTAAATTTGACTGGTGACTACGGCAAGGACGGAAAACAACATCTGGTGCGTGGATTATGTTACTAGTATAGCCAATTGCAGGTACTGAATGTCCCTAGCCGATTAAAAAAACTCTAATACCACTTTTCACATAAACATTAACAATGCAGCACTCAGTGCTGCAGCGCGCCCACCGGAAGGTTAAGTGTCCTGAAGAAATCCTGCGTTGCTTCACCATCAAAAAATGTGAACGGCAGGTATTTTGATGCCACCCAGTCCACCAAATTATTTTCGAAATTATTTTTTTCGTTCACTTTTTCATAATTATTGTTTGTGTTCAGTAAAATACGAAAAAAGTTCCACCTCTTAATCTAAAGACTGTAGTTTCAAGGGAAACCCTTACAGACATACATAAATGATGATGTAGATAGTTTTTGTATTCTGCAGTGAATTCTTGGTCATACGAGTTAGATTCATCGAGAGACGATTTTGATGTGGCCAATGTCACATTTGCAGAATCCAGAAACTTCGAAAGAATGAATGAATCGATAAATGAATTTGATCAAAATCTCGCCAATAGGTCAGGGGTTTATGAGGAGAAGTCAAAGAGTGGCCGATGGGGTTTTTCCATACGGTAGGTCCTTCTAATATTTCCCAAAATAATATAATACACAAAGCTGAAACTTTTGCGAGAGCTTTCTTACTCTTATAAATAAATATGGAAATCAAGTTTCGGAATTTCATTTTTTTCTTCAATCTCGCAACTCAGGTTGCAATTTTGCACACAGGTTAATTAGCGAGGCAAGTAAACACCTTCATACTGACTGAAACTTACATGGATCATACTGACTGACATTTATGGTTTCAGTTAGGGTATTTTTGGATTTGCAATAAACTGATGATTATTTTACTAAAAAACAACAAGTTTTCAAACAATTGGAATCTTTTTAATTTAGTTTGTAAATGATTTTTTAATCAAATGATTAAATAATTTCTCAATTTAGTTTTTGAATTTGATTTGATAAGCGTTTGATTTTTTCACTCGTAAAACACCCATCTGATTTGATCCAAAATTGATTAAAATGATGATTAATTTAGGATTTTTAGCCCCTAACTTGTTTCGCTGAATTGTGGAAGTTGGTTGTTATCAGAATTCGCGGACATGCAGATGAACCGGCAGAGATACAAAAAAACCAAAATTGTACAGAAAAAAACGTGAAATGCCTGTGAAACATTTTGGAGGTAAAAAATGTCCACCTCTCAAAAGTTTCAGCTACCTTGATAGACTCAGAAGTCATAATATTGAAGAGAGAATGCTCTGAAACGTAAAATGCTACCTAGTGGAAATTCTGATTTTGGACGACAATTTTTGCTTCCGAGTCTACCAAGGTAGCGGAAGCATTGTTTTCACTTTTGGGACGTGAACAATTTTTTATCTCCAAAATCAAAATTTCAACTCGCGTTCTGCGTTTTAGACCTTCCTGAACAATTTTGGTTTCATGTCTGTCTGTCTGTCTGTCTGTCTGTGTGTCCAGGAATCCTTGCAACACGCATAACTTCCACAATTTCCTTCCGATTTTGATGAAATTTTCAGGGATTACGTGGGTTAGGCCCTAGATGGTCACCTATGAAATTCATCACCAGCCGACCAATGGTAGCCTCTGTGCATGCGTAAACGTGAAATCCTTGAAACATCAATTCCTCGCGACCTAATGGTCCAATTTTGCTCAAATTTGGAGGGTTTAGTTGAAGATCGAAGGTTTGATGGTACCCTACGAGTTTCATCAAGATCGGATCACCGGCATCGACTGCGCATGCGCAAAACTTTAAATCCTTGCAACACTTATAACTTTAACACTTTTCATCCGATTTTGATGAAATTTTCAGGGGTCACGCGGGTTAGCCCCCAGATGGTCCCCTATGAAATTCATTACCAGCCACCCAACGGTAGCCTCTGCGCATGCGTAAACATGAAATCCTTGAGACATCAATTTCTCGCGACCTAATCGTCCGATTCCGCTCAAATTTGGAGAAAAGTTGAGCATCGGAGATTCGATAATGCCGTATGAGTTTCATTAAGATCGGCAGGTACCTACTAATAATCCCTTTGATGATTTTTGTATATATTTGTACAAATGTGTATATATATATATACAATCATGTTATGGATACGAGGAAGCTATGTGCCACACCCAACTTGGCAGACGTTTTTTTTTTACTTCTTGCACGAAAACCTAGGTAGGTACATAGTTTCTCCTACCTCCGGTACTGAGGAAGCAAAAATATTGTGAATCAGAAAGTTAGATGCACAAATTAATATAATGAGAAATTTGAAGATACACTCTCGTATTATGTTCAAATATTCCCTCCCATCACAAAAATAATGTTTAAAGTTTTCGAAGTAAATACCTATAGGTATCTACTTATAATATCAAGTCTCAATAGGTTTTATACTTAACTATAGGTACTCACTACTATTATAATATACCAAATTATAGGTGTAATACCAACCTTGACGTTGAAGTCAGTGATTTTAGTTTGTCTTCCGTTTGCTTCCAAATCACCTTGGGGGAAAAGTTGTTCGCGTGCACGGGGGTGTTTTTGTTCAAGTGCCGATTAAGCGTAGGTACCTACTCGTGAAACCTCCCGTCATCTTCAGTTCGTTCTGAACTAAACACATTCCGCACTTCGCTATTTTTGTGAAATTCTAATCACTTTTTGTTTTGTCAAAGTAATGTTTGTATTTGCTCTTTCTCCGAGTGATTGAAGCAGAATCCTCACAGCCGCTGCCATCACTGCTCGAATCTACTGATACTGACTCTATCCGTTTACTCATCATGAACAAGGAAAATAATAAGACAGTCACCACACGGCAAAAAAACAAAGACTCTGACCGATATGTCTCTCGCTACACATCTTGAAAAATTGTGTGGTGGGGAATTCTAGAAAACTACCTACACTTCATTTTTTAGAATTCAACCTACTACCTATATCATGAGAGGGCACTGACAGGTATGTTGCGATACCACTCAAGTATCAATACAAGGCATGCAGTATCATAGATACCCACCTACTAATCACAGATTAGATTAACTTAGGCATGTTATTATACAGTTACTTAGTTGAATAAACTCTATTTCTCAATGAAACGAGAAACGTCCTTCACTGCAGAAGTATAGGTAGGAGCAGTAAACGATAAACGTTCGTAAACGAAATTTCCATACTGTGAACGATTTTCAGAGGACAAACATTGTAAACAGTAGCTGGAATTTCCCACTGAGAAGAAACACAGAACACTTTATACCGGCACGAAAATTTAATCACGATTTTTGTGCGGAGAAGATGCAGTGCCGTTGCTTTCAATGTTTTGCCAAATTTGTAGAGTTTCCACTATTGCATCTTGCCGTTACACCATCAAATTTTGAGAATTAGCTCCAAACGGCACTAAGGTCGAGCCATGTATACCTGCTGTTTGCGGACAAGGACAACGAGTCAGAAAGAACAAGACCACTGACTGAACAGAAGGATACGGAAATTATGATCTCCGGAATAAACACTACACAAACCGACTCAAGTCCGTTCGGGTGCGGCGCAGGGGAGAGGGGTGGTAGCATGTAGCAGTTGGGCTGTGGGTATCGAATACAAGTATCAAATGATCTAGTATCAAATCGAAACCAAAGTATCGATACAAATTTACCCGGTATCGAAAGAAAATCGATACCTTTTCTGTAGTATCGCATCATCCCTATCCCTAGCACTATCCCTGGAGTCGAGCATTAGCAGTAAGAAGTATGTACCAGGAAGGTCCTGTTTTAACCTAGAGCCATGTTTTCGAAAGAACGAAAACATTCGGATTGATGCAACAATATTTCACGCTGATCGTTGGTCTTATTTCAATCGAACATGTTTGAACATTACTTGAAATAATGTCGAATATTTACTAAAACATCTATGATAAAGTTCAGATTAGAGAAGAAGAGTTCGAGTTCGATTATTTTGGAATAAGCAGTTCAAGTTAGTGAGTTCAAGAGGAAAGTTGTGGTTCATAGCTCAAAGTGATTGGGAACAAAATATAGGTACCTAACTTAATTCTATTCTTGAACAATGGTGCAATTCAAGTACATACTTACTTATAACTAAACGTGAAGTTTCAAAAAGAAAAAAATTGTAATTGGGCTTTAGCCCATAACCATAAATAAATAAATAAATAAGTTCCAGTTTGGGTTCGAGTTCGGATTGGAAGTTTTAATGCACCCGGAACCTACGATACTAGTAGCGTAGGTCCTGATGCACCCCTACATCGGACCAGTAATAGTAGCGTGTGCTCATGCGCATACGCGAATTTCCTGAAACCACGATTTCTCAGTTCTTAATGGACCAATTTTGCTCAAATTCGGAGTGTAGGTAGTTGAGGGCTGACCCCCAAGACATTTAGGTAGGTACCTATGCATTCCGCCACAATGGATGGGTGAGGGCTGCTGCGCATGGGCAAACTTGGAATTTAATGTCATAGGGATAACACCGGAACAATTCTACCAATTTCTCTGAAATGTTCACTAACTGATTCTATACGTCCATGTTACAAGAGTGAGGAAGCTATACAGTCCACCCAACTTGGCAGACGTTTTTTGGTTGGTACCTGTAGTGTGTGGAGCCAAAACGTGGACCCTTACAGAGGAGCGCAAAAGATTGATTGCTACCTGGGAAAGGAAGGTTCTCCGGAAGATTTATGGTCCCGTGGTTGGGGAATGAAGGTGGAGAATCTGAAACAATGCTGAGCTGCTCTAACTCTTTCAGGATCTAGACCTGGCTGCCAATCAAAAGCTGTAAGCTCCGATGGCTTATGCATGTTGAAAGAATGTCCCTTGGAAGAACACCAAGAAGGATGATGTACGGCAAGCCAGGTGGTACCAGACAACGAGTAAGACATGCTTGCGCTGGCTAGAGGACGTAGAAAATGACCTCAGAGCACTAGGGGTCAGAAGACTGAGATCTGTTGCCGTGGACAGAGAGCAGTAGAATAGGACAGTTGTGGAGGCCAGGGTCCCAACGGGGATGTAGCGCCTTTGATAGTATAGTAGTATAGTACCAGTAAGTAATGTTAAATTTCTAAAAAACAAGATAAATGACCATGAAAAATATTGTCACAGATTATTCTCCTTCAAGGATGATCAAAGAATAGATGCCATTCACAAACAGCTGGAAAAATCGGCAATCAATAAAGAAATTCAATAGGAAACTGGGTGACCATTTTGCTATTCCTACAGTAGAAAACCCCCATACTTTAACTTCTCATACCTTCCTATTTTTAAGCATCAACTGGTTACTGCTGGTAAGCAGGAGTTGTACCATCTTGACAGGCCACATTTTACCTGGGCAACCTGTCACTCATAAGTAAATATTCAACTGACAACAAACACATGACTGGCGTCAACAATAAATTCTCCTGCTGAAGCTCTCTTACGCGTTGAGGCAGTTTTGAAGTGTTCCACCTAACCAACTGATATGGCTTCTGCACAATACTTTGGTCGGAAGCTTCAGGACCTGTTGAGATCAACCACATCCAATCTCAGGCTACAACTAATCCAGATGGACAACTGCACTCTCTACTGCGACACATCCTCTGGAACAATCAGACCCTATGTACCAGCAGATCTCAAATTTTGCGTTTTCTAGCACTTCCACTCAATCCCTCACCCCGAAGGTTGCGCAACTGCACGCATCATCACATATTGCTTTGTACCTACTACCTTTCTTTCAAAGGGACATAGAACTCTTGGTCTGGGTACCTACGTCAGTGTCATCCTTGTCATACCTTAAAGGTGAATCGTCATGAAAAGACTCCACTGATAGCTGTTCTTGTGCATCACAACAGATTCGCTCACATCCACATCGAGTAGTTGGACCTCTACCTATCTATGGTCAATCCTATCTACTCACATGTGTGGAAGATTTGTACAGACTGGAATCACAATTGCTCATGTATTCTTTGACAACTGGAAAGCAAGGTTTGGTACTCTGCTACATCTATTTTCTGACTGCGGACCAGTCGTCACTCTTTCGTGATGTCGCCGATCTCCTGGGAATTGAACTTCGCTTCACGACCAACTACCATGAGCCGTTAGGCACGATTTTGCGTGCGCTGGAATGAGGATTTGCCCATCGAACTCCTTGGCCTTTGTAGCGTCTGTAAGCCTAATCATCACAGTTTGAGCCGAGCTGGTCTATGGCAGCTCTCTCAGACTTTCTGGAGATTTTTTGACCAGTTCTGCAACTGCTTCTGCACCCACAGCTGAGTACGCGTGCGAGGTAAGTGACATTTTTGCCCCACTGTGGCCTACTGACACTTGTGAAGTGATCTGATTCACTTCAACGAGTATTAACAGAATACATTTCTAATAGTAAATTTATAGTTATGCTATCTCAATTATGCCTACCTACTCAGATATAACTCTCACGCTGTCAATCGTTGCGATTTTCTCCTCTATAAAAAAAAAAACCTACTCAGATATAGAACTGGGAAAGGTGGTGTTTGTAAAAGAGATGCAATAGATACCTATTGTGTTTGTTTATTAAATTACACGTTGTTAGGCTTGGATTCTATAGGGATGGTTGGTTAAAATGGTGAAATAGCTATTTTAAGGATTGAACCACAAGGGGAAGGGGATGGTTAGTTATTTTGATATCAAATCGACTTACGTGATTAATGTCTCAATGTGAACTAAAAAGCGTTTAGAGAGGGAGCAATCCACGCCGCTCCACCGTTGATGGGGGCGGGGTGTAACAGTAACAAAGTGACTGAGTAGCAGCTACACTGTCACAATGTTACACTCCTCTGTAACACAGTTGGAAACAAATTTCAAATCTGCGAATTCGATGAAATTTTGTGGATATGAAAAGAATATGGCCGAATTCGTATTCCAAATTTCGAGGAGACCATCTCAAGGTATCCATGAAACTCAAGGACTGTATATAAATCCTGCCCTACTTCTCACGTCTATATTCGCTATGATGGCGTAGGTAAGTCTTAGCCTGCATCGCCTATATACAGGACCTTATCAAGTGTTGCGACGGACACCCAAGACTTTCGACATTCTACGTAGTTGAACAGAACCGGGTCCTTCCGAGTGACCTTCTCTCGAGACAGGCTGAAGCCAGCCTTCATGCTGCGAGAAGACCTGGAGTCCCCCGTGCGGACTGACTCTCTCCACAGCAATCCAGCCAGCCTCAGCCCATCTCACAAAGTCTTTCAAGTGAACTGCAGCAAGCTCCTCGAACTGCACCACGCAAACTCCTTTCCAGCATGTCACAGAGCTAGCCAGCCACAACTCGCAGCGGGAGACTAGTCCCGTTCATCTACTTACCTTTTTTCGCATTCATGCTATGATTTCTCTTTGGATAAATCATTTCGTACTGCCTGCAAGTTCCGTGTTCTCTGTTCAAGCACCCGTAAGGTACAAGTTGTAGGATGCTAGGGAAAACTACCAAAATTTGCAGAAAGTAAGTACCAAAATTTGGCGGTTTTTCGGCCTTCTCCAAGTTAGCACAGGGTTTTTTTTGTTAGAGAAATTGGAAAGAACACTACTGGACACCCCCACAAACAACATCCCCATTGAATTCAGATTTTTTGTAAGTAGGTACCCGCCACTGCAAAATACTGATTTAAAATATTGAGAATTACAAAATTTGAAATGGTGAAAGAATTGAATGATTGTTCTTTCTTTAGTTTTTATTTTTGTGCTTGAAAACATATGTCAAAAAACATAAAAACCTATTATTTAAGTGAAAACATTTATTGAAACGTCAAAGTACTATGCATTAAATCAAGTACCTAGGTACCCTGATTTGGACCTTATCTTTCTCCGAGTTGATGCCGGTTGAGGGTAACTATAAATGTATATAGAACCTAGTGTGTACTACATAGTATCTTTCATCTGCCCCTTCTAAAAGGCGAGTTTGATGAATTCTACGGTCAAAGTGTTACAATATTTGATCTTGATTCTTTTATCACTAACTTCATTCCATTCGTTAGATGAAACTGCTTTACGATTGATCCACGGTAAGTAACTAGGTAGGTAGGTAGGTATACCTCGAATTCCAGACATTTAGCTGTCCTGTTCTAGGTGCAGGGTGCAGCCGCACACCAGGCTAAACAGTTATTTGCCGGACTATCCGGCCTGTTTTTTTATAGTAGTTTTTTTTCTGAGATCATTGCTACTTCCGCCTGAGCAGGACACCCCGATCAGTGTGACATCACATGGGACGCAAACATTGGAAACTACCTAGGTAGGTACCCTACTTCTTAGGAGAGTGAGGTTGGTGTCAAAATTCTCAGTAGGTATATAGGTAGGTACTTATAGAATCTAATTTCATTCAAAGAAATGAAAGTGTGTAGAACTGTAGGTAGGTACCTAATAATTAGGAATAGTCGGTACCTCTATCACAGTTCGAAAAAACGCAGGTACCTACATAGTACTTTTATTTTTCAAGACCAAAACGTGGAACCTATCAACCAATAATTATTATTGGATGATAGCGATAGGTACCAGGTCTTTGTCCAAAACTGCCAAAACTTAATTTAAATTCTTACTCTTTGAATTTGAAATTCTTACCCCCACGCCACCGCATCAGTTAGGAAGTGGGAATCTCTGACGTACCTGCCTATAGGTACTTATCATTTACCACATAATACACATAACATGAATATTTTGTCGTTGTACATTCCTTGGGAAAAAATCTCAAGTTTCTCTGGTGAAATAAACGTCCCGCCCGGTCGATAGCCCTACCCACTTCGATTTGCGGCCTCCCCGCATTCTAGGAAGTTATTCTGGAACTACAAGCTTACGAGCAGCTTAGATAGGTAGCGAACCGCGACCGACCTACGAACATTCCCGCCAGTAAAGGGGAATTGCAACTGTCAATAAATTGAAGAGACTAGAATCACTCTTATTAAAGACGGTTTGTAGTAGGTATAACGTTATACTAATGTCCTTATCAAGGTAGGTACCTACTCCCAACCACCCATGTTATTGAAATGAGGATTTATGAAAGAAAAAGTTGAGCAAGCTCAGCAAGAGTTGATGAGCAAATTTTCAAAGTACCTATAATTTTAACCGACTTGGTTGGTGATTCTTATAGGAAATTTTGAGCTGATTCCATAATTGATACCTAATTTCACCAAAACCTCAAAAACCACGTTATGTGACCCTCAATTTTCAAAATTTGAGCCCTGAGGTGACTCCAAAAATGCTGGCCAACGAACTGATCCTTTTTCTTTATATGATTGCCATTTCGAAATTTTGTGTGGATTTTTTAGAGTACAACTAGGCTGAGATATCGTCTGTAATTACTGATTACACACAGTACTAATGGATATGAAAAATCTTAAACTTCAGGAATCGTTTTAAACGATTTGAAACGGATTTCCATAGCGATAATTTTCAAAACTTTGCATACCTAACTAAAATTTTGAAGCCAATGCAATAGCTTCATTTTCTTTGAAAATTCGCTAAACGTGCCAGTCATTGCAGTAGGCATAACTAATGATCAAATTTGCGAAGAACTTTCTTCCTTAGTTTTAAAATAAATTTGGCGCTGACATTAGGCACTATACCTTACCTATGACTCAAGTGGAAAGCAAACGATTGGTCGTACAGGAACGCCAAGCTCGAAGGCACTACTAGACCAGAAACGTAACCTGAGGTAGGTAACCTACACCAAATTTCATATTGATTTTGATTTACTTATGGTTATTAAGCAACATGCCGCGGACAAAATTGGCCACCTTTGAACGATTTGTTGTAACAAATCATAAATGTCCATAAATAAATAAATGTCATAAATGTCCATCCTCAATTTTTTTCAACCCTTGGGGTGTGGGAATGGTTGACATTTGACAATAACACAAGGCATTGATGTGCAACTAAACTAGACCCTCATTTTTAATTAATTTTGGTCCATACCATGGGTAACTAAAAGTGGACAAATGATAATTTTAAATTAAATTTTCGGATTCTGTAAAAAAAAAAAAAAAAAAACCTTGGATAGGTGTACCTATCCTCACAAGTGAGTGGCGTCCTTATGTTTTGATCTGGGCCGGAGGAGGACAACACTTTGTATGTATCTTAGTTCCAGCGAATTCACGTTTGCGCATGCGCACACGCTACTAGTACGATGACACTCATATGGGACCCTCTAGGGCCTAATAATCCACGTGATCTCTGACAGTGTCGTCATGCTGCGCCATTGGTTTCAGACCTCTCCAAATAGGTACAAATCCGTGAAAAAACGTCTATTAGCTTACTGTATTTTGTATCAACAACGTATATAGCATCAGTTACTGAACATTTCAGCGAATTTGGTTTAGTAGTTAGAAGGTTATGGCTATTAATAATACACATTTTATATTTGCGAATGCGCTATTGGTTACTGAACCAGTCGTGATGAAATGCATCGCTAGGTAATTGTCTTGGAGGCAGCCCCCAACTACCCTCAGAATTTGAGTGAAATCGGTCCATTATGAACTGAGATACCTATCCTAGTTTCAGGACATTCACGTTTGCTCATGCGCACTCGCTAATAGTGGTCCGACAGCGATGAAATTGACATTAGACTGTCTGCGGCGTAACCCGCGTAATCTCTGAAAATTTCACCAAAATTGGTCCAGTAGTTCCGGAGCTATGCCTGTGACCACGAATGTCAAGTTTGCGCATGCGCGGTAGCTATTACTGATCCTATCATGACGAAATTCATTGATTATCGTCTTGGAGGCAGCCCCTACTACCTTCCGGATTTGAGCGAAATCGGTCGATTAGGAACTGAGTTACCGGGGTTTCAGCAAAATCACGTTTGCGTCAATTTATTGGAAACGTCACGGGGCTGACCAACTCAATCATAAAAATGAGACCATAACTTCATATAGTTTTGCCTGGGACAAGGAATTGACCACAGACAAACAATCCGACAAACGGACAAGGAACAAAAGTGGGCAATTCCGGCTATTCCATCTTATTCGTTAAAATGAAACATTTTAGTGGGATTTTTCAAAAAAGACCTAATGAATAATCCAGCAGCAATTTTGAGCAGAAAATTCGAACTGCGGGGGTTTTCAAGGGGGCTGAATCCTAATTTGAAATCGAAAATGCAAAATTACGGCACACTGTAATTCCCCATTGCTCAGAAAGCTCTGAAAAGTAACAAACACGAGGAAACAAACCTTCGGTAGTATTTTCTATTCCCCATGTTTTTATTCCACCAAAATAATATCACTTCAATACATTATATAATATTATGATACTGTGAGCGAAAATTTGTACAACGGAGAATTATGGAGGAAGACTGGATTATTTGAAGATAGGGTTACAACTGCAGTTTTTTCTTGCCACTACAAAAATGCAGAAAACGCCGCACAGTGGAACGAAATACGAATCTGACTGTTCAAAATGATTTGATGAGCCATTCTTATAGGACATTTTACGCTGATTCCGAATGTATACCATAATGTTCCTATACCTAGCATAGCTTATCAAGACATTTTTTGACAAAAAACGTGGAGAAAACGCGTTTTTTGATATATTTTTCAATTGCTAGCCTATTGGAGCCTACCAAACAAAAAATTGTTACTCACAAAAGTTGTAGTGAATAAAATTCTGTGTCGATTGGTCAAAACAAAAAGTAAAAAGCCCAAGAAAATAATGAAGTTATCAAATTTTAAATTTTTACAAGCCGAAAGATACAGTGTTTTTTTGCATGTACCTCAATAATGAATCGAGTTCCCCTAGAATGAAAGTAGTAGATAGTCAAATTCTGCATCCATTGATCATCAACAAGTGCAGAATATGATGTAAAACAAGACAATGTGTTATGGTCTCTGATAGTTTGATTTCACGCACTTTCTCGGCTTTCACACCACATAGAATCCACAAAATCTAATGGAATGTGGAAATTATCATTGAACTTCATTCAAGGGATATTGTTTAACGATTTACAAAAGGTCTCATGTGCCTGAAATTGCCCCTAAGGGCAAAGTGGAATTATGAAGATCTACCACCATGAATCTAGAGCACTTGAAAATTCTAGAAACGCATGCACATGAACTAAAAACGTTTCATTCATGTTCCATTCTCAGGAAAACGTGGAATCCGACTACCTTTTCATTCCAAAAATAAAAATAGGTTTGAGGCTCCATTTTTTAATTCCAGGTTCATATATTAATTAGTAACCATATCAATTGTAAAAGTGTAAGACCTCGTAAGTACAAAACTTCAAATTTCACAGGAGACGAAAAAAACCTTCTCATACAAAATACAATTATGTTATGGTTTCATCGATTTTTGACCCCCAGGCTGTTTCTGGTAACCTGTTATTGGAACCTGTTATTAAGAAATTACAGTAACAGGATAACCTGGTATTAAAAATAACAGTTACAAGATAAACTGTTATTAAAAAATAACAGTAACAGGATAACCTGTTAT
>JAEMON010000001.1:16970084-16980938 GCA_030264115.1 Lygus lineolaris | reverse complement strand
AAAAAAAAAAAAAAAAAAAAAAAAAAACCTTAGTGTTTCAACTCTCCATCCTTAATTCTCGGATTAGCCTACTTTGTTCTGGAACACCTAATCCACCGTTATGTGTGGCTGGGTGAATGTATGCGTTACAGGAATCATGGGGCAACCTGAACCATTTCCTCACCAGTTTAAGTGCAGCTCACTCCATTTCACGAAGCCGGAATTTTTTTGACGCAGTTCAAAGCCAAGCTGTGGTAAAAGGACTGTATGCCATTATACTCTCAGCACTTCAACCTTCTTGATAGGACCAAGGGTTGTTTCTCCTATACTATCCAAACATTTCTTAACATGATAACTTCATAAGTTTTTAACTGATCCATCCCAAAAGGCGTGAAATAGATGCTCAACTACTTCCAGACAATCCTAGAAGTTACCAATAACCCCCCCCCCCCCCCCCCCCCCCCCCCCCCCCCCCCCCCCCCCCCCTTCCCCTGGTCTTAAACTTACCAATATTTTGAATGGGATTAATGTTCTTTATAAGAATAGTGGTCCAAATAATTTGACCAGGTGTCATTGGTCAAAAATCGGTTAAAATTACAAAACAAAATATTGGAAATTGACAGGGTTTAACATGATTGTAGTACAGAGGGGAGTAATGTGTTTGGCCCGTCTGTGGCTATTCGGAATTTTCAGAAAATAACGTAATTGAAACATTTCTTTTCCAGAACCCCTCAAATTGAGTCGACGTCTGCCAATGGGTAGAAATTATGATCTTTGAATTTTTAGAGGCCTCCGATTAATTTCGGGTATTTCCGGGGGTATTTACCTCCCTCCCCACAATTAATGCAGTTAGGTATTTTCGAACCATACAGCTCACCGTTAAGTATGTGTACAAAAGCACTGGCGGGGTAAGCATTGCCGGCGACGCACGAGTAGTTGCCCGAGTGGTCCCGTGTGGCCTTGATGATTCTGAGGGAGCTCTTCTTATTGGCGAGGTCGAAGGTGATGTTGAGCCCGCGGTTCTTGTCGTAGTTGACCATACGCTCGTTGTGGTACCAGAACACGAATTCCGGCGGGTCAGGGCTCTCCTGGATCTCACAGAGCAGCTCTACTGACGAACCTAGCTTGACGAACTTCTCTGGTGGACCCAGGATCTCAGCACGTGCTTCTGAAAAACGCAAGATGTCATACATTTTAGTTGATATATTATCATAGCTGACAGCATATATGAAGAATGACATCCATTTATCGATAATAACCGTTATGATACAGTCAACGAGAACACACCAAATCGTATAGGGGAAGTAATAAATTTTTCTCTTTTCACGAAGAACTGACACACGGAGCAAATTTGTTCAGAAAGCGTTGAAACTCAAAGTCTGTCAACGTACCGAGGATATTGTAAATCATGTTATAGGTACTGTGGTGTATGTGTAATGGCAACACTGTTTGTTGAATATTGTAACATGGCGTCGGCCAGTTCAGTATCTCTCTTTGTCTCCTAATCCTACTTAAAATATAGATGTGATCAGTATCATGATTTCTAGTGTTTCTTTCTCGGCTAAGACATTACATTGGTGACGAGGATTGGTTTTGGATCGTAGTTACGGTTGTTTGTGAAGGTATGCTAAAAACCTTTGGTGGTTGTTCACGCGAACCTGGTACACAGAAACCATGCCGGATCCAGTTCCCGCGGAAGCCGCACACGTGCAACACGTCGGTACCTTACACGTTTTTTCGCCATCGAAAAATGAATGGAAGATAGCTAAACCACGGATGAACAACTTCTTCGTGGTGAATAACATCACCGATGCCAACACAAAGCGTGCCCTGTTCCTGAATTCCTTGGATGATATGAAGAAGATTATCGTTTGATCGATAACTTGAGTGTTCCAAACGAACCTGAGGCAAAAACTTTTGACGAGTTGATCGCTTTTTTTGATTCCCATTTTCTCCCATAAGCGTCGATTTTTTCCGCTAGATTCCAGTTTGTGAATGCCGTACGTGAACCAGGAGAATCGTTGAATGAGTGGTTAGCAATACAAAGCATATCACTACTGGTATTTCGCCGGCAGAAGCCTTGTTAGGAAGGAATTTGAGGAGTAGGTAGGATTTGATTCGACCACCTCCTGCAGCAGCCTGCGTGGCAAAACAGCAGGCTATTCAGGTGCAGTACCATGGTGGTGTTGATGGTCCTGTATGGGAGATTGATCAGCCAGTGTGGGTGAAGAATTATAGGAAGGGAGAGGAACCTTGGATTGAGGGAATTGTGGAAGGAGTTTTGGGGCCTAGGAGGTTGAAGGTTTTAATTCCCAGTTTGGGGCTTTCCTGGGTACGCCACTGTCACCAGGTGAGGGGAAAGATAGTTTCAACCATCTCAGGTGTTGGAACAGTTCCTCTGGATACTGGTCCTCCGGGCACTCCTTATGGAAATGTTTCCACACATGTTGACTCCGTTTCCAGCAGAAAGTCTCCAGCTAGCCTGGGCTCAGTTAAGAATAACCAGTCCATTGCGAGTGGTTCAGGTTCTGTTGAGACACCCAAATCAAGTAGAGCAATAGATGGGCAATCTCTAGCTGTTCGCACTCGAGCTGGTAGGTTAATCAAGAAAACACGAAGGTTAGTGGAGGAATTTTAGAAATTTTGGGGAACTGAATAAATATTGTATTGATTTAATGATTTAATTGTTTAGGTTGTTGATTTAGTAATTAGCATGATTTTAAGCACGGTTGTGTTTTAGAGTTCCTAAGCCTAGTCTTAAGTGATTCGTGATATAAACATACTTACCTATTTTGTAATACCTACATTTTTTGTAATATTTTTGTAAGAACTTGGAATGGTACCTATTCGAAATACATTGCGTGTTAGGTAATTGAAAAGACTCTACAAAGCCAAGCATTTTCAACTGAGGGGAGTAGTGTGGTGTATGTGTAATGGCAACACCGTTTGTTGAACAATTGTAGTATGGCGTCGGCCAGTTCAGTATCTCTCTTTGTCTCCTACTCCTACTTAAAATATAGATGTGATCAGTATCATGATTTCTAGTGTTTCTTTCTCGGCTAAGACATTACAGGTACCTGGTTTCCAAGGAGCATAAAAGAAGACTGTGCAGTTTTCAGAAATTCCCATCTTAGTCAATACATACAGGGTCATCGCGCCCGTATCTCCAATCCCGCAAACCATTTCATGCTATTAAATCGTTAGGTGGCATCAAATGGCAGCCAAATTACTGTACTCACACATCAACAATTATTAGCAAATCACTGGTTTGATCGATCGTTATTTTTTGATCAGAAGTTGTTTGAACTAGTTGATTGATCATCCGATTTTCTCGAGGCTCTGGTTTGTAATAGAATCACAGGGAATAGTGTTGCTCAGGGAGGGGTGGCAACACAGTCGGCGTTATTATTCCCGCTGATATTCTAAAATCCGGTGTTTTAGTGAGCGAGGAATCAGATTGTGGAGTTGACCTCATTAGTCGACGAAGCGGCGAACTCGTCGCTAACTTCGTTAAAATTCCGACATCCATGTCAAGGCAAAAAGGACTGCCAGGACACGAACCACCCATCGAAATCCGGCCATTTTGCATTCCCAATAACACCGTACTATATCTCCTTTGATATACCAGCTGACTGGACTACGTAGCTGATTTCTAATCTAGAAGTAAGCAGCTAATAGGTGAGACAGACAGACAGACTATCTTCTATATCAGTGGAATGGGTCATTCCGAAACATCTTTTTACTTTCCTCAGCCCCCCTGAAGGTGAAAGGAAAGTATTGCGATCGGCAGAAAACCCAATTTCTGAAACACCACCTTTAACTCTTCCTAATCGACATCTGATCAATTTTCTCCACGTTTTGGAAAAGTGTATGTAAGTACGTATGTATGTGATACGGAAATGACAAAAAAAAAAAAACGAAAATGATAAAAAAATTCCGATTTCGAGGATTGGTTTCTACATGTCTGAGGATGAGACCCTAAGAATTTCAGCCCTCCAGATCAATTATAGGGGGAGAAAATATTCCAAATAGGTGAAAAAACGTCGTTTTTAGCCCATTTTTTAACTACTTAACAGGTGTTACTCGTGTAACTAACCCTATCCATATAGAATGATTTGAAATAAAACGAAAAATATGAGAAGAAGAAATGATTTTTCAATAACAACAAACAGACTAGTCGATCTGTTCCCCTGAGGTAGGACTGGGACATGAAATCTTCTTAGGTACAAGCATTTTTTTCTGATGAATTTGAATTTTTCTTTTCGGGTGAATTTAATATGGTTATCTCTAGTACATAGATACCTATCTATCGCCATGATTAAACTAGTAACTGTGTTTGATCACAGGGGGGTATGGAAGAGTCTTGTTATAGAACTATTATCGATTCAACTACAATTTTCATCGAAACTGCTATTTTTTCGGACTAGCAGCTTAGATAAGGGGCTAACAGCGGGACGCGTCTTCTCAGCCAAAGCCACCACAAAGTACGCTAAACGAACTTTTTACGTGCTCATTTATTTTGGGAGTATTTTTTTAAAGGAAATTTTGCGCTGATTCCGAATATATTCCACAGATTTACCTACCTTTAAACAGCTCATTTACCCATTTTGCAGCAAAAAACCTGAAAAAACAAGTTCTGATAGATTTAACAGAGATTTAGGGCTGCAGATGCCTTCCACTACTTTTTTGATACACACACAGACAGCTGAAGATCTTCACCACTAACTGAGCCAAAAATGGCTCTGCTGGGAAAATTGCCGACTTTGTTATTGTTCTTATAGGAATTCGACACTGATCTCGAGTAGCAAGCGTTTCTGGATGAAGTATGTTCTGAGGTCCACCGCATATACATATCGCAAAAACTGCCTATATATATATACATATATACACGTATATGCCACCATGTAGTTCACGAAGAGCTCTACAAGGGGCTAGTATCGGTTTAACGATAACTTAAAAATTGGCCGCTAGAGTGCAGAAAAACCACTATGACTTTCAGCCACTTTTCTATTATAGCATTAAAGCCAGACCGGATCATTTCAGTTGTGCGCCAGACGCCGAAGTGTGATGACCTCAAGGTGTACTATTGGTTTAACTTTATTTACCACCATTGATCAAAATTTCCCTGAAGTTCCTCCGTTCATGACTGCAATATTGGTACTAAATGTACCTGAGATGCACCACTATTTCTCCAGAACAAAAAAAAAAAAATTCCCTTTGGTCTACATTTAAACATGATGGTCAAGCATAAAGGATATCGAAGTAATTTTGGTATAGCACATCATATTAGTTAGATAGTATACGAGTGCCATAGACCCTTTAGATGTGAAAAAAATGAGTTCAGATCATATATACAACAGTTATATACAACAAATTAGAAGTTAACAAATCTTCAAGCTAAATTTCCCAATAGTTGGACATTTCGGAATTTTTTATTTTGGATTTTTTTTTCTTACCCTAGATGTGCTATACATGTATTTTATAATATTTGGTATATTCGAGATCGGATCAAAGTCCCTATATGAACAATTATTGATTACAGTAAGCGTTGAATAACTACAGAGCTACAGGTTTCAAAACATAGGTAGGTAAGACCTTGAAAGGTAAGGTTGGGCCATTTAACGTAGAATTTTTCGTTTACTGTTGAAAATTAAAAAAATCGATATAAACATAATATTATATACAAGTAGTTTTTCTCAAGTTTTTATTGGATAAGTTCCTATAAAAATAATTCATCAGACTATTTCGCGCACAAAAACCGCATTTTGGCCTACTATATGCGACGCTACTTATTGGTCTTCTCAACTAGATCGGGTTTCCATGCTCGTATCGAATGTACAATGACTGCTTGGAAATGTTCGAATCCCTTGAAATTATTTAACGGTGCTTGAACGAATGTTTGGTGACAACATGTTCCTGCTCAGGTTACTTGAGGGAATAATAATAATAACCGTTAATTGCTTTTGGTACAACAATAATTCTGTTCATATTACAGAATGGAATGACATGGAGAACGGTTCAATTATTACGGTTCAGTTATTACGAACCTACTTTAAATGTGATGCATCGAAAAATTCAATGCCCGGAGGTAACTGACCTCTGACAGGTTTAGAGTCCATCTACACCATAAACGATTTTAAATAATTTGGCAACACTCAAATTCATTTCCTCGGGTTCACGCAAGACTGGCTTTTCGATGTGTTGAACGAACCGATTGTTAACGTTGAAGGGTCTTCAATATCGGGAGAGGCGAGAGGAGCCCAGCCATTCAACAAAGCTAAATATATGGGGAACGAGGAAGGAAGAGCGAGGATAATAAAGCAAATGAAACAGGGATTAAAATGAGGCACAGGGGAGGTCAAACAAAGGGTACTCGGTAACATTGGACGGTTTTGATCGGTTTTCAGCCGATGGAAATCTTTGAGGGGCGGCCCTTCCATTTTCCTGCTTTTTCGAGCTGAGTTGGGTGAAGCAAAGCTGAATTGTAAATGACTTACCACTAAGTTCAAACGGAGTGAGCAAAAATTGTGTATCTCCATCTCACTCTCTCTGCTTTTTCTCCTCTTCGCTTTATAAACTTATTGAAGTTCTTCAGATCAATACAAACTCGACTCAACCAAGTGAAGTTAGAGGAATTCGGAAAAGATTTTTCATAAAAAAGGATTCGAAAGCACTACTCTGAATATTGTTTTTTTTTTTTAAATATCGCCATCGTGAGGGCGACTGTTTGTCGTAATTCCCCTCGTCTACCGTATAAATATTTGCCCGGTACGTATTCAAGAGCATTGAAGAGATCACAGTGAATTCAAAACGGAATTATCAAAGAACCAGGTTCGTAGGTAAATAACATTTTATTTTTGCTCAGATCGCAAGATCAAATCAATTGCAGGGAGTGTAGAAATTTGTGGGAAAAAACATTTAATAACAGAAATCCGATGACTGGGACAACAAGAAAGAATATTTTTATAAACAGTTTTCTTGGACAAAAGTGGGTAATAACTCGTTTTTTCAAGGTTATTTTTTTGGATTTTGAAAGCGTTTTCCGATTTTTCCCAACGTTCCAAAGTGGTCCGAAATGGGGTTGTAGCGCTAAAAAACTATTTGAAAGGCTATTTCGACAGGGAATTTTATGCTGATTCCGGATATACCATATGTTTCTTCGAAAAACACGTTTTTTTCGAGCGATTTTTGACCTCTTATAGATTAGTCCAAAAATGCTGGCCAACGAACTCAGCCATTCTTCTCATAATATAGACATTTTGGGACCAATTTGGAATTTTCAGACAGTTATTAGGTTCAGATATTCCCATGGTTATGATTGTAATTAAAACCTAGAACCTCAAAATACACGTTTTTTGGCCCTACATTTCGAAAACGTGACACCTTAGAGTACTCCAATAATTGTGGCCCACAAACTCATCCTTTACTTTTATATTATTGACATTTTGGAATTTTTTTCGATTTTTCAGAGCTTACCTAGGGTGAGATATCGTCTGGAGTGACACATATAAGTAGATATATGAAACAACAGATACTTACGCAAGACGTTCTACATACGTTTTAAACTTCAAGAATCGTTTTACAATGGCCAGAAACTAATTTTCATGGAGGACATTTTCAAAAATTTGCGCACTTACTAAAAAAATGTGGACCCATTGAAATGGCTTAATTTTCTTTGAAAATTCGCTACAATAATGAGCTGATGTTCTTAGTCCCAATTTATCCCCATATAATCAAATTCAAGAGTACTACTGAAGGAAAATTTCATCATAGAGAACGCTTGCAGACGCTTGCTCTTTCTTGCTCTTGATTCTGGTTTTAACTGAATCGTGGTTAAGTAATGAAATCCGTAAAGGTATTATGAAAAAATTCGTTATTTTAAGAATGTATTTGAAACATTATGTGTACTTACTTGAGTGAGAGGAAGCCATTTTGACCTGTTATGAGGAACAAATCTAACACTGATCTAATATAACTTGCCATCTGCTCTCAGGCACTTTTTTGTTCGAAGGTGAAATTATCGAATTTAAACGAATATTCGAACTCTCCTGCTGTTTTACCACGTTCCTTTGGGTTCTAGCGCTAGCCAATGATTACAATCCATTTCGATGAAATTGAAAATTCGACTTTTTCGCGCTAAAATCACGTTTTGGACCACTGTGCGTTCGTTCTGGCAATTAGTTTCTGGATAACACCCAGAATTCTAGAAGAATTTCAACTCATTGACTCATCTTGTCTCACAAAATTTTCGCATTTCAGAAAAGGGGAAGAGCAGGTGTTTATTTAGGTTATTTATTTTTTCATGGTATATTCAGTGGATAATTCATGTTCAAACGATGGATTCCGAGTATAAAATTATCATCGCTGAATTTGCCATTGATACAACCGACAGGCTGGGTTCGGTGTACATGAGCTCTGAAACAAGAGTTAAGCCGAAGAACAAGAAAAGTTAGCTCAAGTACAAATTAGTTGAAGGTTGAAGTCTCTATAAAGTTAGAGAGGGAAAGTTATTTAGAAAAAAGTTAGGTAGGTACTACAGAAGGGAGATTCAACCTGTTGGAGTTGTACAAATACGAGAATATGTGGGAGTTTCCAGCCATTCCAAGGCTTTCAGAACAACGCACGGCTCTCACTGACGAAACACAGTTTGACAACAAAAATAGTTTTCTTAAACATGGCTTTATACGGCTGGTAAACTCCTCAAATTGCACGTAAAACGTGAACTTACTTTCATTGTTTTTACTTCTATCTTGAATTTTCATGTCCGATCGAGCTTTCAGCAAATTTTCGAAAATTGAAATGAAAGGAGATTCAATCTAACTTTGTTGCAATGGCTTCAAAATTTCAGTTATGCTAATTTTTGAAAATTATCTTAATGGAAATCCGTTTCCGACAATTCGAGAACGTTTCCCAAGTTAAACTTTTTTCATATTTATGTATACTTATGTACCTATATAATTTAAGGGGGTATCGTCATCGGTAATAATGTCGCCAGAAATGCCTGAACTTCGGCTCTTAAAGAGTCCTACTATACTCTTATAACTAATAAGTTGGAAACATGGAAAACTGCTTCCCCCCCCCCCCCCCTTCTTCCCCTAACCATTTTAGCCTTCAAAAGTTTTTCTGACTTTTCTCCGTTAATAATCGATCAATTTCAGATCTGTTTTCGGCACTCTTTCTATTATTCAATTCTCAAGAGCAGTGTGCCATTGAAATGTCAAATTCCAAACTTCAAATTTATTTCAAAGTTCAAAATTGTAGACATTTTTAATTTGGATTGCCCTCGAGATTCGAAAAGAAGAAGAATTACAAAAACGGACATACAATTGGTAAACTATTATCTGAGAAAAGTTTGAAAAACTGTTCAACCCCCCCCCCCCCCCCCCGGGGGGGGGCACCCATTCACAAATTTCACCTTAAGAAGGTGTGTGTGTGTGTGTATGTCCCTATGCCCTGCCAACTTGGCAGACGATTTTTGTCTTGCTCCACTCAGAAACTGTATTGGGTGCAACTCTTTGGGGGTGTAGAAAGTTTTAATGCCACACCCTGCACAGAGGATAAAAATAATAAATCACGTGATAATAATTATTCGTCATCTAAATAATTACGAGTTGCATACCTAATCCAAATAAATGTTCATTTCTGTTTGCTCCACATATTTGGAGTTTAGAGGAGGTTAATCTCTGTGAGTGAATGTCGAGTGCAGGGTGACTGTAATATTGCACCATTTAATGTTATTAAAACACGAGAACGTTAATAAAATATTCAGCGTTTAATATCCATCTTGGGTGACTTCCCTTCTCTACATCTACGACTCTTCAGATCTCGGGAGTGCAGTTTGACTCTCTCCCTTCCGGCATTTCAACATTACGTTTTATAGTCCAAGATTATTATCATTGTTATTGCGTCCCTTTATTATGCCAGTTACCTCTTCGAACTTAACTCTGATACCCACCGCTGATAAATCAGAAACTTTTTCCACTTTCCACTGCTTTCATTTCCACCGCAACGGAGCAACTTCTCCTAATCTCTTTTTTTCAACTCTAGCTCTTGCAGGCAAATGTCTTATATCTACGCATATTATGTTCACTTACCTACACCCACTGTGGGCCCTACGTGCCACGTTTCCCATAGGACCAGCATCACACACCCAGACTGTTGTAAAACTCTCATGTACGCAACATTGTGGATTACAAAGTCAGGGTTAATCATAGGTATGCTTATTTGTACACGTTAAGTCAACTAGCTATTCGAAATTAAAATAGTCACGACCTCAGAACAGCAAGTATCCAATCAGGGTACATTGAGCCAATTGTATAGGTATATACAAGCCAATATGTGGCTTTTTTTTTTACTATAAGGAGGAACGAATTCTTTAGTTTCTGCAACGCGTAGTACCTGTCCAAGAAAAAACCCTTTATTTGGATTGAAAAATCCTAATCATATTAAATACTCTAGTACCCACCCTACAATGAATCGTAGAAATGTCATTCAGTTAAAAAAAAAAGGAACAATAAATTTTGAACAAAATGGTATAGTAGGTATCTCCTCTTTTAAACCACATAAATTAAGTAGATATTGATTATTCTTGCACGGCAAAATAATCACTTTCTGGGCTACATAATTATGGAAAACTTTCCTTTGAAGTTATGTTCAAAATTAATTACCTCTAAATGTACATCAAAGTAGGTATTGAGGGATGAATTTCTTCGCAGCCAATTCGTTCCGAGAAAAACCATTGAGAAGGGGGTGGGAAGGGGGTTGTCTAACGAGCGTCAGAGATATAATATGGGGAGACCAGCTCTAAATTATTTGGCACTGATATGACACGTTGTGAAATGAAATGAAATGAAAATATATTTATTGCCACAAAAT
>JAEMON010000001.1:16925048-16944064 GCA_030264115.1 Lygus lineolaris | reverse complement strand
CCATTGCAATAGCTTCATTTTCTTCGAAAACTCGCTAAAATCGCATTGATATAAACGTGAAATTTTAATCCGAAGTCGAAGTTTTTCAAAATACCTATGTAACTATACCTTGCTCCATCGTGCTTGGCAGTCCGACTACCTGAGGCGACCCTGTCCAACAAAGCTGAGCGGTTCAAGCTTCATCTCACCCCCTTAATAATAGCAATCAACTCGTCGGGTACTGTATTTTGTCTCCTCATGTTTATTCAACTTCGTTGGGCCATGGAATTGGTCACTATTTAATAACATTCAATTTTAGTGACAAATTTTGAAAAGAACAAATACCTATAAACACAATATGGTTTAAAAGTAATTTAATTACTCAATACTCGAATACCAAATATCAATTTACAAAATTTACAACTATGGTCTATTTACCAATCGCCCTTATATGGCTTCCCTAGGGACATGTCGTTCATGGTACTGATGACTGCTAATACGATTCAACACTTTCAATTCAACACATTAACTCTGAGTATATTTGTATAACAACCTGGAGGAGAATGCTGGCAAGAATGGTGTTGGTGTGACTGGAGGCCTCATGTTATCTCATTTCCATTTGTGCCGACAATTTTTAAGTTGCGAATTTAGCCTCAAGTTCACCTGAAGGATTCTTGATAAGAAGCTCAAAGGTCATTAATCTGTCACGAGTCACTATGGCTCATATTTTGAGTTTGGATGTGAGAAAAAAAGTTCCATTCATGCAGCATGAGTTGATGAGCGAATTTTCAAAGAATAATTTTGAACGATTTTGTGGGTGATTCTTATATGAAATTTTACGCTGATTCCGAATATACCATATGTTCCTATGTTTAGGATGGTAATTCACACCAAAAACCTCAAAGAACACGTTTTTTTCTCGATTTTTGACTCTAAATTTTAAAAAGTTGACCCCTTGGAGTACTCCTAAAATTCTGGCCAACGAACTCATCCTTTCTTTTGATATTATTGACATTTTAAAATTTTTTTCTGATTTTTTATCTCGATCAATCGGGCAGATATCGTCTGGAGTGACACATATATAAATAAATATATAAATTATATATATATATACCTAATAGCTAATAGACCCATATATAGTGGAGCCGCCTCGATAAAATAAGAACTCTACAAATTATTCTGCCTCTCAGCATAATGCTGCTACCATGAAACATGGTTTTTACAGTCCCAAAAGTTCATGAATCTCAAAACAAGAGACCGAATGTGTAATGTTTTTAACAAAACTCAATTATCTATTGGCATAATACTGGATTTATGCAATAATTCATGTTTGCCAAATTTTCCCAACAACCAAAGAGAAAAACACCTATTACATTCAGGTCAGAAGAACTGCAGGTCTTTGAACTAGGTACTTGATGGTTAGTTATAGTATCGATGGTTGTTGTACCTGGTAGTTACTAAGGATAGGTGAAATTGAAGTTTGTATGAGGTCAACATGGATTTATCAATGATTAATTTCGAATGTATCCCCATAAAAAACTAATTGTTTTCAAGGCTACATTAAGGAAAGAAAAAAATTGGTTGCATGATAAAAAAAAAAGTTTAAATGCTGCCATATTTTGTGTTGTTTGATCTCATTCTATCAACAAATGTACGAAGGAACAGATTTATCAACAGAAGTCGTAGGTAGCCAACGTATTTGATAGGATTTGGTTAATTGAAGAGGTCATAAATAAGTCGGGGTTGAGAAGTTCGTTAGTCCTAGGTTGACGTTAGCTGGTCGGTGAAGCTTTCGGCGTTGCCGATCCTTGGAGGGGGACGAGGGCGATTTTCACCTATGCGAACTGCCAAGAACGCAGAACGCGAACATACGAGCAGATTTTCTCTTCACACCTTCAATCCACCATACCATTTCGACCAAATTAACCCCAACTTGATTCCTTCATTTTTGATTCCACTTCATACTCTTCCAATTCGATGGCAAAGAATGGAGAATACAATCACATTCAGGAGTTGTGATATGATTGCAGTTTCAAGAAAGTATCTCAATGGTAAGAAGTGACTTCCTTATGTTTTCAATCTACTTCAAAATGGGTCAACACTAAGCTGAGAGCGAGAAAAACCACAGAAAATGCATTTCAGAACATCTTGATTCCACAAAAAAGTTTAAAAACCATCGGTGCACGTTTAAATGTGACTCTCTGTGTGAGAAACTCTTTAATCTAAATCTAAATTCTAGATTTGCATGACTGTTTTTTATTTGTGTCAGAATCAGGTTCTCAATCAATCTTCGTGATCAATCAATTTGCGTGATTTTATTTTTTCGACTCAGAAGTGGGTTTAGTTGTTTACTAGGTACTCCATCACAATTTCGAAACGCGTTGATAGGGGGGAATATTGGCGTCAATATGTCCCCAAGAATTCGTGCGCTGGTATATTGTCGGTATTCTAAAAATGTCATCGGCAATCAAGAGATATGAATCTTTTGATTCCTTGAAAACCCTGATTCCTGCGTTTCCTGGATTGTTGGTGTCATATGAAAACACATTTTCTTACTAAATTATCACCACTGGGCATTATTCCCCATGTTCGGATAGGTATAATTTAATACAAAGGTTACACAATGGAATCGTCAGATTTGGAAGGATATTGAGATATGTCAAACGGTTCTACCCTCGAAGAGGGATCAGAAAGAAGCGGATAGTCCAATGAGATTTTTTTAGACTTCCGTATTCATCGTTAAAGACATGGATAGATGGGTAGGTATACATTTGCCCGAGTCTGGTTGTTTAGGACAGATCGCTTTAACGAGGCAGGGAGTATGAAGCACTCTATCAAACGGAAACAATATTTAGATACGGGTACTTAGAAGCTATCCAGTGTTGGCTTATGGGGCGTAATACCTTACATAAGCTACCCCACACCCATGCGAGCTCACTCCCTCAATCTGTCGTGTCACTCCACTGCCTCTATATACCCTCTTCACAATTCTTGACACGTCTGATTTTTACAACACATTCATGTAACCAAACTACTAACAGCTGTATAATGTACTTCAGGACAGAATGGGGAGGGATGCAGTGGGGTATGCTGGTAAGTGTGCTGTAAATATGTTGATGAACAGGAGAGGAGGGCGTTACAAGACCTGTTTAGTTCGTCTGGATTACCCTCGGACGCTGCATATCACTTATGATGTTATGCATAGATCCCTAGATGATTGGACGCCTTCTGCATATTATATCAGTGGTCTAGACGCTATCTGAGCTTGCATTATCAAGGCAAAAGTCATACAAACTTCAAACAATCGATTATTAAACGTAGCAGATCACGAGTCTGCATATCACGCTACAAGTGTGCAAAAGGCCCCTAGCGGAATCCACACGAACTAATGAGGTCTTGTAACATCATACTCTCGTAATGCATTACATTATTTGGAACTTGAACTACATAACTGTATTGACAATCATAGAAGTATTGAGTTGAAAACTGCACAAAACGTTTGACGAAGCTCAACCTAAGGAGATGAATAATTCAACACAGTTTTCAAATTTCTCCAGAGAATAGATACATTAACCATCAATTACATAAGAATTCTCCTCAGATACATTACATGGCATGACTACCTAACTATTCTATTATGAAAATGTCCAATATGACTTCGTCTACTATTATGACGAAATCATTATTAGCACACCGGGGGGTTATAAATTGAGACTATTATCAGCGTTCATGCTTCAGCGGGCGTGTGAATACGATTAACTTAGGTAGGTATTATGAATTTGGGAACAAAAGTGACTTATCAAGTTGGTGGAAAACATGCTCACTGCTCACACTTTCTGTAATAATAAATTATTGATTAAGTCCTATCAACATAAATTATAGGGTGCCCTAATTTAGAAGTTCAAAACTTCGAAAATCTATTCCACAGCTACTTTACAACGGAAAGTTTCTCATGGATTTTATCGTCAATTACAAGGTTGATAAGTTGGGAGCCCTATAAGTATGAAGTAGGATATGGTTGGATGCTTATTAATGGGCTGAGAGACGAAATTGACGTTTGTCCGGAAAAATACGAGGTATTGAGCTCCCAAATCAGTGAAGTGAGAAACGAGCTTCATTCTGAAGGTGACTCATTCTATACAAGTCGGACGGCCTTGGAAAGTGCACCTGCTACTCTTGCTGGAGGCGATTCTCTTGTTATACTTCGGGGATTCTGAGGGTTGTAAACAACAATACACAACCCTACTCTCAAGTCGTGGTCAGATCGAGCCATAACGCAATAACACTATAGTTTTCTTTAAAAAAAAAACACGTTTTTGGACATTTAAACGCAATTTTCTCCCTCAAAAAGTGCAGTAAAACTAAAACATTCCACAAGGTTCGGAAACTTAGATCCTGTGGAAGTTCTCAATGCTTTTCTCACGGCTGGCCATAGTGAGTTTTGTGGACCTACAGCCCTCTTCGAAAATTGGTTCAATTTAAAATTCAAGAACTTTTCCACCTTCTCTAGCTGATGTTTTGTTTTTTGAATGTACCTACTCCGAAATTTGTTTTGGGCCATATACTAATATAGAATTCAATACTCTTTCAAACGGTATTCATCCTCAATTTTATAATGTAATTCAAGGGATTTTTAGTTATATATGTTCGTAAACACGAACAAAAGCAAAAGTTAAAATACTCTGGGAAACAAAACTTGAAGTTTGGCACTAAACAAAAAGTGGTCCTTGAGGTTAGGTGTACTTATAACCCGATTTTGTGGGTTTCCAGGAAACGGATCATAAATACCCAAACTTAATGTGTGCTTGATTATTCCCTTTTAATTTCCAAATTATGATTTTTCACCAGAATTTTTTGTTACACGAAGAAATAGTATTGTAAGGGTATCGCAGCTTGCCTCTTCTTTCAGAATGTAAGGTTACTCATGACTGACTGACTTGATTAACAAATATTTTTGAAATACCGAGCAGGAAAAAGTGGAATTTCCAAAGGGTAAAGAAGAAGCACTATCTACTAACTTGGAAATCTCTTTCCTTCCATATAAAGTGCCAGGAAGAGATTTGTTAGTGGTGCCCATACAACGAACGGGGTGAGGCAGCAAGAGTGTTTTTTCCTCCATCTAGAAATGAACTTTGGATCATTTGTCACTCTGTCCTCCACCACCGACGCAATAAGAAAGAGATATTGTATTGAATACATTTATAAATCTTTCATGGCGGGCTTCACCCCATACTTTCTGGAGGAAGAAGTCGTCATACCATCTAAATAAGCCGAGTTATAAGTACAGTTTGATGTATAATATTCTTATTTCCAAGTTATCATTGATTTCATTATTATGAATAAACTTGACAGTCTATTCCATGCAACCTGTAAACATCGTTCTTCGGTATCTAGATTTCAATGATCTCATTCACAACGAAAAAAATAACAAACAATGAGCAAAATTCAATAATCAAGTCTTACTCCCTTGAATGCATTACAAAGATGATGTGATAGTTGAGATGTCGCCTATCGCTATTACTGTCACAAAAGTGTCGCCTTTGCTGGAGCGGGACTCATGTAGCAGAAACTACAATTGATTTTTCCGAAATTCCGTTCCAAAGTGCGTGTCTACAAAAATTTAAGTTTGGTTGATTCAATTCTTGTTTGATTCTGTTTTGGAGTGTTGAATGAATCCGTGCACGTTATTACTATTATTTCACAGTTTATTATTGTAGTTAGATTGTGGGCCCATAGTAGGTCCCAGAATAGTTGAAATAATTATTTTGGCGCATCAACTGATATGTTATCCTTCCACCGATTGTTGAGAAGAACACTATAGTACCTCGCTACGTAAACTATATTACATAATATCAAAATAAATTGCATGTTATTTCTTTAAATTATTTTAATTCTACTTGACTTATCCTTATATAAGCTTGGTAGATTCAATTCATTGGACGCGCATTTGCATGCATGAGATATAAAGTGGAAAATTCGAGTGATTAGTGCCTCATTATACAAATTCTCCTCACCTCATAAGCGCTCAAACGCTGAATATAAATCTGTTTCCCTTCGTGAATCGGTCGACACGTGTTCACTCGGTATACTATTCTTGGACCCACACCGCAACGCTTACCATTCATGCGTGCTCTGATGGTTCAGTTTGACGGACGGGCAATTCTAGTGATTAAAAAAAAAAATGTTTTCTCATCTACATTACAAGTGGTTTACGAAAATGAGGTCCATTCTCCGAAAAAATTATTAAAAATTTGAGAGACACACAAAAAATTGGGAGTTTGTAAAATGGCGAGAATTGGCGGGAGTCAGCAGTGGTCAATTTCCGGGCTGTGACATCATCCTCCCGAGATGGATTGCGTGCCCTCGGTCCATGGAGGTAGGAAGATACCATCCTTCCTACTTCCATGGCATCATCTTTCTACTTGGAAAGTTGGGCTAACGACATGGAAATTGAAATAGATTTCTACATCCATGGCTAACACAAAAACTCGAGAAAAATTAATTATTGGATTATCTATTCCAGGACATGAAAATAGGAAGCAACAGGAAGTATTCTTTCTACTTCAACGTTACGCAGAGGGTGAATACAACTATGGATATTTGACAAGATCATGGATATTGTTGGTACATGGATATTTCCTGATATATCCATGATTGATAGAAACAGACTGCAATATCCACGGCTGGTGACCAGCCAATACTAATGTCACCTAGTTACTAACGCATTTTCTATGTGAGTTTCTTTTGTTTTCCTTGTATATTTATAGTGTTTGTGTTCTTTCCAAGTCTCTCTACAGAAATATAGTGTTAAAATTCAGATTTTTGGACCCACTGGAATTGCCCGTTGCTCTAATTATGAATTTCTAATGCCGAGTCTTCCACTTATCGCTCTGTAGCGCTGTTCATTGTCTGTTTACTTTTCCTGCAGAGCTGGGGTCTCGCTCAATATGATGTTCCATTTTAAACGAATAGCTTCACAATAATCTATCTATCTAGTGTCTGTGGATAAAATGAGAAAAGATTGGTGGTGGACGAGAGGAGCTAGTACACATTAAGTAAGTTAAAATCAAATATTGGTAATCTCGTTCTGTTCATAACTTCACAAGGTAATTAGATTTCAAACCTGAGGCTCAAAAACATATGAGGCATAGCTCATGAGCATAGTACATCATCATGATATTTCAAGTAGGTAGGTACCTACTTTTTTATTTACTTCTTAATAAATGATGATGAGAGTCATTCCTAGTTTCGTATTCTCGCATTAGGAATTCACAGTACGATTATCAGTTCTCCTGGACCCGCATTCTCCAAGAGAAACGGAGGGAAAAGAGTTTGTAACGCCTTTTTGCATTTCTGGATTCTTCAAAGGAAACAAAAATATGCTTCAAGCACAAGTGAACTTTCAGGAACAAAACTTTTTCTTTTGATCTCGTGTAATTACCAGAAGCCCTGTGAATTGGGAAACGATGAAAGTTCTGTTCTGTCCCAGTTTGAACCTCAACTGACCCCTCTAAAGCAAACACTTCTTTCAGCAATCAATTCATCTAAATTCTTTAAAATGAGTACCTAAGTTATTTATAGAAAAAAGGATGACGAAGCACGGAATGAATAAATTCTTTAACAGGAGATTTCTCTGGATTCTGTCATGAGTACAGGTACGTCGCTACTGAATTAGGTAATTTTGATCAATTGTCATGTTGATTTTTAATGAGTTGACAAGTTACGTTACTTCCTAACTCTATACTAATATAAACTGGATATCAATTGAGGTATACACAAACTCATATCTTAGTCCGCCTGTCTCTCAGTTTAACGAGTCTTACTATCTTGGCGGTTCAATCGATCTTCATCTATACAGTCATCTGTGCAGTATAGCCGCGAGAAGGGAGCTTCTTGGAGCAGATTGGAACACTCCCTCCAGCTCTGATGGGGAACGAACATCCCATGATCTACTTTACCAATACAATAGATATTTTCCCGAACAAACCAGACAGACAGGCCGAAAAAATTAAAATAATGGTGACAA
The DNA here is from genome assembly GCA_030264115.1 of Lygus lineolaris. Classification (NCBI taxonomy): domain Eukaryota; kingdom Metazoa; phylum Arthropoda; class Insecta; order Hemiptera; family Miridae; genus Lygus; species Lygus lineolaris. The sequence goes on along the minus strand of JAEMON010000001.1, from coordinate 16,936,059 downwards.
TCGTCTTCAAGCAGTCTGAATCGAAAAAGAAACTCAAATTTTTGTGATTTCCAATAATGAAGATGTTTTCAATATAGGTAAGCATTCGTTTTCACCAGGTAGAACGTATGTCAAGTTGGGTGATCACTATATAGCTTTTTCACTTTTATGAAACGGACGTACCTGAAGGATAAGGATGGGGGGCAACTCTTCGACACTGCAACTCTTCGACAAGCCCTCTGTCGAAGGGTTTCAAAGCACACATGGCACCTCTACGACAGCACGTTTCCTGCAGAATCTTCGACACTGAGAGCCTTCGACAAGTCGAAGAGTTGAAACCGAAAACGGCTTGCAAACCTTCGACAGCGTGAAAACACTTGTAACTCTTCGACATTGCAACTCTTCGACAGCCATTTATACCTGCGAAACCCTTAGCTACTGAGATGACGGGCCATTGTAAAATCCTCTATTGTTGGATCCCGACAATGGAATGAGGAAATATGACATGTGAAAATAACATTTCATACCATCGCGAACCTACGGGACGGAAGGAATTTACTGATATACTGCATGTACATGGAAAGGTAAGGGTGGAGAGGTTTTTTGCATTTTATTTATCTTCGAAAATCAGTAGGTATTATTACTCGAAATCCAAATCCACTTGTCCGAAATTTCTTTCCTGAAATGTTCAGCATTTATAAGGGTCAGGCCCTGCATGTTACCCTACTAACACCGAATACTTACTCGCAAATAAAAAGGGTTTCTATTTCACTTGAAGTTGAAGAGTAGTTAGTTGCATTCCCGTGAGGGACATATTTATAAAAGGTACTCAAATGATTACCTGACCCACAATTGGATCTACGGTAGCCGCTGTGCATTCGCGAAAAAGCACAACCTTTCACATTTCAAATACAAATCTATTAATTTTGCTGATATGGTTGCCCCAACTTTTTTTCAATAGCTTCATAATGCATATTGTTCTGATATGCCATGACAAATTTTTGATATAGCATTTTCAATAGGTACCTAATGAACCTTCGGAATCTAGCACGAAACAATTTTTTTCAACCCCCCCCCCCCCCCCCCCCTCAAAATTTGATGTTTTACGTTTCAAGATACGTAGAATCCAAAGATCGAATAAACAAAAATCCGTCCGTCCGCCGTACGAGGCACTTTCCTTAGTTACCATGGACCAGAATTAATGAAATTTGGTATACCGGCCCAATTTGGGGTCAGTTGTGCCTAAAGCTTAGCGTTACTGCCCGTCTTCTCTAGGGTAGAAAATAGGGGATTAAATTTTCAACAGACCCTAGCTGAAACATTTCAAATGGGAAGGTATATTTTTTCCATCGATTTTGAATAGAGCACAATTTTTAGCGTCGAATGAGACCTTGCAGAGCATTTTAGCACCAACCGTTCGCTCCCTGTAAGAAATTCAGGGTTGAACGAAGAAAAAAAACAAAAACACGAGTGTGAATCGCAAATCTTCCCGAGTAGGCCAAATCCGCGTTCAAAGACTGGCTGATCAAATGCAACTTTCTTTCGATTTCACCGAACTAAGTTTCTTGTTTACTTTGATAAGCTTCCTTTGTTACTGAATTGAGCTGAAAATGAATGATACAACTCTCTGGTAATAATAATTACAAGTAGGACCCTACTCATTGTCCCCAAGAGATGATTGTGAACCTCGCGCTATGTTTAAGGTAGGAAGGTATTTACTATTACCAATAGGATATTTTTAGAAAGTAGATAGACTTAGATCAAATTTTCATCCGGTCTTGTTCAAATTTGCAGGGATTATGCGGATAGGGGCCCTGGAGGACCCATATGAATTTCAAAATGATTGAATCAACGGTACGCTCTACGCATGCGCTAACTTAAATTCCGTTCTCGATCATGTTAACATTTGTCTAGAACTATGTGCCATTTCCACTTGGCAGAGTATTTTGCAATAGTGCCGGGGAAAAGTTGCTCTTGTAAACGATTCTGTAGAGGGCTTCATTCTGCGTATGATAAGAAGCCAACGTGCATACTCCTGGCGCATCATTTTGTTTGAGGTTACCTATCCATTTGTAACTACCTAAGTCAGTGGAAGTGGTTTGAAACACCTACACGGCAAGCCTATGGAGTTGAACAATCAAAAATAATTCTTCGTGGCCTCTGATTATTGGTATAACTGTCTCCACAGCTAAAGAAAATATGAGATAACTTTAGACAAAGCGGATTTCATTGCGGACGGGATTTTTTCTAAGCGCCCAACTATTTTCACCTTTCATAATTGTGCGTTTCCCAAAAAACCATTCGAATTCACCATTGCCAAACCGAGCGCTCTTCTCGCCCGAAAGGGCATTCGCCGAAAAGGGCACCACCCGAAACCGCCACTCTACGAACTAGGTAGGTACAACAAATTCCTTTCGGATCATATTTTGAATAGGAAAGCGTTGGTTTCCTCTGAATCCAGCCTCAAACCCTGCCGGCATTATTTTTCGCCAATTATCATTTCATTCCTCCCATGATTAATTAGTATTAATAATAAATTGATGTAGGTTTACCTACGTACATAAATATGGTGAATGTAAGTAATATTGGAAGAAGAGTATAAAGTGAAAACGTTAAACAACTGAAATGGGTCCATGTTCCCGATCTTTCAGCTCGTGAAGTTGTAATCTTCCATACGCATTTCCGTACCTATAATCACTTTTACAATTCACAAAATACTTCACCAGCCCCAAGCCCTTGAAATAGTCATTGAAGGGTCCGCAGGTAGTAAAGAGGTGCCGTCTCGGCTTGTCGAAGAAGTGTCGAAGAATCGCAGAAAAGGTGCTTTCGTAGAGTAACGACAAAGCTTTTCGAATTTCTTGCTTCTTCTTTTTGAGGAAGCAAGATTAACTGTAATTTACAGTCGTTAACAATCATGTTTTTTTCCAACTGATCCAATGGAGTACTTAAGGGAAATAAAAATGGGAAAAACTCGCACCGCAAACAAAAATAATGTACACCCTGCCGCCCTCCTTTCATCGGCGGTCCCTCAACGGTGGCCTCTGTTTCAAGTTCAACCAATCAGCGACCCCGCCTGTTTCTCCCCGCGTTCTTCTCAAATGTTACAATTTTTGTGCGTATTTTGTCGATCAAAAATAGAGGGAGTCTTTTGAAGTCAACTCCCAACAAACTACCCAACGAGTTTGAGCGAAATCGGTCGGTCAAGAACTGATAAATCATAGTTTCAGGAAATTAACGTTTGCGGATGCGCACACGCTACTAGCGGTCGAAATTGAAAGGAGATCGTCTGGGGGCTAACTCAAAAAATCCCTGCACATTTCATCACAATCGGATCATAATTCAGTATAGCTTTGCAAAATATGAGGAATTAGCTACAGACAGCCGACAGCCAACAACCAGAGAGAACCAAAATTGTTCAGAAAGATTTGAAACGCAAAAAGCAAGTAATTAAGTAGTAAGTAGGTAATTAAGTACCTAAGTAGTAATTTTGATGTTGGAGGACTAATTTTCTATTTCTTCTACGAACACGAAGCAAATAAAAGAGTTAAGTTTGTCGAAACAGTTGATTGTTGAAGGACAGATGGATATTGTGAGAATTCCGCAATAATGCCTTGCACTGGTTCTAAAGCTTTTTGACGGTAAGGGCGAGAGGGCAGTCTCTCTTGGAAACAATCCTGTTGAGTACGAAGGTACAGGTGTTCTGTTAATTGTATAAAGCATTCAGCCAGAGAACAGCTTCCCCGTGCTACCCATTTACAACTGCGGAACGACGTGAGTGGATGCAACCCGATAGTTCAACAGATATATCCGAGCTCTCCCTTTAAAATACAAGTGAGGGGCGAGTTTTTAATCTGAGTTTCACATCTTTAACAAATTATTTTAGTCGGATTAATCAAAGACCAAAAATTTCATATGATGCAGCATGAGTTGATGAGCGAATTTTCAAAGAATCATTTCACCCGATTGTGGGTGATGTTTTAGGAAATTTTAGGCTGGTTCCGAATATACCATATGTTCCCATGTTTGTGATAGTAATTTACACAAAAAAACTCAAAAAACACGTTTTTTGGTTTCTTATTTTCAATAATGAACCTTGGGATTCGAGCACGAAAAAATGTTGTCCTACTCATTATCCTCGAAAAATGATTGTGAACTGTGAACCAAGCGATATATTTAAGGTAGATTGGTACTTACTATACTAATAGGATCATTGTAGATGGGTTTACTAATTAAGTGTAAACTTCAGGAATCGATTTAGAATGGTCTGATGGAGTCAATTTTGAAGCCGTTGCAATACCAGAATCTTCTTCGAAAAGTCACTAAAAGGTCCCTGAAAAAAGGTAGAAAAGGATGCCATTGAGGTAGAAAAATTCCTCATTGTCCAAAGTTGTCAAAATAGAAACCTACGGAAAACAAGAAAACCAATGAAAACAAGTCAATGAGGAATTCGTTGACGTTTTTCGAAGTGATTTGATGTTGTCCAGTAATGAAACGAAGCCGTGTAAATATGGTTGGCAAACTATTTTTCAATCACCTTTTTGGTTGATGAGACCCCCCCCTTTCCCCTTCAGAAAATACCACTCGCAGTTCGCGTTATAGACCCTTTTTGGCCGACTTCAAAAGGGGGGGGGGTCTATTCGATGTGTCGCGAGACGACTTTTTTTAAATGTAAATGTTTGTTCGGGCCGTTTTTCTTTATTTTGCTACCAATCGACTTGATTCTTTTCGCAATCTGTTCTCCTAATTCCGTGGTCCCTTTGAACCGGATTTTATTGTACTGCATTAAACGTTGGGAAAAACAGGAAAAAGAAATTTCTGATCTCCGTCTGGGTTTCTTTTTCTAGGGAATATGAGCGAAAAAGTAGCCGTTTTTCCCCTGCAACCTAACGTTTTAGCCTCTGAGCAATGTAGTAAGGGACTGGTCTCCACATACTAACATTTCAATTATTAAACTTTGTCGATATATATATATATTTTTTTTAAATGATTGATCCGTTTTCAATTAATCTGAATAACCGTACTACTTGTAATACAAAATTGTACCACGACTCCTAAATATTTCCAACGAATTCAGCAAGTTTTTCGCAACTGTATGTAACTTACAGAGATTTTAGGACATTACATTTCACATGATAACCTCTCAATTGCAATAGGTGTAGTAGGTTTTCTAAAACCCGCCTCCACTAATGAAGTGTTGCTTCCTCACTAGGTACCTACTGAAAATAATTCGATCAAGAAGCTAAAAACAAGTTGTCCTCAAAAATCAAAATTTCCACTCGATTTTCACCTTTTAGAACTTTATGAACAACTTTGGTTCGTGTCTTCCTGTCTGTCTATGGTCGATTCATCGTTCCGGCAAAACTAGTCGTAACACGGTCCTTTTTAGCGAATTTTCGAAGAAAATGAAGCTATTGCAATGGCTTCGAAATTTTTGTAATGCAAATTTTTGACAATTTTCTTCGTGGAAATCCGTTTCAGACCATTCTAAAACGATTCCTGGAATTTAACACTTTTCCATACGTACATATATATATATATACATATGTGTCACTCCAGACGATATCTGCCCGAGGGATCGAGATGAAAAATCCAAAAAAATTTTTAAAATGTCAATAATATCAAAAGTAAGGATGAGTTCGTTGGCCAGAATTTTTGGAGTACTCCAAGGGGTCAAATTTTGAAAATTTAGTTTCAAAAATCGCTAGAAAACGTGTTTTTTTAAAAAGGTTTTTGGTGTGAAATGCCATCCTCAACATAAGAACATATATGGTATATTCGGAATCAGCGTGACATTTCCAATAAGAATCACCCACAAAATTGGTTAAAATTATTCTTTGAAAATTCGCTCACCAACTCATGCTGCATGAATTTTTTATGAAATTTTCAGTATATGTGCCGGTCAGCCTCAAGACGGTTCCCTATTAATTTTTGGACCACCAGTATCGTGTGCGCTTGCTCAAACGTGAATTTCCTGAAACTATATTTCTTCAGTTTCTAATGGACCGATTTTGGAGGGTAGTTGGGGGCTCACTCCAAGAAGATTACCTATGTTTTTCTTCACAATTGGCAAACTTGAAGTTGGTGGTCATAGGCTCCGAAACCACTCGACCAATTTCGGTGAAATTCTAAGTTAGGTCCTAGACTGTCCCCTGCGCATTTTTTCTGAATCGAACCAATGAGAAACAACGGTTTCTGAGTCATGGTATCGCCGGTCGGTCTTGATGGTATGGCCTGTTCGCCAAGAAAATGTTAACGTAAAATTTGAGTAGCAAATAGGAATTGGGTATTTGGGAAAAGGCAGGTCTGTATCGTAAAGGTTTTTCACTTCCTCCAATATTTATATATTTGATTGAAGGGATTAGTATCCATAGTAAAGCGAGGTTGATTGATTCACTCCAATTCAGTTGCCTTGAAAGAAGTTATTTAAGTAAATAAGATTATCAGAGTTATAAATTGGTTTTTGGGAAAATTTGATCGACCTTTATAAAAAATAAACGAAAACTGCATCATCTCACGGTGGCTAGTCACACTCAAATAAGCTATCCTGTAAATTGAAAATGTCTCAAATTGTAGCTGTTTCTTTTCTCACAGCTGGGGGGGATCCCCACAATTAATAGGAAACAAGCTAAATGTGACAACAATTTTTCTAGTAGATTGTATCGTGGAGTCGTAAGTGTAGATATACGTACCAACTACTTTCAGCTCGAGTAATATGCTGATTGGTGGATGTTTCGTCACTTGGCACTCATATATTCCAGCGTCTCGCAGCTGCACCAGCCGTATTTGCAGCGACCATTCCTGGAAAGGATGAATTTTTATTATTTGGGAGTCGGATTTTGTTCGAATTTCGAAGATGTGGGCAGATTTCGAGGTCCCATAGAAGTTTTCCTGAATCTGATTATAGATTGACTTTCGCCTGAGGTTAACTCAGCAACATCCCCTCCCCCCTCAAGACCATCACTGAGGTCAATATGCTTGCAACCACTTTACATTATTGGATTCCTCAGGTATGGGAACCTTAAGGAACGGGCTCCTTATCAAATATAAAGTTCACTAGTTGACTCTCTCTCGTTCATCGATGAGTCTATGTACTCTACGTTATTTTCAAAATTTTGCCGTATAGAAACACTTGCAGAACGTAAAATGCAATATGAATAAGAACGGAGCTGCATGACTGAATCGCTTAGGGGTTTCCCGTCCGTTTCTGCTCTCTCTCTCTCTCTCTCTCTCTCTCTCTCTCTCTCTCTCTCTCTCTCTCTCTCTCTCTCTCTCTCTCTCTCTCTCTCTCTCTCTCTCTCTCTCTCTCTCTCTCTCTCTCTCTCTCTCTCTCTCTCTATTTCCTTCTCGTCTTTCATTCAATTGTTTCTTTCAATTTAACGGTAGAGAATGCTTCTCTCCTCTTTGAATAGAATTTGCCCTCCCTCTCTTTGAAAGATTCAATTATTGTCCCTTGAAAATGCCTCCAACTAGATTATTACCACACCCCAGAGCGAGAAATAATTCTGCGTAGCCTGTCAACTCTCGCTTTCTACGAACTCCAAGTTCTGTGATTTCACTTCGTTTCTCTCATTTTACAATCAAGGAAAACCATTTAGCATCCCCCCTAACTCAAGATTAACCTGACTTGCTTGTTTCCACCATACATCTCCGTTCGATATCTTTATCTATTATTGTGTTCAATAGGTTTTCATTTGCAACGATTTTTCTGTAATACAAAAATGTCGGAACAAGTAATGTAAAAATAAACAAGGGTCGAAAATAAACGTCTGCCAAGTTGGGTGGGCAACATAGCTTCCTCACACATAACACAACATGGACGTAACAATAATCAACTTTTGTGCATGAATAGTGACGGCTTCAATCGGTCAGGTGGCGATGGGGATCGCATTAAAATTGATCAAAATTAGTTTCAGCGTTTGGCTCTGACAACGAATTTAAAGTTCATTCTTAGGAAGTCATCTCGAGCTCAGCCTCAATAGCTCCATATTAGATCGTAAGGAATCGGTGTTACGGGGAATTCACGTATGCTGGTGTACACACGTTGCTTTAATTGGTCCAATGAAGTTTAAATTGATAGGGGAATGTCCACGGACTAATCAACAATGCCTTTCAATTTTATCAAAATCGGACTATAAATTAGTAGGGTATACCTTTGACCGGGACAAGGAATTGACCACGAACAGAAATTGTTCTGGATCGAAAAAACCAAGTGGAAATTTTGATTTAGGGGGACAACATTGTGTTCGACTTTTTGCAGGAATACCAGGCTTCCTTCTATAGCGAGGAAGCAGAGAATATACGTATAAGTGACTTATGTAGAAGGAGATGGATGCGGTACCCCCACGCCACTGGAAGCCCGACATTATACAAAAACCCGATGAGAGTAATTTGCAACAAGATAATTCACACGATGAATACGTACCTATACGAAACATGTAGACATCAACAAAGAAAAGAATTCAACAACATAACATTGAAAATGCTATGTTTGATGGGTAGATAGATAGGTAATAATTGAAGCATCGAAGTATGAATGACTAATCATCAACCAGATCCGAATAATATAATGGATTCGAATACATAGATATATTTATTCAATTTTATCTATTGATAACCCATTTTCTGAAGTCCAACTCCCTTGTACAATTTTGTGGGAGTAAGTTGAGTATATTATACGATCCAACTTTCTCATCGAAGTGCGAAGTCGATTCGTCTAGAATTCCATATTCTAGAGCATGAGCTTCATCTTGCATCAGAGAGAGAAGTCTTGTGACCCATGATTCGAGAACTGCATAATCGTCAACCCGGGAGCATATCAAGCATTGTTCCCAAGTCCCGATAGGGAGAAGTCAGTGTACGCCGGTAATGCAACGTGAGACAATGCCGCGATGTACGAATTCAGCTATCTTGAATGACCTCAATTTATCGATTAAACCTGAGGGATTGAACATAAAGGCAACTATCATGTGGCTTACCATCTGCTGCGGCTTGATGCTGTTGTGCCTGTTGTGCAAGTGCAATTTTTATATTTTGTTCCCTCAGAATGGTGAATTTGGTAGGTATTCTCCATTGTTTTAGCGAATTTTCGAAGAAAATGAAGCTATTGCAATGGCTTCAAAATTTTTGTAATGCAAATTTTTGAAAATTTTCTTCATGGAAATCCGTTTCAGACCATTCTAAAACGATTCCTGAAAATTAACACTTTTTTATATGTATATATATATTTATATGTTTATATCTGCCCGAGGGATCGAGATAAAAAATCCCAAAAAATTTTAAAATGTCAATAATATCAAAAGTAAGGATGAGTTCGTTGGTCAGAATTTTTGGAGTACTCCAAGAGGTCAAATTTTGAACATTTAGTTTCAAAAATCACTAAAAAACGTGTTTTTTGAGGTTATTGGTGTGAGATACCATCCTAAACATATGAACATATGGTATATTCGGAATCAGCGTGAAATTTCCTATAAGAATCACCCACAAAATTGGTTAAAATTATTCTTTGAAAATTCGCTCACCAACTCATGCTGCATGAATGGAACTTTTAAATAATAGGTGGATAGATACCTTACATCATAGTTATTTTCACAATAACAGCCTGATCTGTCTATCAGGTTCATTATGAATACAAAAATCATTTTTGATGAAGCTGGAAGTTTCATATTGGTAGGTAGACAGGTACTCACTAACAATAATAGATAATAAACATTTATAATAATAAGTACAATAAAAATTAATTGCTGCTCTACTATCTAATCTTGGTGGGTAAAGCCCACGGGTAAAACCTATGGGTAAAACCCAATGGAGTGAGGATGCTTCGTGAATCGTATATAAATCCCTTCCCTACACCTCGATATTCATTCCAACCTGAACTTTCATACTGAAGTGTTAGTGAATTTTTCGTTAGTTCGTTTTTAACCTCGTATTCAATATGACCTAACTTGCTAGCTCAAACGTCATTCTCTACAAGAAGTGGATAGATGGGGACAGCAATTTCGCCGCAGAGGATGAGAAGATATTGTGCAAGCTGTATACGAAAATGGTTCGTTTTTAAAACGTCCTATCTCACTTACACCCCTTCTGAATGACCATGATTTCAATTTTCACCCAAATTATGACTAAACCCAGTTTTCAGTCTAGTGCCAACATAGAGACCTTTGGCTTATTCCACGAAACAACTCTGCAACTCTTCACTTTGCAAAATTGTCGGAGTGCAGAGTAAAAGTGTTCCACCAAACCCCATTCCCGAATGTAGAGGCAGAGTAAAATGCAGAGCGGAGAGTTGTGGACTTTTCAATGAAGATATTTTTCAAAAATAAATGTGGCTGGTTAAAGGCTTCATTTTTGTTCATTGATGAGGCCAAATTCAATTTTGTGTCTTAAAAACCAGAATTATTTTTTTTCGAAAAATAAATTTTGGATCCAAAATTGTCATTCAAAAACCTCAAATTCGTGTTCAGCACCCCAGAGAACATTAAATAACAACAACATCCCAACTTCGAAAAAAGGATCTCATGTTTACCCACACTTGCCAGACTACTTCAACGTAATTTTCCCCTATTCTCCCATTCCCTAGTCCTTCGCTGGAATTGTGGGTGGGAGGAAGTCAACAATATTGTTGCCACTCCGTCTGGTGAGGAAGCCACTCTCAAGGAAGGCTGGGAACCTGCTTGTCATCGCTATGAAATACACCGGCAACATCAGCTGGCAACATGAGGAGAAAACTTTTCAAAAATGAAATATCTTCTGAGTGATCGACTGCTGGGATTTTCCACGAAAAGCGTTGCATCATACCTGATATTGTTTTGAATAAAACATAAAATTTTCAAATTAAAACTATCATTTGCACAGAGCTTTGTAAATAGAATCTTCTAAATAAAATAAATGTTGCAAGTATGAATAACTTGTATCTTGTTATATTATCCTCTCGGAATAACTGGGGTGGTTGGGGAGGGTTGAAAAATACGTGCCATATGGAGCCCAATAAACTCCATATTTGGGCCAAAATAAGTGCCATATTGTCATATTTTTT
>JAEMON010000001.1:16852817-16879169 GCA_030264115.1 Lygus lineolaris | reverse complement strand
CCCCTCTCCTCGACAGTGGCTCTCCTGTCGGCCAACCTGAACATTTTCTAGGTCCCCCACCATAATCTCTCGTGATGCTATCTACAGACATTTGTCAAAATGTTAAGTTTTTCCGACTTCACGCCAGGGGTGGAAAAAGAAAGGAGTTTTCCCTCTGGCCTGAACTCGGAATCCTAAAAATAACGAATTTAAAATTTCCATGTAAATCCTAACTTTAGACGAGAAAGAAAAGAAAAAGCTGTCACGTTACATCATGTATTGCTGTAAAATTATTATTTTTTTGAAATAAAAAACATTTTTTGATTGATTGATTGATTGATAACATAAAATTTGCGAGAAATTAATATTTAAAAGGTTTCGGGCGATTCGCCGATACCTTGCAAATGGAATTGCTACGTGTCTTTATCAGCCGCATGACTGAGTAATTATATAAACAACAGCGTAGTTAGTTCCTCTTTAAATTTCTTCGCGATCTCCTCCCATGCAGCCTTCGTTACAGAATTGGAGACAGCATCCGACTGCTTGTTCTCTACGATGTTTTTATTCTCCAGCACTGATTTCCTGAGGTAGTCGGTTTCACTTATTTCAAAACGCTTACGTTTTCCACACATTTTCACTCTTAATACGCGTTCTCTTGACCGTTTTAAGATGAAAACATCAAGAACGAACTTTCCGAGATAACCCAACAACTACGAAATCAACACAAACAACTGATAAGGAGAAGGATTAAACTTGAAGTTGATCTGAGTGAAGCTATTGCAGCAAACTGTCCCTTAAACGATCACTCACTCGAAAAAGTTCCCTTTACGAATAAGGTTGACCTCTGCATTCCGTTTTTAAAAGGGACACCCCTTTCAGCTTCCCTTCAAGTTTAAAGGAAGTTAAAAGGAAGGAACGGTCCTTTTATTGAAGGTGCGTTCTTGCATACGGGCCTACGTTTTCATCAGTTGTAGACTGACAACATGTACCTACCTACAACATGTTCAACACCGTCCACAGTTTAGACGAGACTAGGCTGGCGAAATAAACCGTCGATCATTATTTTTATTCTGTCTCGCCGGGTGCAAACAGGCTCTCAAAACCTCCGGGCGGCTAACATAGCTCTTTGGATACACACTTCGATTTTCATACGCTCGCTTAGAGTATTTCTCCCATCTCTGGCACTATATTCACAATGAATTAGATCCACAAATAAACCCAATATTTTGTGATATATCCAGGCTGATTCCACGTCACTCTCTCTCTTGAGAGAGTCAAACATGTAATTATTAGCGATCGACACAGAAACCCGGTAACTCGCACCTTTGATACCTACCTCAGGATCCTGCCCAATTTTCATCCCCCTGTTGCCCTATAAATAACGAGCTTACCGCAAGGCTCATATTTCTCCTTTGGCAGGTTCGATGAATCCGATAAAAGCACAGGAAGGTCGTGGGAGCTCCATTATGATTAAGGGTATGGCATGGGCGTTTTACCCCGCCAGGCTTGGGTATGGCTTCTGGCCTCCGTGCTCTGCTTCTACCGGCCGTGTGAGGTAAATAATGAAAAATCGTTTCAAGTTTTCTCAAGGATAATGGCTCGTATCGCACATTCAAGGTGGATAAGTAACGACATCTACCTCCCGTCTTGAAGATTATACATTTATAGAGAGGCAAAGAAGGCGTTTACCGGAAGAATAGCAATATGGTGATGAGGTAAAAGATACCAAAATTGCTTGGGGGTTTGTTTGCAGAGAAAATACTAACATGAAATTAGAGAATCAAATAGAAGTTTGAGACTTGAGAATAAGCCGGCATCGGAACGTAGAATTAATTCACTGCACTCTGTATCTCTAATTGAAAGGAAGCGGTAGTATTCACAAATATGTGCTGAAGGTGATTGCAGAGAGCAGTTCATTGATTGATTCAATCCAATTTCATTGTCTTGAAAGAAATTATTTAAGTAGATGAGCATATCAGAAATAGGTTGTCGCTACTCACTGTATGATCAAGTCTTTTGACAGGAAGTGCGGAGATCTTGATCACTGAGATAACTATGGATACTATAAAATCTTACCATTCCTGCTACACGGGGTGCTGCTAGAGGGAGGACCCCCGCTTTTCCAACGTCCGGTATCTTAATTTCACATTTCCTTCCTTATTATATTCCTTATATTACATTATTTGTCCTTCCGTTTATTACACCCCCCTCATATTGCTCCCACCTTCTCCCACACTATACCTACTTTCTTTCCACTGTGACTTGGATTAAAATAAGTATTGCAAAAACTATTTCAATTCACACAGACTAGAATATCCCAACGCCACTAGAGGTTGAAGCTCAGATAACAGGTACGTTCCGCTTGGGCCCGGATATTTAATTTTCATATATTTTCTATGCAATTTCCTAAGATGATCAGACTTGAAGCATGGTTTTAAGGGTTCATTTCTTCATGATTAAAATGGATATTGGTGATGGGATTCACAGGAAATACTATTTTTATATCTACCAACCTTATCCAATATGTTTCCCATAGTCTATGGAAATTGCGAGTGGCTTTATGAGCAAATTACTCATATCTCATATTTCATCACTACTTTTACGGTTTTCAGTTAACTACTTTTGCCCGTTTTGAAAAAAATCATTATGCGCAGACCTCATTGATACCTATTTAAATATGTGTTCAATACGTCGAAATGCAATACCAATTTTTATATAGATGTATAGTTTTTGCCTAATAGTTGTATACTCTTAAACGTAGGTACTCCCAGTGTTGAGGATTGGGTGGGGTTAGATTGCGGGTCTACTGACGTTTGAGAAGAATCTCATTAAGCCGTCGGCTATTCTTCTTATGGTCTTCACAATGGAGCTCAATGAAACTTGAATTATGGTCGACTGGGCTCGAAATACTCTCCGTCTCTTATTACTTCTCGTTGAACGTAAAAGGGTTTCAAATATTAACGGGCAGACAAAAGAGAGAGAGAGAGTATAATCCCCTGTTCCACCGTTCACGGGCAGCTTCCATATCGCCTTGCGATTTTAAAATAAATTAAACCCCTAAATAATGGAAAATCTAGTGGCAGGTATATACTTAACTAGAAAAAAATGAAAGAAAGAAAAGAAAAAATCTCATCAAGGATTTTGTGAACAAATCTCGACGGACCTAATGCTCAAGGGTAAGAACTACACATTTTGTACATAAAAGTCGGGTTTTCGGGTTATTGCGAGTTGTTGTTTAGTATTGGTTTCGTAAACCTCGTTTAAACGTAAACTTCATTTACAGGCTGTCATATTCAATTATCTTCAAGTCTAAGTCAAGAGAAAAGAGTGAGAGAAAAACCTTCTAGTATGGAATTCCAGAGAGGGGTGCTCAGGGTACCGCGGAAACTACAGACTTACAACTGACGTTTCTCACGGACAAGCTTTGCAGTGGTGATCGCAAAAGAACAATATTGGAGGTGGCATACCTCGGGAAACAGGGGGAAGGTATAAGTATTTTATGTTTCTACCTGCCCGATTTAGGTAGCGAAATCTCGAGAGAGAAAACACGCCATGTTAGAAAATTAGAGGAAATCTCCCAAAACACTATGGCACATCATGCCAGCTTTATATGGTTGGACATAACTTATAGAAGGTATTTGGACACAACGTAGAAACGTAAATACTTACTGAAGTTTTCAAACAATGAAAGGTATGAATAATCTATGTCTCTTTGAAACCTGGTTCTTAGATGAGCAATTTGAACTGCTCAACTGAATCTGGTTGCCAATAAATTGATTGTAACTGAGATTGTTTCTCAAGTACGTTTGAAGAGATTATGTTTATATAGGTATATTTTCACACTAATACGTATAGCCCTTTCTCACCACTTTGACTGCATTAGAAAGTTTGTAGACATTCAGAAACTTCTAAATTACGAAGTGACTACAGTTCCAATCCCGGAAAGCAATTAAAACGTCGAATCATAAATGGTGGGACATGCAAATCAGAAATCATAAAGCGGAGGAAAATACCTACACGTAACTACTGTAGCAACGGCAATTAGATGGGACCGTCTTGGGGGCTAACCCAATCAACCCCTCGAAACATCAAAGAATTTATCCATTACCACTAATTACTACCAGTTCGAATCATTCAAGTAGTGTCAGTACTAAAATTACTACCGTAATCGTAATACATCAGTATAATATTCCATAATAATTTAAGTTGTGGTCCAATACGACTACCTGCAGGCAGAGCAAGTAACGCATGGAAATCCCGCTTGACGTCCCATAATTTACGCCAGTATCGACTATTGAACCAAAGTGTACTAACACATAATCAGGCGATTATCAATCCAGTTGGGTGGAAGTGATTAGCTGATCACGATGCGAAGCTAGTTTGCCTTTAATAGGCATGGATTAATTGGACACCCAGGGTTATGATACGCCATAATCAAATCAATTGAAGAGGTGGGCCGCGAATCTGCCCCAATAAAACAATGTTCTTATAAATCTATAAATAATTTTGGGGCCGATTCCGACTAATTTATCTAACATGTATATACAGTTTATATCACGCATGACTGTCAAAACTTCAGGAATTGATTCTACAGGTCATTTCCAACAAAACATGTCGTCTGAAGTTTTTATTTTAAACAGTTTTTGTTTCGTGAGTTTTTTAGATTCCGAGATTTTTGTTCCCTTTTTCCCCGATACGTCCTACGTCATACGGTCATTGATTTACAGCGTAAAATTGAAAATGACTACGGAAAGAGCGTTAAATTTCCTATCTCTTTGATGTACCTATAGTCAAAATTTTTCGGAAGGAGGTTGAAAACTATGCCTAGGTAAATGGTGAGTTTTGTCTAAACCAGGAAATCACCCGTTTTTTAAAACGATCATCAACCCTAATTATTATGCTTGCTAACATTTGCCGGTTAGCTGAAAACTACGCAAAAGTCTCACCTTTCCAACTTTTACTGTACACATTAGTGTTAAAAATCAAGTTTGTATGCAAAAAGCGTGGGTCCGGGTGGGGCAAGAAAGCATTTTTTTTTTTTTTTTTTTGAAATCGTGTGTTTGGGTGTTATACGACTTAACCATGCCCAGAGGAGTTAGGTATCGTTTTCCACTTAACTTTTGTCGCTTAATCGACAAAAGACGTATCGATTGGTGATACTGCTTAATCATTTTGACTGATAGAAAATGGATTTTTGGACAGAAAAAGTGCATTTTCGGACATAAAATCACTCTGACCCATGTTTTCATACAATACATTAATAGACAGAACGGTAGTACAATGTAGAACGTAGAAGTTATATTCAATGAAATGGTCCATACAGTGATTAGTTGAACCAAGGGTTTTCCCGTTGCTTTATGAAGACCAGTATAGCATCAAGTAGCCTGCACCACATCTCCCCCTCATAAATCAAGACAAGACAGGAGGCTTGTCAACTCGTCTGGTCAACTTGTTTCACCTTTTACCTCCATCAGGAGGTGTACAGGAGTACTCATCGGAGAGTTCTGTTCTGGAGAAGGTGGAAGGCGTGCCAGGATAAATTTGTTGCGTCTTCCCCCCTCTATCCAACTGCACAATATAGCATCTTGGAGTGACATGAGCTTGGACGATAGTACCCGAAGAGCCCATATATGGCGAACCAAAACTTTCGTTCCAGGCTCGTAGTCAGGTGTTCCCTTCCTGGCACCGTGTCTCCGATCATAATGTATCTTCCCTTTTTGACGGTGTTGTTCCTCAAAAGTCAGCAACTAGGAGTAATATGCGCAGCTTGGCCTTATTATCGATTGACTTGTAGGGATTGTCGTTCGGATACCTCTCCCCATAAGTGATAATTTGGTCCATAAGTCCTTGTGAAAATGTATCACACGGAGATTAGCAAAGAGGATATTTTGTTGGAAATGACCTAAAGAATTGATTCATGAAGTTCTGACAGTCATGTTTCATACACCCTCATGCTTGATTCAGGGTAATTTATCCAACAAGAGTAAGAACATACTATTTATAGTGAGGAACGTTGACAGACCCCCAAACAAAAACAAAAAAAAACAAAAAAAAACGAGTGAATCATTTGCCACATGGCTTCGTCAGCCTTTCAAAACAGTCTAGAATGAATTTTCAATAAAGAGAATTTTCAAATTATTCCCACCTAAATTTTTAGACCCACGATAATTTCTTTGTTATTTTCTTTCTTTCGTTTAATGACTGGTTGCATTATTGTCCATTTCATGCAATGAATCGAGGAAAGTGAGACCGTTAACAATATGAGCATTTAGCTGTCGTCAGCTGAGTACAACTAACAATGTAATGACCACCACATTTGGTCAGCTGTTTTCCAGGAGGGAAAGGGGGCGCCTCGCTCACAGTTTTACATATGCACCCCCCTTTAGAGAGACCGCAATACGATTCACGTGTTATTAATGGGGCAATGTTCCCCCTCACTATTTCGTATTCTGGCGGGTAGCAAAATGTAAGGCAAACTCAACCCATTGCCCAGGCATTACCATTTCCATATAAATGCATACCCTCCCGGCCTCCTCAATCATTCGCCAATTACTCTCGTGACAATGGGACAGAGGCCAACAGTCGTCCACTACAATTCAATCAGAGTTTCGAAATATATATACATTACTTGTACGATGTATGTGATGATATTCCCCCGCCATCAAAAACTCGTCATCAGTCTTCACTCACACGCTCAGTAGTACGCACCCATTATGATGCACTTTTCATCCCGGAATCCAGTTCAGATTGATATTCATTCTTCACTACCCGACAGCTTCGACACAGAAATGTTGTGTACGAAAGCTCTACCCCTCAGTAGAAGGGAGACAAAAATAATCGGTCTTCGATGGCCAAGGTGGTTTAGACACAACGGAACCCTTCAGATTTGGCAGTTTCAATAAGGTTCAAACCCCCATCGAAGTACCATAATTTTTTGAAAATTTCCAGTCCACAACGGAAAGATTCACATACGAGGCGGTGCACAGTATTAGTTCCACAAGAAAAAATAGGTAATTCCACTAATGCCTTCCTAACATATTTGAGGCAATATTATTATAATGACATATTCATAATATTTGCTGCCGAAGATTCATAAGGCTTCACCTTGCCTGAGACTCCAACTCCTAGCCGTCCTTTCGTCTCGAGTTTGGGAGTATGTGGGAATTGTCGGCATTCACCCAATGATAAGGAAATTCAAACTACTTTCATTTGTTTATTACAGCAGTTTGAAGTTCTTTACCATTGGCTGAATTCCGACAATTCCCACATAATACGTGGGAAATTCACATACGCCGAAATACGCTCAGTAGGGACTCCAAAACTTCACAAGGTAGAGGTAGTCGGGTTCATAGTTGTTTATGCACTTTCTGGGTTGAGGGCGGAAGTAAACTGGCTTCTTCCTTATGTTAAAGATCCGTTTATTCTTTCATTTGTCCAACATGTTTCGCAGAAATCTGCCTCATCAGGGACTTCCTAAAAATACTTGTGCGGGCTGGTCCGCTGTTCGGTCGTTAATCATTTCGGTCAAGGGGTGGGCTTTTCGTCAAGAGAGCTTAAAGTAGGTTAAACAATGTTATTAAACAAATGTTGTTTATGTTATAAAGTCCATTATAAAGTCCCTACTGATCGTATTTCGGCGTAGTGAATTCCTACTTACAGCCGATGGTCTCGGGCTCGTCTTCATACTGCTCAAATTGGGAGGGTAATTGGGGGATGACTCCCGACTTGCGCAGACGTTTTTAAACACCCCTTTGAAATGTGGGAGCAGAATCCTGTAATACAAAATTGAACTCCGCTCTGTTTGATGTACATTATGTATGACATATTATGTTTACTTAGAGTAGAGTTGAATGTAGTGTTCCCTAAAGGGATGGGCGCATTTGGAAACAGTCTTACTTTCAATAAGAGGAAAATATTATCCTCCCAAAGGCATTGGAGTGGAAACAACAGATTCCAGAATGATACTGACTAACCAACGCATCAGCCAATATTTCTCTGCTCGTATCGTGGAAAAATGTTGTTTCCTCAGACTCTGATGGTCCCATCCGGCGTGGGTTTATGACTGTGACATGTTAGCTTGGCGGAGCACGAAATCCGCCCTTTCAGGGCTCCCGACGTGAGCCATTTAGTTGCGGCGCGGCAGTTTAATTTTGACAGTGCCAGATCTTCATTAATCTGGTGGGTTGTGGACGTAGAGCGGACTGTAGGGGCGGGCCGAGAGAGTTAGGCGGGGTCTGGAGTTTACGCGGACGAAGGCGGTTTACGAAGTAGCGACTGGAAGGCGAACGAGAGGCGTAAAGGGAGCAATAAAGGGTGGCTCATCCTGTGGGCCTCGCCACAATAATATCCCCCCCACCTCTGATACGCCAGTATTGCTTATCGCTGTACTATCCCTGGAATCGATGTCCTTGGCCTTGGCAAATAAAATATACTATATAACAAGTAAATGATTGATTCCACTTGTTGATGAACGATTGACCCAACTTGAACTCCGATTGATTTCAAGGAAATGCTCACCTGGTAGTCTTGGTATCTCACGTTGAGTGAGTCCAATAACCTCGCGGTGTCTTGTGTCATGACAGTACGACGTGATCTCGTGACAGTGGTTTGCGGCAGTTTTTCGTGGCAGTGTGGCATGAAACCGTATGGAATTTCTCTATCAAGAAGAACGTCTGAATGTGCCTCTTAAGGGGCCAAGGAGTAAGCCCAAAATGTACAAAATCCAAATTGTTTGTAGCCGATCCCCCTGGCGAATTGAATATCAAGAATGACCAAACCACATTAAAATTTTCCAACAATTGGCTGAAAAAAAGGAAAAAAAATGAATTACATCACTCCCTTGGCCCCTCAAGGGCTAATCAAATATTTCATAACCAAGGCTAGTTGGGGAGAATGGCCGTTAGTATAACAGCCACCAGGTGGCAGCAGATTCGTGGAGGAAACGGTTCGCCACCACTCCACTTTTTGATGTTCACCTCCCACGACGGCTGCGCCCTGTGTGGAGGAACTAAGCTCTAAAATTATCTATAATATAAGAGCTCATTTAACAACTTCGTTTTTGGGGTCCAAGATGGAGATGACCAGAAGCTCTTCAGGGCACTTATTCCTCTCAGGTACACAGTCTGGAGGTATACTCCTTCTTGGGAAGGTCTTGCCGAAATCCCGAAGTTCCAATCCCCAGAATTAAGGGTATCCCTCTTGTTTGGGAGCCGAAGGTTACCTCACATTGGTATACTTTTCTTCAATATGTCTGGAGAGGAATTCTCAAAATTGTAAACTCTGCAAGTGATAGAAGGGATATTCCTAACTTCGTTTATAAAGACATAAACAGAGACAGATGCAGATACGGTTTGTAATTGGAGATATTTCTAACTTCCAGCTAACGACGACTTCCATCGAATACTTGCATCAAGGAATACTCTAACCTTGGAGTATCATCAAGGCACTCTTACCCTTCGGATATCAATGACGGTGATTCTCACCGTTTCCGGAGGGATATTAATTACCTATACTGAATGAGCACCAATATCGAATCAAAACTATCCCAGAATGATATCCGGATTTACCTCACGTGGTGGGAAACTTCCGGAAATGCTGATAACCATAGTCCTTTTTTAAATATCCAAAATATAGTAGATACGTAATTAATCAAGGAATATGAAGGTATATGATTACAACAGATAAAATTCGTGGGTAATTGGTACAAAAAAGTTTTTTTCGATCCAATTACAGTGATGCTGCTAAGTGTTCAGTAATTACCTACTCTCCCCTAGTACATTTAGGTATTACTAATTCACAATCGGATGACGTTTTCATTGGAAACCTCCCAGTATAGGAAGTATTACACCAAATACATCGTTAATAACGTCGTTATGGACTGATTATTAGGATATGATTGTAAAAAGCGTCGCTCCTCCACTCGACCGTCGCTGATGCTCTTGCAATCTAATCCCGCGAGAGCGCAGGCGCGAGTCGTCATCCCCTCTAAGGTCTAAGGAACACGAGGATTCGCCACATACTCGAAGGTCAACCATCAGTTGCGGTTTGGACGTCAAAAGGTGCAGTCAAGATGAAGCTCAACATCTTTCTACTTTTGGCTTGGTCCTTTGGGCTCATGTTGTTTCTCAACCAACAACTGGAAGCTGCCAAGGTGAAGTACGGCTCCTCATCCGTTGAGGTAAGAAATTCATGTCCTTCTTGACGATTTGAAACAATATTAAGGAAGATTAGCACGACTTCATACTCATATCTCAATATTAACAGTTGTTTTATTCGTCATAAGATTCCTCAATACAATTTCCCCTGCCTTATAAAATCATAGCTACTATCTAAAATTATGCATATCCTAATATTTTCAACGTTTTGTTGTTCCGTAACTTGACCGATAAGTAATTTTTATAATCCCCCATTCAATCTGATCGCCTGCGTAAATGAAACGTCTGAAGCGATAACTACCCAAAAATTGCAAAAATAATAAAAGTTATAGAACTCAATTCAAATTTTCTTAAATTGTTTGTTTTGCGAATTAACTTCACTTTTTTACGCCGACATCATTCCACATTCCTTAATATTAACAGTTGTTTTATTCGTCATGAGATTCCTCTATACAATTTCCCCTGCCTTATAAAATCATAGCTACCATCTAAAATTATGCACATCCTAATATTTTCAACGTTTTGTTGTTCCGTAACTTGACCGATAAGGAATTTCTATAATCCCCCATTCAATCTGATTGCCTGCGTAAATGAAACGTCTGAAGCGATAACTCCCCGAAAATTGCAAAAATAATAAAATTTATAGAACTCAATTCAAATTTTCTTAAATTGTTTGTTTTGCGAATTAACTTCACTTTTTTACGCCGACGTCATTCCACATTCCTCAATATTAACAGTTGTTTTATTCGTCATAAGATTCCTCAATACAATTTCCCCTGCCTTATAAAATCATAGCTACCATCTAAAATTATGCACATCCTTATATTTTCAACGTTTTGTTGTTCCGTAACTTGACCGATAAGCAATTTTTACAATCCCCCATTCAATCTGATCGCCTGCGTAAATGAAACGTCTGAAGCGATAACTCCCAAAAAATTGCAAAAATAATAAAAGTTATAGAACTCAATTCAAATTTCAAATTAACTTCACTTTTTTACGCCGACATCATTCCACATATCGTTTCGGATGACACGATAGTAATTTCACACAAACGACCCCTTAGCTCGCGTTTTAATTTATCATTATCATTATATTATTATTATTTTTTTTAATGAGCAATTACAGGGTTTAAACTGATATTTAATATTAATAATATTAGCATGTGACTTGTACCAGGAATTATATTATTTCTGATGACCAATGAATAATAGAATAAAATTAGATATATATTGAAACTGAAAAACATTGACGAAACCTGTCTCATTGATGGCATTTGCGAGAAGATGAGAGTGGCCATGGGCCCACTTGAAGAATCGGGATGAATTGTTTCATTGGGGGGAAACGTCAATAACTCTCGATGAGAACCATGGTCACTATCTCCATGAAATCCATGAAGACTGAATTCCTTAATTCCCCATGACAGGGAATTTCGTGAAAAATTGCATTTTGCTGATTTTTCAGTATGGCCTCCCTAAGGTTCTGGGTTAGGGCGTCCCCTTCAAAATAATTTCCATGCTCCCATTTCCCACCTAGGATTCAACTTTTTGGTCGGTGTGGATAAAGGACACTCTATTTTCATCGTATCAATAATAAAATGGCTTGAAAACCACACATTTCGCTAAAATAAAAGTTGGCCAGTTTTACCTCAAGAACGATGGAATAGGTTCAGCAGATGTTAATTCCATAAAAGCTGAAAAATGTTCCATTCAATTTCCTATTTTACTATTTTCTATACCGTTTCCTATTTTTCCCATTTTTTCAATTCCTATTTTAGTTTCATGATTTTGTTCCCATTCAAAGAAAAGTAGACACGGTGGCTGATATTGTAACGATTCGTAATTCAAACGGACCATTTTCCAACGATCAGGTCGCTCCAATGGACTTGTATTGATCAGTTTTACTTTTCGACCCTCCCGCGGTTTTTCTGTTGATTATTTTCATAAAAATAGAGGATTTACTTAAAAAAATAACTCATTCCTAATTCTTCGTACCTAGTGATGCCACACATTTTAGAACGTTTGAGAAACTCACAGAGAACGTTAAATGAATGTCGGGAGACTTCTTAAGCTAAAAACAAATGAAATCGTAGCAGGGTCCCTCATCCCAGGTTAGTATGACATGCACCCAACCATTTTTACTCCATCAATCCTCCTGTAATTTAGCAGTGTCATCACTTCAAAAAAAAAAAAAAAAGAAAAAGATTTACTGTTAGAATATATAACTATTATTCAATTTGTATCCTTCTAATAAAAAATCAGAACTAATGCGAACTCAAGGTGCTTACATAAATATAAAACTCAAAGTTTGTCTGATTGTTTCCACGGTCCCACATTGTGGATATTAGATAGCAAAAGATCTGAAAAGTCACCAAATGTCAGTTGGTCACTTTCACCTTTGAACCGACGACATTATATATAAGCAAAGCTTCTCCACTCGATTGCGTTTACTGTCTTTCAAAGTCGAAGTGAAGAACATTATGTAAATTTTTGAGTTAGGACAGCCCAATAGCTCTGAAATCAGTTCACCGTGGAAGTTGAAAGTGTTATCGAGAAATGTTAGACGCGTGAGAAGTGTCAACTCATCTCTAAAAAGTTCTCGCAATATCTATCACGCGTCAGTGGTATGAAGCCCTGACGTTTACATTTCTTCACCGGCGTTCAGATAACTTCATTATCGAATTCTTAGTAAGCGGGAATAGGCTCCGAAAGGGGAGATACTGCGCCATCAGTATGTTAGAGTAAGTTATCCTCGGTTTTTTTTTTTTTTTTTTTTTCATAGTGCGACACAACTGCGAACACAGATTTCTGCTCATCTAGATCCATTTACGTTTGATTTGATTCACATATTTATACATTTGAGAATATTCTCTGCGTTCTAAGCACAGAGTGACAAAAAATACAAGGTTCTACCTATCACAAGGAACATCCAAGATAATTACTGAAATACAATGAAATAGTGTCTCGCGTAGGTATTACTAATTGTGGTTCGATCATCGGGAACGCTCCATGTCCATAGTTCAAACTTGGCAGTCAGTAGAGCTCTAAACTACAGTCACGCTCTCCCTCATACACGAGAAAGTGGTGTTGGAGATCATTCTGGTACTAAGGAGGATACAACCGAGTTCAATAAAGTATGGGCAGAAATTTTGCTAAAGGAAAGAAATCAGCATAGAATTTCTTAAAATTACTTTCAAAAAAAAAATAAATAAATAACATATTTATAACTGGGCAAGTACTTATAATTATTAGATGATAGAAATTGTATTGGACATAACCATAATACCAAGTAAAATGTACTCGAATGACACAAAGTAATTTATTATCATTTTTATCTTCCCCATTCCTTCTGATGGGTGAAAAATCGACCGATAACAGATTTATTTTTCTTAAATCCCTCATTCGGGTGGATAAGGGAACAACCGAACGACTCGACCAATTTCCGAGAAATGTTCACTAGATGATTTTACGATGATTCGTTCGCCTTTGAATTTGTTGCTGTATTGTTGCCGTAATTCTGTAGTGTACTGATCATGAGTATTTTCTTCATTGGCTTGTGAATCATTTCAAAACGTCCCTGTGACAAAGAGAGTGTTTCGGATTCCGAAAATTGGCTTTTTTCAGAAAACTGAAAACATAGTACTTACGTATTATTTTGGTTGCTGAACTATTAAGCGTTTCCTACAACCATCCCAGATATTTTTCTACCAGGGTAAATAATCGATACAGATGAAGTCTATTCAACTTCGACATTTTAGCAATCGTATCAATTTTATCATAGGTTTGGTAGGTATACCCGCAGTATTGAGTTTAAACAGAATGGATTATATTATTAGTGAATATTCGAGAAGATTCCAAGACAACTGACGTTTGAAAGTTTATAAACAGTTGATGCGTTCTGTGTAAATATAGGAAGTGTTAGGTTTCTCTATGCATTGCATATCCCTGTCGATGATGTGTATTGACATGGTTGGTTCCCCTTTCGTTGATGCAGTTGTTGGTCGAATCCAATTTAAAATACCACTGCCACTCAGCCTGTTTCAGTTCATCCAGTGCTTTTTGAAGGAGACAAGTTGATTATTTTGATCCTTTTCTTAGATCGTTATGCATTTTTTTCGATTTTCATTTATCAATTGGAGATGTTTGTCGTGTGAATGTGGAGTTCGCATGTATATTTCTTCTCCCAGATCTCCATTGAAGTAGGGGGTCGTATTAATTGAGTTAATATTTCACGTTCTTCTGCGGCGATTCTCAGTTCTAACCGTATTATCTCAAGTTTACCTATCTACTGATAAATAGGATTCAAAATAGTCAACATTGTTCCACTGAATGAATCCAAGGGGTACCAAATCCTCAAAACCCTTTATTGCGTTTCAATATTCCATCTGCCTCATCATTTGTTTCGGAGTTTTGTTTCTGTTCACTTACAATTAGTTTGTAGCGACATAATGAAGTCCTTAGTCAATACTGGTGGTATTCATTGCCATTGTGGTCTTGATGGTTGTTGATATTGGTTATTGGTTATCCCGGCCTCAAACTTGGATTTCGTTAGTTCAGTTGTACTCCCAGATTTTCTGGATTTCATTTTCTTCTGCGTTTTGGTTGGTTTTTTCCCATGTTTTTCTTACTCGTGGGTGGTTTTGAGGGTGACTTCGTTTTTTCTTTTATTCATAAGCTGAGCGCTTTCGACAAATACATTGGCCTCTTCAGAGCTCTAGTTAGATGTTGGTGGCTTTCGGACCGTCATACGTCATTACAGGTTTAGTTTTAGTTTATATTTTAGGTAGATCTGGTCATCTAGCAGACTCTGGTTTCGTACCTCCACATTGTCTCTTCTATGTCATCACCCTGTTTTATTAGTTTATTTTTAGTTCCTATACAGGTCCTGTGTTCGCTTGGTACTTCCATACTTCACCAAAAGATTCTGAGTGCTTGTCAGCTACTTGACTTTTGCTTTTTAGCTGTAGTTTAGTATGTATGGGTCTTCTTGGTGCGCAGCAAGGGTTGGACTTTTTGTTTTCATGCATGAAAGAATGGGATTTACTTTTACATATTCTAAAAGGTGTGAAGTTGAAAAGGTCTTATGCATTGTAAAAATGCGAAATGTTTTAGTATTTTTACAGTGCATAAGGCAATGCATAATTACCTTTTAAACTTCACATCTTTTAGAATATGTAAAAGTAAATCCCACTCTTTCATGCATGAAAACAAAAAGTCCAACCCTTGCTGCACTCCAAAAGTAGGTAGAGCTGATGGTTGGTAGCGTAGAAGTTCACCAAGAAAGAAAACCCATACTAAACTACAGCTAAAAAGCACAAGTCAAGTAGCTGACAAGCACTCAGGATCTTTGGGAGAAGCACGGAAGTACCAAGCAAACACAGGACCTGTATAGGTTAGGAACTAAAAATAAACTAATAAAACAGGGTGATGCCAAAGAAGAAACAATGTGGAGATACAAAACCAGAGTCTGTTTACATACCAACCTACTAGATGACCAGGTCTACCTAAAATATAAACTAAAACTAAACCTTGTAATGACGTATACGGCTAATAATGGCCAAAAAGCCACCAACATCTAACTGAAGCTCTGAAGAGAACAATGTATTTGTCGGAAGCGCTCAGCTTATGGATAAAAGAAAAAACGAAGTCGCCATTATCGACCCACAAAACCACCCAACGATTTTCTTTTGCTTCATCCGATCAATGTTATGCCAATGTTCTCCAACAGATGTGTTGTGTTTATAACTTATAAGAAACTTGATGTGTCCCAAAAAAAAAAAAAAAAACACAATTACACCAAAATTTCACCTTTTTCAACAATGTGCATGAGTATATCTCCCTAAACACTCAGTTACGAATTATGTGGCTGAGGATTTTGAGGACGATAATTTTTCTGATTAACTATAGAAATTATATTTATCATATTTGTGCAGGTTTAGAATGATGTCTAGTAGGTAGAAGTTTGCTCTCTTGTATTTTCAAGCGAGATAGAGCTTGATTCTTGGGAGTATAACCAAAGGTGAATAATGTAACTTGATTCATAGTAAATAGACTAGCTAGATGATTAGTATGGCCACTAGATGGATAGTATATCTATTGAATATTTTTCCAGCTTGTTCCTGTAGGTGGGCGTTCTGGCATGTACATCCCCAAAACTTCTGCGGAGAGTCGGAATTCAAGCTTCGAGAAGATCAAAGAACTGATGAAACGTTTGAACGTCATGTACGTTGGGGTAAGAACGAGTTCCTTATTTTTGTTATTCAAGAGTAACTCGTTTCTAAACAGATCTTGATTGTTACCAATTCGTAATTTACCAATCACTTCGAACCGAAAAGTACGAGAGCATGATATTTCAATGCATGGAAGATTCCGTCCAACGGAAAAGGAATTTCGGAACATTACGAATATAGAGATTCGTTGATTTGTAGGAGAACCATTCCAAAATCAAACCACACTGCTTACATTCATCTTTTTTTTTGTTTGTTTTTTAGCGGGAGCCGGGGAGGATTAACGAAGATCTGAACTTGACTATCCTTTATCCGAATGGCTCGGAGGTTGTTGATCCGGCATTGGTGGCAGATATGAACAGCAGACGAGCCGCCCCAGTCGAGTTTGTCCTCACCACATTCGAGGGCAGACACAACCCTCAAGAGGAGGAGTGATCCTGATGTCAATCAGCTATCGGGTAATCTTACTTTTCGGTACAATGTTGTTGATGTACCTGTATTATTGATTGTTGATTGATTCAACTTAGAAATAAGAATAGCGTGTAAGATTTTTAGTACAGTTGAAACTCGATAACTAAAAGAACTTTTTTTGCTCCAAATAGATTATTCTCCATCCTAAATCCCACAAAACTTAACGTTAAATGAAACTTTATATAACTCGAGGAAGTACGGAACGTAGAGTACAAAGATATCTCGAAGTGGTTTTCGCCACTTATAGAGATTCACTCTATAACTTGAAGCCACACCCGTCTCTACAGTCGGCGGCTACGATTCGAACTTTTTCTTTCACTTCGTTTAAGATGAGCGTTGAACGTGTATGTGAATATTACTGATTTTTGTGATCAAAATTCAAATATAATTTCATTTGAGTGACAATAGTAGGTACGATACTGAACTTTTATCGTACCCACTATTTGCACCTTCATACTTATTATGCAGTCAAAAAACAAAAAAATCCGTACAGAAAAATATTAGAAAATGAACAATTAATTTTTTCTCCCACTAGTTGAATTGGAAAACCGTTAAATCGAAAACTAATAGATAACTTGTCCTAAAATCGTTCAACCGTCAGCTTCTAGCTATCGAGTTTCGACGTAGGTAGAGATAAGCAGTATTAATGTTGTATTAGAGTAAATACACCAAACATTGGCCAACCTTTCGGATATCGGGTAACTCAAAAGTCAAACCTTGCAAACGTGAATAAACTAAATTACTTTTGTTTACGTACCTTACTGGAGAATCCGTCGTGACCAGCAAGTCGAGTACAGGTAGCGAGCGATTTCGATGTAAGGACATCTGCATCAGGCCGTCGAGAGAGTACTGAAGTCAGTCTGTCAGTCTCAGTGTACCTATTTATATGGTCTGTGTTGAGGGGAAGTGAAGGGGAAGGCGAAGGTGTGTAGAAGGGATTAGAAAGGGACTGGATACGTGGTTAGATATGTTATGAAAGTTAAGAGGATTTATGTTGTTTGTCTTACTTGTCAAGTGAAACAAGACAGACAAACAACATAAATCCCCTCAACTTTGACAACATATCCAACCACGTATCCAGTCCCTTTCCAATCCCTTCTACACACCTTCGCCTTCCCCCTCACTTCCCCTCAACACAGACCATATAAATAGGTACACTGACAGACTGACTTCAGTACTCTCTCGACTGCCTGATGATGATGCCCTCGATGGTGACATCGAAAGCGCTCGCCACCTGTACTCGACTTGCTAGTCACGACGCATTCTCTAGTAAGGTACGTAAACAATAGTATTCTTATAACTAGCGGAACTAACCCTTTAGATTTAATACCAAACTAAATTACTTGTTTAGGCTCATTCTACTCATAGAACATCGTCTGTAAGAATAGAAGTTACATGTTAACGTTACAAAGCTTTTCAAAATTTCTGTTTTAATTTTGGTTAGAAGCGGATTCCAACATTCTTTACTTACAACACTGTTTCTTTACCAGGCTATTATTTGAAACATAGCTTTCATCAATATAAATAATTCCTGTATAGCTTAATATACACCGTACTTCTATTTATCGAAAACTTGTAATGGAACGTAGCAACGAGGTTTTTGGTTGTAACAGGTCATCCATATTATCTTAAAATATCATCCAGGTCATCCTTAAAACAGGTCATCCTTATTATCTTATTATCTCCCAATAAATGATAACTATATCAACTTACCTACTTCAAGT
This sequence comes from Lygus lineolaris, assembly GCA_030264115.1. Classification (NCBI taxonomy): domain Eukaryota; kingdom Metazoa; phylum Arthropoda; class Insecta; order Hemiptera; family Miridae; genus Lygus; species Lygus lineolaris. Next base: position 16,860,618 of record JAEMON010000001.1, on the reverse strand, counting down.
ATCCTGGAAACGTTGGTCAACAAAAACTTTATACTATTTACGGTTATGATCCGTAACTTTGGAAATTTAAAACCCAATTTCCAAAACACAGTTTACCGCTAAATGATGTTGATGAATTATACAATTTTTGGTGTATTTACCCTATTGAATACTTACAATAATAATTGTAGAAGATAGAATTATGTTGAAATGCAGTATTCGTAGTCTACTTGTTAACAACTATACCTACATGGGAAAACTTAAGCAGGAATACTTTGAAGTTATCGTAAGGAAAGTGTGACTGTACAATATTCTGCGTTTCAAATAAATTGGCATATTTATGTATTAGCTTTTTAGTTTTATGTATTAATATCTACCCTCCAAATATGGAAATGCTAACACATTATTAGAATGATTATCTAACTTAGTTCGGTGAAGCACATGATCTGGTAGACAGCAAAAAATGAACCACTCACCATTTTATGAGAAACCAATACTTCAAGATAAACTATTGCTCATATTATGATGGTAACTATCCATAATTCAGGGATCTCTAACACCATTCCTCCTTCTTGTGCAGCGCAACTGTGCAACGCTAGTACGGTTAGGGGAAGGGTGGTTATCGGTGTTTACAACTTATTTTCCCTAAGAAATAATAATATTATAGGTAGTAAGTGTTTCTCTAAGCTCTCCGGTAGACGAGATTTGGGATTTTTTAAGGAAATTTTGGGCTTACCATCTTGGCCTCTTAAAGGCTACATTGATTGAGGTGGAACTGTGCAACTGTGTTCAACCTGAGTTGGTGGAGTATCTACCTTCCTACCTCATGCTTGTGATTGAGAACATTATTATTTTGATTCACCTATTGTTATTTTTGAATGTTTCGTCACTAAAGTTTTTTATGATTGTGATTCCTACCCCTTGGTTTCAACAATAGAAAAAGTTTCTCTAGACTTGGCTTGACAGTCATTTCAGGGAGATTCCAGAACCTAGTAACATCATAATAGGTAGGTATTTTTATCTGATAAACATCCAACTTTTTCCTTACCGTATGAGCCCCCCCAAGTTTCCCAAGTTTTTAATTTGCTCCACTTTTCTCCGGGTTACATTCATCCACAATATTCCTTATAAAATATGGAATGTTGTGGATGCATACAAGCCTCATAAAATTGATAAACATAACCGTCACATAAGTTGTATATAAAACCCTCATATATAGGCCTTATAAATAACCCTCATATAAGTTTTATATAAAAGTTTATATAAATTTTAGATAAATCCACTACCACAATACATCAGGGTTTGAAAATTATTTACTTATTTATTATTTACTTATTTTCATCTCACAGCTCGAAAAATTCGTAATATGATTGTTTTTAATGGGAAATCGTTTAAATATGCTCAAAACTATGTTTCTGATCCATCTCCTACAATAATTCGACCAAAGTTCAATTATGATTAGGTACTTAAATGAAATCAATAATAAAACTCATAAATAAGAGTTATTTTAAAGATCAGGCATGAGAGTTATCTTGACATCAACTTTATTAATCATTATTACCTATCTGAGAACTTCAAACTAAAATCTGATTTTTGAATACGAAAATAAGAGTTATCCTATGATTATTATTTTTTCGAATCCGAAAATAAGATTTGAACTTTTATTTTGATTATTTTGAATAAAGAAATGAGTCAAACTTGATTTTTGCCGTATTTGGGAACATGTTTAATATGTTGGCGGAATGATCTCTCTGTTCAATCAGCAGCCCGTGACATCTGGTGACGACATACAGTGGGCCAAAATGTTCATTGTCCTTGGAAAAAATTGAAGCCTCTATCTTTAAAGGAAATTTAACACTGATTCTGAATATAATGTTCCTGTACTAACGCTGTTTTTCTCAACAAATCATTGAAAAATACGTTCCTGTCTACGTACTAAAAAATTGCCGTGTACAGTAGAGAAATATATTTATATTTGGAAACAGCGCTAAATTCCCTATAAGCATTGCCCACCGCATATAAAGAATTTCAATATTTAAAATGCCTAAATAATTGTTAAAATGATAATGACTATTCGAAAATTCGCTCGATTAGACAAGCTGCATGACTGGAACTTATATGTATTTTACTGTTCTAGATGGCCTCTCGCATACATAAATATGCTCTGTCATGACGAGTACTGTAACCGCTGAAATCGGAAGGATTTTTATTTCTTGATTCAAAAAAATAAAAATAAAGAAATCTCTTATTTTTTATTTAAAAAAATTAAAATCAAAACATTACTCTTATTCTCTGACTCGAAAAATAAAAATCACCAAGTAACTCATGTTGTTGATTCGATAAAAATACTTTTATTTTAATTTTAATGCCGATTTTTATCGCAAAAATCAAAGAATGACCTTTATTTTTTCGGAATGTCAAAATAACTCTTTCAACCCCTGCAATACATAGAATAATTTACCGTTAGAAATGTCAATTTCATCCTCAGTCGTGTATATTCTCGTATATTTTCTGTTTGATAAGAATTTTGCTTTTGTAAGGGATGTATCACGTTAATAGTGGGACCTACCCATAATTCTTGTGGAAACTTCATGGAACCCCTCTCAGACTACCTTCCTTCCACGGCTTCACTCCTAAATGTCGGCCGTTGTTTGCTACCCTTCAAGCGTTGCTTTATAAATTTGACCGAGGTTGATACAGGAAGAATAATAAATTTCGGTCCACTTACTTTGCTTAGTTCCCATATTTCAAGGACCACACCATTTTTCATTTTGTGCCCTCCAACATAACAGGTTTCAGGGAAGACCGCCCACTTCTCGTGAAGCGTATCTTACTGACCCGCCCTGTTGAAATGTTGTGGTCTACAGTTAACTTGTTGCCACGCGACGGTCTCCATAATCTCTTTCTAGAAACATAAAATCGTTTGTCTGTTTTTGATGGGGTCTTTGCAATAAATATCTCTTCCTTCATCGTGCTTCCCGCTGACTGGCGAAGAGTTATAATAAGGTATGACGTCTCCACTATAGTAACGATAGTGTTATAGCAGCAATAGGAGTTGGAAAGTTGATGGAAATATATCTTGGGGACCTGCAACTTGAACATGGCAATGGATAACGGGTTGGCAAGTGATATAGAGGTAGAAGGGGCTATTATAGGAGGTTCCCAGAAGAAGGGATTACCATACTATCGATGTAAAAGGAGCTTATTACAGAGTCATCGTAGGACGATAAAGGGGGGAGGCGTATCAATTCTTTTCTCTGTAATCTGTGAATACGGGGACTATGCGTGATAAAATGTTCCCGACCCATGAAATCTACGAAAAACTGATTTTTTATAATTAGCACAGCTGAATGATTAGATATCCAGTAGGTAACAATGGTACACATCTGCTTGGTTATTTTCTATTTTGCCAAATAATATATCTCAGAGAGCTTTCTAAAAAGGTGAAATGTTTCGGGTACCTTGGATACCGTGGCCCACACCACCTTGACATGGTAGTAGAACGCAGGAGTTGACACAGAAGGGATTAGCTACCCTTTGCGTACAAGCATTGTCGTCAATGAAAAGAAACCGGAGTAGATGAAAACGTAGTCCATATCCTATTTCAAAAAGTAGATATATTAGTACGAGGGCATTTGAAGCTGGGAGCTTATGCAGTACCTATCTCGCGATATCCTTCAAAGCCTCTTAGTGCTGAGGTCCTAGTTCCTTATAATTTGCGTTTAATAGTGCATTGATAAGGGCACCACACACGACCGAACCGTTTGTCAAACCATGTTTGATCATGTGCGAGGTCGTGTTTTACGGGTTTCAGTCTCTGTCAAAAAATGTTTCGTCAAACGTCAGGTTTGAAAAACATGTTCGGTCGTGTGTGGGCGCGTCAAACTGTCAAACTATCAAACAAATGCGATAGCGATGGTATACCTTTCCTACGATCGCAGAGCGGATTTCTGTGATTCACAATTTATTTTTGGCTTCAGCTCATTCAAGTGGTTACCGTGGCCTTAATGGCCTCTTTTCAACAGCCAATTTTCAGTCCAAGTCCAAGGACCTCATTTTCTGCCTGCGGGCTCACTCTTCCTTCGCTGCTTCACCTCTCTTCAAACAATAACATTAAAATCCATAACTTCAATTAACAACTAACCAACTCAACCAACAACTGCCTGAAGTCCAGACCTTCAGACACAACTTGAAGCTTGATGGTCAGAACCAGGTTTGACAAACGGTTTTTTCGTGGGTGCAACGTCAAACCATGGTTGGCGAACCTTGTTAGTGTATGGCTGTCTATAAACCGCCTGAGTATTCAGTGTTAAACCCTCCTTGAAATTGGTAATTACTGCAATTGTAATCGGGAAACTAAAAGGACATTCGTTACCTATAATATAGCAGTATTAGTAGCAGTGTGGATTAAAGTCGTAATCTCCGAATCCCCAAAGACGGTGATTTTAACCGAGCTAGAAAATAAATTATTGTTGGTAAATAAGGCAATTATGACGAGATGCCTTCTAGTTGAGGCTATAAATTAAGACCTAGTAATTTACAGGACCAGGTTTTAATTAGATTACGAGGAGTAAAGTTGTCAGAGATGAAGGTGGTAGGAAGGGTGGTGAGCGGAAAGGGTAACGGTGTTGTTCCTTTCCCACTTACCCCTCCGAAAGATTCCTCACCAGATGTTGGTGGCATTTTCCTGTTCCGTTTAACGATTACATAATATTCATTCAGATTGAACGAACATTTTATTTAGAATATAATAAATTACCTTGATTGATGGTTTCAGCGTTGAATATAATTAACCATACACTTCAATCATTTCAATGGAATTCGAATACGCAATAGTTGATCACTTCTAGTAAGTACATTCAAATAAATATTCATAACCATGGATAACGCTACCTTGGTAAATCAAAAAATATGTGATACCCCTACCCAAACCAAACTACATCGCTATAAAGCAACGACTTCTGTGGCCTGAATATATTATAGTTACTAGCTGTACAGACCGGAGGTTTGGGCTTTGTTCCCTCGGTCAGGATAGGTGGATAGGAGAGGATGGATAGGTAGATAGGGTATGTTTTTCTTTCTAGGAGACGAGCAACCAGTCAACTTCACCGATGTAGAATACTATAGTAAATGCCTGAAAATCATAAAATAATGAAGATTGATGACCAAAATTTGGCAACCATGATTCGGCTGGTTAGAATAGATGTTTGACGTCGATGTGCGTTGCGCAGCAGGACTCAGAACATCCACGAAATGGCGCTTATTGCCAGCTAGCTACTGTACAATAATAACACTGATGAAGGGGATCTCTTGGATAATGTTCTGTTGAAAGGAGGATAGAAGAGCAAGAATTTTCCACTCAGCCACTCTCAATGAGTCCTCTCACATCTCAGCGAGCCGCCCCTCACCCCAACTTGAACTTGAACGGCGTGGTTTATTCTGCAGATTCTAACTTAATTAGTCGTCTGGTTAGACGACCACGTCATAGTGTGTATTTTATAATTTGATCCCATTTCCCCTTCTCCTCACAGTTCTAACGAACCTAAATTAATATTCGTCTTTCCTAATGAAGTTATAGCTCCCAAGTTAAAGATGGAAATGGAGGCCGTTCTCTCGTCTGATAGCCCCACGACTAATTTACTCCCTGCTAATTCCCCAACTGCCATTAATATCAATTATCCGGAATTCTGATTATCGGGGACGAACCGCGAATCTAGTTAAATGGATGGACGAAGTAAAGCCTATCTACCTGTTCTTTTGAAAGTCATTCCCTTGTTGTAGGTATCATCACCAAGTCTTCCATAATGAGTTGATAATTGCTCTTACTTGAGAGAAAGGGAATTTTTATTCTCTGCCCAATTCAATGTATGCTGTGTAAGTGTATACATTTGCTCACTACCCTCTTAAACAGATGTCAAATCGAGCGTGTTCCCCCCCCCCCCCCCCCCCCCCCCCCCCCCCCCCCCCCAGACCTTCCTGCGTACCGCCATCCAGCCAGAAAAGCCTTGTCAAAGTAGTATAATTTCACCAGATCGAGAACGTAGGAGTAGCTTCAAGTTGAACATTTGACATCTCGATTTGACATCTGTGGCTCGATTTGACATATGTTCAAGAGGGGTTACCTGAGTAACTCTAACCTGAAATCTTGATAATTGAAAAAGGTTTTTTCCTCCTAAGTAGGTACCTACATACCGATATTGGTGATAATCACAAAATTAACATCCGCTTGCACTGTCAGACTTCCGTATTGCCCTCTCCTGCTATATTTATCTTCGTTGTGGTTTCAAATGTTATTAGGTATGATAGACATAGAGCAAGTGCCTGGATAAATATGACACTAGAACGATATACCCAACAGTTTGCCAATCCACTACTTACACATTATTCATTCGTCCGAAGGACAACGGAGTCGTGAGTCCTACCGAAACATCAGTTGGAGCCAGCCTTCGTAAAGTTCCTCAACCCTAAACTTCCCTTTTATTTCTGAACCCAGTTTTAGGTACCTAGTACATATTATAATCAAATTTCTTATACATTCGTGTACCTCATTCTTTGGTTTGTTAATAACAACAGGCACATCTGGCGTAGGGCTGGTGTTGGTGGTGGGACATTGGCTTATCAAGTCACCCCCCCCCCCCCCCCCCCCCCCCCCCCTTGGTGTTATGAGACTCAAGGACGTGCTCTTCGATAACTGTTGACTGTTTACAGTTAGGGAGAAAATTAAGAGCAGGAAAGTAGGGTAGATGCTGATTATCCTCGATTCCTGATCTCGTAAAGTTGTCAGTTAATTATAAAACTATGGTCTAGACTACCTAACTTTCTTGGCACTCAGCCACCTCTGATCGGTTCGTGGTATGAATCATTGGCGGACGGAGTCACACGCTGGATCGACTCGATCCAGGAGGACTTTCGCGATAGCACTTAGAAATTACATTATTTCGATAATAGATGGAATATACTACTCTCTTGGCTTAAGGTGTGTGTTAAGGAACATGGGATTCGGAGGGTGTAGATGTCATCAGTTGATGAGTATGATAGGTTGCGAGTTGTACATGTAAACCAGTTTTGTAGGTTCATTCAAACTCTGAAGCCCCTGAAGAAGTGCGAAAAATGAAAAAACGTCTGCCACGTTGGGTGTGGCACATAGCTTCCTCGTATCCATGACATGATTGTATATATATATATAATATGTATAAAATAATCATCAAAGGGATTATTAGTACCTGCACAATCCCTGAAAATTCCATCGACATTGGTTGAAAATTGTCGAAGTTATGAGAGCTTCACGTTTGTGCATGCGCAGTAGTGTCCTTGGATACGATACCACGCACTTTCCAAGCAATCGGATCTACTAGGAACTCTCTATTAAATGATCTGACTGTAGAACCGTAGGTCTACCGACTGTTTTTTTTTTCTCGCATGAGTGCCACCTCTCGGAATAAAGTTTTTTTGCTAAAATATCTTGAAATCTTGTTTTATTTTGTCTAACCACGATAAACTCTTACTCCATCATTAATAATACTTGGGACCAATAAGTTTTAAAAACATATAACCTCCCCGTAACCCCCCAACCATTTTAGCGTTGAACAGTTTTCTAATTTTTCTCAGCCAATTTTTAGCCGATTTTGATGCGGTTTGCGACATTCTTCTTGTTATTCAATTCCCTAGGGTGATCAGCAATGTATAATTTCGATTTCGTAATTTTGAATTTTAAACGTCCTTTTTTAAAATTCAAATTAGAATAAAGGCACCTCATCGTCTGAGGCTGAATTGGCTGACAAAAATGAAAAAACGTCTGCCAAGTTGGGTGTGGCACATAGCT
>JAEMON010000001.1:16788180-16799383 GCA_030264115.1 Lygus lineolaris | reverse complement strand
AAACCAAAAGGAAGAAAGTCTCTATATTCGGAGTTTCACGAGACTAATTTTCTTTAAAAATATTTGTACATCCCGCACTTTTTTCACGATCATATTGTTTTGGCCTGATTCTCTTTGCAATAATTTCTCCTGATCCCACGATGACCTCATTTCAATCGGATTCTATTTTACTGCATTAAAGGTTTAGAAAATCGGAAAAAAATAAATCACTGATCTCACTCATATGGTAACCGCAAGTGTTGTTACGTATGCAAAATGAGATGCTATATGAGGGGATTGACTGTCGGCAGGTACTACCTACTGTAGGGTGGGAGAGGTCGGTCTATTTTTTCTCTCCAAAAAGGTTGTTTTTTTGCAATCGTGATTGCTGGAAAGCAATCAATCAGTCAATTTTGCAACCAATTTGAAAAAAAGTGACTTCATCCTCCCAATTGATTAGTACTTTACTATTCTGGAATAAGTTTCTTAACACCCTTCAACTCACAACTGCGGTTCCTTGATCTTTCCAATCAGGAATTGTTTTGATTTAAGCGAATTTTCGTAGAAAATTAAGCTATTGTAATGGCTTCAAAATTTTCGTAATGCAAATTTTTGGAAATTTTCTTCATGGAAATCCGTCTCAGACCATTCTAAAACGATTCCTGAAATTAAACACATATATTTATTTATTTATTTATTTATATAATGTGTCATCCCAGACGATATCTGACCGAGGAATCGAGCTAAAAATCCGAGGTTTAATAAAAATGAGGTTTTTGGTGTGAATTACCATCCTAAACATAGGAACATACGTTATATTCGGAATCACCGTGAAATTTCCTATAAGAATCACCCACTGAATCGGTTGAAATTATTCTTTGATAATTCGCTCATCAACTCATGCTGCATGAATGGAACTTTATTCCTGATTCCTGCTCACACAAAATATCAGGGTTACTGATGCGTTATACCCGCTCTGCTGCATTATGTGCTGCTGAGGTTCCACCACTTGCTTGTGTTCCGCAAGGCTTATAGAAAGTCACATTCTCTCACGTTCGCCATTCCTTGAAACTGAAACCACACGTTTGTGTTGTAGATAGTTTTGAATTCCTCCTTGGTCATTCTTTCCGCTAATTCCTCTGCTTTCTGCCCGTCCTGCTACATACGATGGGCGAATTTGGGCTCTTTTGATCCGAAGTGTTGAAGTTGTGTTAACCACTCTTCTCATTTGAATAAGCTACGTAAGTTAATTTGGAACAGTTTATGACTTCAACGGCTGCATCGATTCCCATGGGGCGTTTCGCAAAATTAGTAACGCGTTTCATTGTGTTAGGTCCGCGGACTTGATTCATTCAGAAACGTCAATCTTGATGCAGATCATCGTTCCAAAGTTCAATCGTTCACAACCGCAGAATTACTGATAAGCGTCGTTTAAATGAAAAGGTAGGTGAAAATCAGTTTAAAAACTAATTTTTCCTAGTCAAAACTAGTTCTGACCTACCGCCTCAGTGAAAACTAGTTTTTCTTAATCATAAATAGTTTTGAATAATTTCGGGATTTGACTCCAACATAACCAGTGTTTGTATCTGAAACTTCGCGTTAAAATTAAAATACCTTCTATTCTTGTAGGAAAATGAATTCAACTTGATCAACTGGGAATGCATGTACGAGGAATCATAGGGCTCCCAAACGTGTAGGAATCGGATCTGGTTGATACGAAAGTGCTAGAGAAAATGTCAATCCTACGACACACCAAGTGGAAGGATGAACTTCGTTCCCGACGAGAATACCCCCCAGAGAGCCCTCATATTTCGAGGAACAGTTGAGGCAGTATCATGCATTATGCATAAGCTATAGTCAACTTATTCGACCAACCTTTTTCCGATTTCTTCAGTTTATACTGTATTCGATAATAACGATTTCTTCCACACCCCTCTGAAGGACACAAAATGAGATTAGCTTGGAATGATGAGACCTCCATTCCTACTGATTCATGGACCCATGCAGCCAACGTAATTCGTAGGTCAACAGTTTAGGACAGTGGCATGTAGGTTGAAATTTCCGAGGGAATCGTGGGGGTAGAGGGGGGCATGACCAAACTTACTAGTGGTGGGGGTCCGGGGGGAATTTAAACTCCTCCAAATAAACCACGAGATTATAGAGAAATATTCAAAGATGTCCCTTCAAATGTTTTTGGAATCGTTATGAATGTCAGAAAACTCGGCGCTGCGCGCCTCGCCAGGGGGCAAGCCCCCTGGACCCCGGGATGCTTACCGTTTAGAGCCTAAGGCTAAAATACGAGAAACATGGAACATGCTTTGGGAAGTGTAGTCCATGGCTAAAGCATGTTCCATGCTAAAAATAGTGAACGAGTAAATCTTGATTTTAGTACGGAAATGCCCCTCTCCTTCTCTGGACGGTCCACTAGCCACTTTCTTTCGTGATATTGATGATTGTTGTTCATGTAAGAGAATAAGACGTACACATATTTATCCTAATTGGAGAGTAACGTCACTATAATAACAACTTAGACAGACTAGGGTCAGGTGGGTAATTGGGAACAAAATTGATATATTTCACTTACTCCTAGCCCTTGTGGCCAAACAATAAGTTCAAAGACAGTTTTTTCGGCATGAAGTTATCGCTAGACGTCCCTCGACAAAAACTCGACACACATACAGAAATTGGGTTTTGTTTCTGACACCGCCTTGAAGATCCACAAGCACATAGTCAAAGGGTGCTACGTAGGTTTTAGGCATCTTGTCCGGCTCTAAAATATTATTTTACCAACACACCATGTTATTTTATGACGTGACTCGTATTATGACAAAAACACAACTTTGGTTATTTAGTTTGTTGTAGAAATGGAGATAACGAAGTGTAAACTTCCGTCCCCAATTACCCCTTTGGCAAAAAGCTCAGGGGTTATGAGAACGTCACCCAAGAGGGCAAAAAGGAATGGGGTTGGTAAAAACTACCATACATTTATACAGTTCATTCACGTACTAGCCACAATTATTGAACATCAACAACACTTAATGCTGATTTCTGTATGCAGAATCAGCCAACAAACTCCTACAGTCAACTTTGATTAACGAACTTTATACAAGACACTTTGAAAACTGATCAGAGAAATGAGAGCTGAATACCAAGTTGGAAGAACCGGGAGTTTATAGTTCCAAGGCAGTTTAGTTTGGTTAGATCCCGTAACAGCGCTAAATACACTTGTTCCCAATTACCCCTGATTCCCAATTACCCCACCTGACCCTAATCCCTTTGTGCTATACACTTCACAACTCACGTGCAAGTAACAATCTTGAGGTTCAGTATTGTGTATAATATACATCGATCGAAATAGTATGAGCTAATACCAAACACTATCCAAGGATTTTGATTCCCGTTGCAGCCGACGCCACGTACGTGGTTAGAAAAATGCGAGTGTTTCCCCTCATTCCATGAGTTTATGCCTGGTATTACGAGTTATGCCCCACGTTATTAAAGTTTGCGTCTCATGTAGAGTTGATACGATCTTCCTTACACTGTCTAACACGTAGTTCTTCGAAGGATCCTCCAAACCGGTATAGAGAGAACCGCCAGACAGGAAGAGGTCATACTTCACGTGGGTCAATCTTATTTGAAGTAATCAAACAATTGTTTGTAGGTAGCCATTATGGTACACTTTTTTGGGTTGAGGGTGGAAGTAATCGGCTTCTTCCGTATGTTATAGATCGTTTACTTCTTGTCCAACATGTTTCGCAGAAATCTGCCTCATCAGGGACTTCCTAAAATTGCTTGTGCGGGCTGGTCCGCCGTTTGGTCATTATCAAGGGATGAGCTTTCCGTCAAGAGAGCTTAAATTAAATAATTATGCCCTGTAATAGAGCCTGAGGAGATGTAATGAAATGCATTTTTCTTTAAAAATATAAAATTGTGAAGCTGCATTATGATTTAGAGGAAAAGAAAAGATGGATCCATCTTTTCTTTTCCTCTAAATCATAATGCAGCTTCACAATTTTACATTTTTGATAATGACCATTACATCCCTTGATAATGACCAAACGGCGGACCAGCCCGCACAAGCAATTTTAGGAAGTCCCTGATGAGGCAGATTTCTGCGAAACATGTTGGACAAGAAGTAAACGATCTATAACATACGGAAGAAGCCGATTACTTCCACCCTCAACCCAAAAAAGTAAATCAAACAATGTTATGTCTTCTTATCTTACGGTAGGTCCTACTCTCAACCAAGATGGTCAACAGAAGTCTGCATAGTTGAGTGGGCAGTATATGTTCCTCACATAGTATAACATAGACGAGAGAATTCAAAGTTGCGCAAGCGCAGTTGCTGCAATTCGTCAGGCGGTGATGGAATTCATAGGAGACCGAATAGGGATAACCCGCTCAATCCCTGAAGATTCAATAATTACAGTTGGTAGAATGTAGAAAGTTTGGAAATTCGGCCCCTGACAACAAAGTGTTAAATGTTTAATTTTCATTTTTCATTAATGAGCTTTATGACTTTTAGAATTTAAGTGTTATATGATATCATATATGTTATAAAACGAACTATTAAACATAAAAACAAGGCGTGGAAAGTAGTTTTCAAGGCATTTTCAACTTCCTTCTTCTTTTTTCTTGGTAATTTTTTCTTCTTTTCTTTTTTGGTTTTTTTTTTTTTTTTTTTTTTTCAACTCGTGTTTAGTGATTGTTAACCTAGACACCCTTTGATCCAACAGAACATATTCATTTTCCCTGGTCAGTAAATGTCAAATGACATGGGTAAATTTTGTTCCATATACGCTCCTTTAAGACCATCCTATTATTGCCAAAAAATAATAATTAGTCTCGATAAAATATTGAGTTTTCAACTAATTTATTTTTGCCCCACTGTGAAGATGTGAAGAGTGGATCTACAGGGGTTGTGCACAAGAGGCCTCATATGGAACGTGATGGGGACATTTTCGAGTTACCGAAAGATCAAACATTTTGCCTGTACTGATGGCCTAATCTGGCGGAATAAACCGTGTATTATCTCCCTTCTTACCATGTGAAAGGGCGGATGTTGGAAGGAATAGCCCTAAATAAGAGAATAGACCAATTATGTTATATTTCTAAAAAGAGGAGAATGCCTAATGAACAACGCTAGCCACTATTGGGACTGCTTGGCTGGGAGCACACATATCAGTATACGTCGGGCCGCCGGGATTCCTATGTCCATACAAGAGGGTGAGGCAATGAGTAGCCAGAGCGAAATCATCTGAAAAAATCATTCTGATCCTCGAATCAGGTCAGCTGATGACGTCTGCGACGCCGGGAGCGGCCGACGGTCAAATATCCAGCCCGAGATATGGTTGTTTACTTTAAGTACTTACATTTTACCTGAAACTCACCCATTTTCTATGGGAAAATCAACGAACGTGATTCATTCAGAATGATTGAAAATTCGCTCTGAAGGAATCGAGAGAGGAACGTTTTTATTTGCCATACTTGACCTGAAGGGTAAAGGAGAATTATTGTTTACTGTAAACATCCATTAGATTGAGGACCTACATAAATGCGGACCTACATGAACTGGTGAAACATTGAGCAATTTCGTTGGGGAGGCCATCCCAATTCGCAGCTTTTTGTGATATCTTATTTCTACTGGCTCTTTACGACTGTCCCGGACGGTTCGAAACAATGTTTTAACGTCATATCAGAGTGCTCGCTTCCTATATCGAATGCGACAGATTCTTCAATGCAGTAGATAATAATAGTATCCACAATTATACAATATAATATGTTATTACTAACTATTTTAAACATTTCTTTCCATTCCTCCCCCATTGAACCTCAAACCTGGATATTCCTGAGCTCATTCTTTAACTCTTTAAAAAATACTCTGACAAACCCCCCTCTACGTAACGATTCCTCTTTTCGTGGAGAATGGCGAGCCTTCTTCACATAAAACTCCTGATCTTGGGTTATTTCCCTATTGAATAGTCGCGATATTAAATCAAAAGTTTCATAATGTAGTCGCGGGGGTTACAACCGTTGAGTTGGTTCACCAAAGTTTTTTAATTTAGAGCTCACGGCTGCAAATTAAAATGATGAGTTGCTCTCCGTCATCGTTCACGGACTTCACCGGCTTCCCAGGCTTTCCTCTCTTTGTCTGTCCTATTCTCCCTGACTGAACGTCCAGGAGGATAATACGATATGGAACAGTTTGCTATCTATAGCTTTTCTCGATCAAATTCAACCTTTTCAACAATTCGTTCATCAAATTGGTGAGGGAAGTATTATTGGGAAAGTTTTGAATTTGATTGGGAAGAATAATGTTGAATTTGTGACAGAGTCACGGTTGTTCCTTCAAGGAACAGCTCTGTGGAGCTGTAACTTGAAGGACCAACCCACAAACCCCATATCCGGCCCAGTCCTTGCCTGCAGACCAGAACCTCTCGATTCTATACAAAATATCTTTCCCTTACCCTCGTGTTTCAAATCCTGAAGATAGGAATTTCCTAAATAATCTTCATCCCCCCTTTAGAATCCAGAGCCTCCTATTTATAGGATAATATACGTTAAATAACTACCTAATTCTGCGTGTTACTTAACAATTCCTTCTTCCCTCGCCATGGGCTCAGTAGGTAGGAATCAGAGCTTGTGACCCCTTCAGCGCATAACCTTCTACATACCTAAAATTTCGGTGAAACATCGTATTTCCACCAGTGAATCCCAGCGGGGCACATTACAAATTTGATAGGGAAAATGTTGAAAATGATTGGGAAAGTTTTGAATTTGATTGAGATATTTTTCATTTTTATTGGGAAAATGTTGAATGTGATCGGGATAAGGTATATTATACAAGTGTTTCAGTTACCGGATTTTGTAGAGTTCAACCCCAGCCGAGGTTAAATCCACAGATTCAGGAAAAACACAGTTCCACGAAAGCTTGATCTCAGATCAACTACGGTTTTAATCACGGTTCAACTTCATACTTCCTTTAAGGGGGGTTTAAACTTCGGATTCGCGGATATCCCGTGGATCTCCGCTAATCCAAAGGCATCGACATATTGAAAATTGTGTTTGGTGCCAAATTGTTCTCATCTGTTGCCCATTATTTTGAAATGAATAGTATTATTACAATTTTTGATTCTTCAGCATTGTAATCCTCCGACGAAGAATTTCAAAAACTTGTTGAAGATTGAAGTGGCGATGCTGAGGCGGCGCGGCGGGTCTTTCGAGAAAGAGTGGATCATTTCCAATTGTGGGACGATTCGGATTTTTTTCAGAAGTTCCGCCTCTCCAAGGGAATAGTGAGTTTTATGCTGATTGAAAACGACCTCTTATTCCAGACTAAAAGGTGGGTAGCACCGAAAATCTCCACGTTGAGGTATATGAGAATCCTGTCATATTGTTTTTTTAATCAATGTCATCAGTTATTCATACTATACAGCCAGCATAATTTATCAGTAGCTTAATTTAATGATAGTAATACATAACATTTTTGCAAATATAAGATCTGTGTCCACATATTATAATGACACACCATTGTCTTTCACAGAACCATATAGCGATTTGTACAAGGATGGACAACCGAGTAGAGTAATTTGGTACCACTTTTTGTATTCTAGGCATTACCTCAAACCAAAAAAATCGGAGGAGATTATAGTTTCACTCCCCAATGTATGGGGGACCTAGTACAAGGACATCGAGGTGGTCAGATGTTGTTCCTCAAGTGTGTCCTCTGTCTACCGAGAGAAGTGCCTAGGCATTTCCTGAGGCCGGAAACAGATTGACTTCCATTAAGGGGGCAAAGGACGGAGCCCAAAATGTCCTCAAAAATGCCTAAATCTCTGCTACCGAAGGTTTATAAGAACTCTTACTATAACATTATTACGACTTGGGACCAATAAGTTTAAAGCACGGATAACCTCCCCCCTACCCTCTCCCCTAACCATTTTAGCGTTGCACAGTTTTTCACATTTTTCTCGACCAATTTCCAACGGATTTTGATGCGGTTGGCGGCATTCTTCCTATTTTTTATTTTCTAAGGAGTCTATATGCCTTTTTGCCAATTTGACTCTTAAAAAAAGGACGTGAAAAATGCAAAATTACGAACTTGAAATTATACATAGATGCTCTCCCTAGATAATTGAATGACAAGAAGAATGACGCAAACCGCAACATAATCGGACGAAAATTGACTGAGAAAAATGTAAAAAACTGAATTACATGGGTCCTTGGCCCCTTAATACTTGAGAGGGCCCTAGGATTCCCAGCCAGAATCTTCAAAATGGGCGATGACACGTGGCCGAGATTGTACATGCAGGAGCTGAAAGGTTTCCACAAAAATCTAAGAAATACAGAGAACTACAACTGGGTGACTAGACTTGACAATATTATTATGTCATTCTTGGTGTCTCCATAAATTGGGCGGTGTCTCTGATCAGTCGTTGCAGTCCATGCGAGAAATAGTCACAAAATTCAGGAACCACGGTAGGGATATCGAAAGAGTCTTGAACTCGCAGTACAATCCTTTGTTTCGTGATAAATTGGAGTACGACAGGAGAAAAGAGATATCTGGGGAGAGCGCGAAACTTTAGTCGAGAACGGCTGGTGGCGCAACTGGGGTTGACAACCACGAACCAGGAATCAGGTCCAATTAACTTCTACCACAGGAGAAATAAGTATGCGGTTTCTAACAAAGAAAACTGCACAGTTTGCGATCTTTATCTGCCTGAAACGCTGAACACTTCCTGCTGGTATACCCGCCATACCGTACGTACCGTGAGTTCTGATCTTACACCATATGTAGTGATTGCTTTTAATGTGAAGACATCCTACTGGACATTACTTGGTTGAGACAGTGACATGGAGCACAGCGTTGTACCAATTCTCTCTCATGTCGCTTGTGCCTTTGCAAATGATGAGTTGTGATCTCTTTCTGCCTGATACGTCCAAATTCTCCGCACCTCAGGACAAACAATGGACGAGCTCTCACAACCTATCACACAATCGAATGATGACCAATCGGTGAACAAAAGTGATCTCTGTAAGAAGTGGAAATACTTTCCAACAATTATTATATCAATATATCATCTGTTCATTGCATTTTCCAAGCTAAATTTGAAGTTCACTTTATTTTGTCAGATTTTGCACATCAGTTATTCATAGGAGTGTAGAAGGATCTTCCTTCTTTTGTATTCGACAAAAGATCCGAACAAACATAAAACATCTGGTGCGAGGCTTCAAACTACTTTCCTCCGCTGTATTGGCCCTCAATCAATTTTTGTGTAGATGAGGGGTATTGGAACTTGTTAGAAGAGTAAACATTTTTAGGATCAAGTTTATGACCCAGTGCCTACGATTAATATAGAACTAATTAATACCCAATTTACCCTGAAAATCCAGAATTCGCCAATGATTGCTCTATAAACTGTTTCTATCATTTAGGATTTATACGGATCACAAAAAACTCACTGACGACTTCCCATGGGATGTATCTACTCGAGTACATGGATAGGTACGTCTCATTGGTGTGGAAAACACGTGATTCTAGGCGGAAAACATCTGGTGCGAGGCTTCACACTACTTTCCTCGCCCGTTGAAACCTGAAAATGTCTATTTTTGTGGATTCTACGCTGATTTCGGCCCTCAGGATATTGTTGTGGAAGTGAGGGGTATTGGAACTTTGTTTCTACTTGTTAGAAGAGTAAGCCCTGTGAATTTCATCACAATCGTTAGAGCGGTTTAGGAGAAAAGCTAAAAAATGGGCTAAAACGACGTTTTTTCACCTAATTGGAATATTTTCTCCCCCTAATAATTGACCTGGGGGCTGAAATTGTCAGGGTCTCATCCTCAGACATGTAGAAACCAATCCTCGAAATCGAAATTTTTTCATCATTTTCGTAGGGGCCGCAATCGTGTTAATACACATACTGCTGATCGCAATACTTTCCACCTTTCACCTCCAGGTGGGCTGAGGAAAGGAAGAATAAATATACTACAAAAAAACTTTTTTTCTTAATCCGCGGAGCAAAAACATCGGTGAGAATGTCACAACGGATCTACTGATCTTTGGATCTAATTTGAATCAAGGATTTAGTGATTCTGGGTTTATTCTGCGACGGTTAAACTGGCCCATAGTTATTCAAATCCTAGTAAAGTTTTAGAAGCAGTTTTCCACTCCGATTTCATTCAACAAGTATATGGTGCGTCCAATATTTCTCCACAACAACAAAAATACAATCTCCGCCCATCTTACCTGAAGACTGACCAGATGTAAAATTCCCCAAACTAATGTATCATACCTACGAGGTAAGGCGCCTGAGGCGTCATAAATATACACGTCCTTTTGCTTTCCGCGAATTTTGGGAGTAGGTGTTTCCACTCATTTTGCACCTATTTCTACATGTTTCCACACTATAATACTCCAGGGACGGACAATTTCGCCATAGAATTTATTTGAATCCAGAATACGATATATTGTTTAGAAATATATTTCTTACTTGAAACCAGCCGAAAATCATTTGCCTCCGTACTGCCTTCTGACGTGAGAGATAGATAATAGTAGCTCAGTGATAGATTTATCTCCTGGATATCGGGAGGTCCCGAGCTTGATTCCCTCGGCTGACTTTCGGTTTTTTCACTTTCGACTTCACGATTTTTTTCTTTTCATTTTGTGTGTGTTTTTTTCGTTTCATAACTACCTGGGGAGTAATTTAAAAAGTTTAAATATAAACGATTCTGGGGCCATTCCATGACTAGTTAGCGAGTGCAGTTGATGACCACTTACAAAATAATCTACCAGTGGAAGAGATCACGGTGCCCAGTGGGACGAATGGCCAAACCATAAGGAAAAAATTATTTTACGGGCTATCCTTATTGGAAACTAAAGGCTGATCATGAACATACCATACATATACAGCAGAACTCGCTTGTAGTGATCGCATCGGTCTCTGCCAGTTTGATCACTACAAGCGGGTGATCACTACATAGGGAAGGGAGAAAAAACGCTCAAAATTGTAACTTTTGTTATAGCCGCACCCACACTTGTCGCCACGAATCCTTCTTTTCCCATCTTTTTCCCAAGTTCTTCTGCCTTCTGCTGTAGTAGAGATCCACTAACACGAGCATCTTTTTCCCTGACTGATGAAAACCATTCTCTCAGTGCACCTTCAAGTTCCTTGTCTTTTCCATCACGCTTTCTTTTAGCGAATTTTCGAAGAAAATGAAGCTATTG
>JAEMON010000001.1:16774044-16787180 GCA_030264115.1 Lygus lineolaris | reverse complement strand
TTAACAGTTTTTTTCGCAAAAAACGTATGTTTCGTCGTTTTTGAGTTCTTTACCCACGTTAAAAAAAACCTGACACCAAACTCCATTTTGAACATCGGAAGATCATCGGTGGGTGGTAGCCACTCCTACTCAGAACATTCATTTCCATCAATATGCGAGATGAATTAAGACGAATGCAACTATCCCAATTCCTAATCTCCGGCGCCGGTATGTCTTAGGAATTAATAAAAATCGCGAAGAAACGCATTTCGCCGTTTAAAAGGGTAATTATACACTATCTAACTTTTCCCTACTTTACAGGAGACTCAAAAAACTTATTGTAAGCGTTCCATTGACTTAATTCTTTCAAAAATAATTTCAGCAGGCTCATTACATAACTGATTCTTCGACGATTTGCATCAAAAATATATTGTATCTACCTGGTGAATCCAACACCAAAAAGGCTGATGTGCTGAAGTCCTCAACTTCGTAGAGATCCAGTTTCCACAGCCCGTCCTATCGTCGAGTGGATTCTCAGGGTATCTACCTATTTAAAACAGTCTGAGTTCTCCTCTCAACGCGGGACTAGACTCCCACCCCGAAAGCCCCTGATTTGTGGTGGTCATCATATTATATACCTCAGAGATGCAGGGATTCTCAGGGATGTTATTACACCATATTCCTACATACACAGTGTGTACTATATCTCTATTAATATCTAGTCCGAAGGACCCTCGTTCTCCCCTAGAACTATACGGTACACTGACGCCCAACAACGAGTCCGTTTCTCATGACAGAGATGATAAGAGTTCAAACTTTGCCATGAACGGCCACAACGGATCACCTCCACCCCTACGAGGTAACTTACATATTCATTTAAAAAGGTGGGAATGGCTTATCGGAAATCTAATGGTCTTTGACCCATCCTCCACTCATTCCACCCTTGCCCATCCCTACGTTCTCAATTTAAAATCGTTGGAACAAGGGATGGAGAAGGTATTTTCATCTATCGAAGGTAATATCATTCCCGAATCGGACACCTTGGTAAACAAGATCCTGATGTGCCAGTTCCAGGCTCATGACCTGGTTCACGAACTTCATATTCTTCTCAACCATTCGTCTGAACAATTCTGAACCGCGAAACAAAAACCTTTACTCCTTGGGAAACAAATGCGTAGAGATCATTCAATAGTCTCCTCTGCTTTTGGTACCTGCTCAAGAAAACCGTCTCACTCATCGATTCCGGCCGACCAACGGATAAAGAGGAGCTTAAAGAGGAGCTTAAATAGGAGCAATCGCGAAAGCTTTTCAAGTTACAACTAATAATCGAAAATCTATTAAGACGCACATATCTTCTCCAAATTCAACCACGAAAAAACATCGGTGTCCCTTGTGTCATGGATATCACGTATATATCATACGGAAATTCCACTAATTCCTTGAACTCGACCTTACAGCTCGATTGCCCACAGTATTTTTCTGAGGAATTTGCGGAAATCATCTTGCATATTATATTGGCAATTATGTTTAAATGTCAAAAATTTCACATTTTGTTATCAATTTAAAATTTAGAATTTGAAATTTTGATAGTGCGTTGCCGTGCATAATTAAAAAATAGAAAGAATGCCAAAAACAGATTTGACATTGATCGATTATTGGCTGAGAAAAGTTGGAGAAATGTTTTAACGGTAAAATGGTAACGGGAGGAGGGGGGTGGGGGGGCTTGCTTTTTTTAAAACATATTGACATGAAGTAGTAATAAGATTTGTAGTGAGAGTTAATATAAGACTCTATAATTCCAGAGATTTGCGAATTTTTGATTACGGTTCACACTCTGGCCGGAACATCCTTAATCCGGCTTTCCTAAAAGATTCGGTATCTTCTTCTAGAGCTATCTGCTAGCCATGTTTGCCTGTGGACAGGCTACTTCGAAGAAAGGGGGGGGGGGGGGGGGGGGGGGGGGGGAGCACTAATCTAATCATGGAAAAGATGGCGAAAATAAAACCTAAAATAACCACTTGGAATCTTTCGGAAGAAGGAGTTACCAACGGGAATTTCTTTTCCTCCATGGACTTCTGACGAGTCCAAGAACTGCATATTTTGTCGGCCACAGTGATTATGAAATGTAAAGTATTATTCATCAACAAAGTTCCTAACCCACCAAAAATCACTAGGGACTATTTCGGACAATTATTCAAAATTACCTAGAAATTTAAATGATTCTTTAAAACTCCATCAAATCAATCTTACACCCTGCAAAACATTTGCGTGGACCTGAGGAGAGTTACTACTTCCGAAGGGGTGAGTGATGTACCGGGAGAATCCAACACCAAGAAGGCTGATGAGATGTACTGAGGTACCTTCGTCGCGTCCCGGTTCCCCCAGCCAGTCCTATCGTCGAGTGGATTCTCAGGGTATCTACCTATTTAAAACAATCTGAGTTCTCCTCTCCAACACGAGACTAGACTCCCGCCCCGAAAGCCCCTGTTTTGTGGTGGTCCTCATATTATATACATCCGAGTTAGTTATGTTAATATACACCATATTGCTATTTACAGCTTTTTCAAATTGAATTCGTCCTTTTACAAAATGAATTCGTCCTTTTTTAAAATGAATTCGTCCTTTTTCAAAATGAATTATTCCTTTTTCAAAATGAATTCGTCCTTTTACAAAACGAATTCGTCCTTTTACAAAATGAATTCGTCCTTCATAAAGAGGGACCAAATCTTGAAGGCAACCAGACCAAATGATATGCAGATACCTTTTCTCGAATTATAACAATTTATTGCATTTGTTTGCATAGTTAATACATATGTAATAGAAGAAATTTACAAAGTTTACAAGGAATAATTGATACAAGAAATTTACAGAAAGTTGGCAAGACATTCATACAAAGCCAAAGTACATATAACAAGGTTTTTAGAGGGTTTTTTAATCTCAATGCAGAGGCTGCCCTGACGTAATATATGCATTACAAAGTTGGTACAGTCATTGGGGGTGATCGCGGAGACACCCTCTATTATTGTTTCACGCAAAGGATGTTCTCCCGGACTTCCAAGAGTCCCTATCACGACGGTTTCAATTTTCGAAAACGCCTGCTCGACTGGATTGAGCATAGGCGATTGAGCATGGCCTACCGCCACCGTTTTCCAGAGCCCCTGACGCCGCCCTTATTAGATACCTTCAAGATTTGGGCCCTCTTTATGAAGGACGAATTCATTTTGTAAAAGGACGATTTCATCTTGTAAAAAGACTAATTCATTTTGAAAAGGGACGAATTCGTTTTGAAAAAGGACTAATTCATTTTGTAAAAGGACGAATTCAATTTGAAAAAGCTATATACAGTGTGTACTCTATTAATATAACACTCCCCCCCCCCCTGACCCCGTATCCTATACCCTCGTTCCTCCACAACTATACGGTAAAATATTAATATAATTATTAATAATAGTCATAAATAACTCAAATTAAAAAAGTGATAAAAACGCCATACAAACCTTCTCGTATCTGATGTTCTGTGAAATGGTATTTCAGTGTCTCAACGCTTTTTCATTCTTTTTCACACCTCCTGCACCTTTATCGGTTTCTCTAATAGGCATGGTGTCAGCTTTTTATTTAATTTCTTACCGGCATTGATTGAGACACTGTGGGTGGTGATGCAGAAGAGAAGTTTGGAGAAACGGACACTATATTATGTTTATACTTATTTTTGATGGCAGAGCTGATGCGTGGGGATTTGACATTTTGTGAAAGTGGCTCTTCTCCTGCAAGTTTAAAATTTCTAATAAAGTTGAGCATACCGGTTTCCACGTGTAACTATACTACTATGTAAACTACATACTATAAATTATTTTAAGTTTACTACTTTGGCTAAATCTTTGATTTTACAGAGGAGTTTTAAATGTAACAAATTTAGAGTAAGCATTTTCATTGTCCCTAGGGTGAGCAGTATTTTCATGCTCATCACTTAATGTTTTCGTATTATCCGTTACATAGTATTGAAAGAAGCATTAAAAAAAATGAGAGGGAATAAAAGAGGTTGAGAATCACTCTCGAGACTGTATGAGGATCATTATAAACTGTTTTCGGATTATCCCAAGAGGTAAGCCGTTTTATAATTCCCGAACAACAGAAATCGTGATCGAATAAATAATACGTATTACCTGATGGGGAATGATTTGAGGGTACGACTGTTTACTATATCCTCACTCTCATCCCGAATGAAGTCTTGCTTTGAACTAAATTATGAATGTTTGAAATATTTGGATTATGTTGAATTGCAATAACTGGATTAAAAACCCGAAGATAAAGTACTGAGACTTCAATGACGGATTATTTTGAGCTTCAAGCGTATTAGGACTTCAGCCAAGTCATAAAATATCATAGTTGATGATTACAAAAGATAATCCCGTAGGTGTATTACGTATTACCCCCGCACTAGACCAGTCAAAGCTGACCAGTCAAGTGCTCTGTCGCTACTCCAATGATTCGGATGTCGTCAGTTTTGTCGCCACGACTCTGGGTTCTTCTTGAAAAACTTCCGTTGGCATCTTTCCGTCTTCCAACCGTAACAAATTTCCCAACCATCGGAGCCTTTGGGATTTGATGAACCGCACTATAACATACGTCTTCATGGTCGATCAGTTCGTCAAGTCCCCGGTTGATCCTCCACGTTCTTGCTTCACAAACTGAGCCGATAATTTTCCTCGGGACGCTTCTTCCAAAAACTCGGAAGGCTTATTCGTCAGAGCGTTCAATACCCAGGTTTCAGCTCCATATAAAAAACGCTCCTATTTAGTTCACCCATTGTAAAAATCCTATTTGTAAGGACCTACCGTAATTATAACGGGAGGTTCACAATTAGACGAGTCGGCATAATGAGTATCTACATACCTGTGATTATTATTATCCGAGAGTTGTAGAAGGTCTTTCAAACTTTATTGAGTAACTAAGGAAGCTTATAACAGTAAATAAGACACTCGACGAAATCGGAAAAAAGGCGCATTTGATCAGCTGATCTTTGAACGCGAAATCGGCCTACTCGGAGGATTTGCGATTCATATTCGTGTTTCTGCAACTTACAAGGAGCATAATAAACAAACTACGTTGCACAGACCTCATTTTGGATGAATATATTGGCCGAAACCGTGAATATTCTAGTTTTTCAACAGCATATCAACATGTTTCAACAGCAATTTGGGTATTTCAGGTATAGGAGCAAGGGGTGCGAATCAAGCAGGTTGAATTCTTCTCAAACGACACCACATCAAAAAACACCCAATTCTGCGACGGAAATCCGTGGAAACACCAGTAAATACGTATTACTGATACATATTTAGAACTTATCACCTTTGCGACATCATATGTTTCTCTTTCATGCTCCTGTCGTTTTGAACATAATTGCATGCCGAAATTCGGCCGTGGATACCAATTTCAATAAAATTGCACTTTCAGGAATACCCGATCAAGAGTGATTGTACTACTGACGAGAAATATTTTGGGGATGAGAATAACGTCGGTGATTCTGTAAGGCGAATTCGCAGGTACAGAAGATATCTCGTAAGAAATCAATGATCCTAACCTCCCACGCTTCTGTGTCTGATAGCATAATTGATTACAGAGGGTGGCCCCAATATGGCGACCCTTTGTAAGTTCCAAGCGAGGAAACCTTTGTACGCTCTCACTGTAACCCCCGTTTCTACTTCTTTAGCGTTCTTTCAGCGACCCACTCTTACTCCACAGTCCTCTTTCCCTCGATTCATGGTTTAACCCTTGATTGATTCCTTTTCTATAAGCTATGAGAGACGGTGGAGGCCGGAGGAGGATGAACGATGGAGTTTCAAGGTATCCTTCTTACCGAGATTCTTCAAACTCGGTTGAGCAAATTAATGATGATGTGTATGCATTATTTTTAACCACTTTCAGGTTACACCATTTCGTAACCAGCAATATTGTCGGTATGCGATTTCAAAGAATAATTTTGATGAACGTGGTAAGGTGCGTTGGATCCTGTTTTCGACTTATGAAGTGTTCGTCACTATCTTTAATCATTCGCTCAAATTAGGTACATGTGCAATGGGTTCAACGAGGCAAAGTTAAGAAAAAAGTCCCATTCACGCAGCATGAGTTGATGAGCGAATTTTCAAAGAATAATTTTGTCATGAGCACATATCTGAAAGAATGTAACTAGGGAAAGAATAAGGTATAAGAGAAATAATAAGGTCTGATTAAGTTGTGACGTGGAACATGATTTAATGAGCTGGCAAACCGACTTATATACTGTGAGCCAAGAGTGGGGAACACCCTCCCACCCTGGCTCTAATCAGGTGGAGCCGGACCCTTGCGCAGGAGGTATCCGGTCTCCACAAATTTTAACCGATTTGGTTTGTGATTCTTATAGAAAATTCTACGCTGATTCCGAATATACCATATGTTTAAGGTGGTAATTTACACCAAAAACCTCAAAAAACTATTTTTTAGCGATTTTTGACTCAAAATTTTCAAAATTTGAACCCTTGGTGTAATCCAGAAATTCTGGCCAACGAACATGACCTTTCTTCCGATATTATTGACATTTTGAAAATTTTCAGATTTTTAGCTCGATTCCTCGGTCAGATATCGTCTGGAATGACACATATATAAATATATATACATATAAAAAAGTGCTAAATTCCAGGAATCGTTTTAGAATGGTCTGAAACGAATTGCCATGAAGAAAAAGTTCAAAGATTTAAATTTCAAAGCCATTGCAATAGCTTCATTTTCTTCGAAAATTCGCTGATTACCAACAAAAAAGTGTCATTCAATAAAGAAAAATGCCCTCTTTAAGAATACAATCCGATGTTTCAATAGGAAAGTGCCTTAAACCTATCTATCTTTTTAAATAGGTAGACCATCCAAAAGGTTCGTCCAAAATTTGGTGAGCCCTCCCTCTCGCCTGGACGGTCTCTTTATAGTTAGCCTATGAAATCGACTCGATTGCCGCTCGGCCGATCAATACACCACCTGTTGGGGTTATGCTGAATGAGGTGATACCTAGTGAACAGTTGTTCCAGCCGTGAGAAACTTCCGTGTACTACAAATGTTCCGAATTTAAATTGACGATATTAACCCAGAGTACGAATATGTGCCTATAGTGATCCCTAAACATCAACAAATTCTTGCGAGAGGTTCTACCTACTGTCTTCAGAGTACGACCCTTCAAATTACCATTGTTCCGTCAAGTCTCTCCCCGCAACACGGTCAATACCTACCTTAGTGGGCTTTACCCACCACCCGACCCTCTGAAGCTTGCTTGAGCTTTGAGGATGCCTTCGTGGACTTAGGCCCCTAGTGTAGGACTAAAGTAATTAATTGCATGCTGGAGGGTTGAGGGGGATACGCGCCTTGAAGGAAACATGGGCCAGAGGAATCTACGTGCCAAATAACTTGGATATATCCATCATTGGAATAGGGTAAGGAATCTGAGCCAAATGATCTATTCCTATGGATTCCCTGATTTGTCCGTCAACAAGGAAAGAGTCTCGTCCTGTATTCCTTTTCATCAGCTTTGGGTTCTAGATGAAGCCCGATTAAAGACACCATGTTACTCTACTTAGATATCCGAAATTTGAAGGATGATTTCCATGCAATAAGACTACAACTAATAGGCCTAACATATAACATGAATAAATAACACAAAAAAGGAAGTTGCGCTCGTAGCGCTTTTGATGAGCACATCCTTTCTCGAACTTTAAAGGTATTTTTATCCTTTTTACAGATGTGAATTATTTGATGTGCTGTTGGCACACGTTCCCATACGCATCCACAGTGTTAGCGAATTTTTGAAGAAAATGAAGCTATTGCAATGGTAATGCAAATTGTTGAAAATTTTCTTCATGGAAATCCGTTTCAAACCATTCTAAAACGATTCCTGAGAATCAACACTTTTTTATATGTATATGTATATTTATTTTATATATATTTACATGTTTACATATGTGTCCTTCCAGACGATATCTGTCCGAGGGATCGAAATAAAAATCCACACAAAAAATTAAAATGTCAATAATATCAAAAGTAAGGATGAGTTCGTTGCCCAGAATTTTTGGAGTACTCCAAGGGGTCAAATTTTGAAAATTTAGTTTCAAAAATCGCTAAAAAACGTGTTTTTTGAGGTTTTTGGTGTGAGATACCATCCTAAACATAGGAACATATGGTATATTCGGAACCAGCGTGAAATTTCCTATAAGAATCACTCACAAAATCGGTTAAAAGTTTTCTTTGAAAATTCGCTCACCAACTCATGCTGCATGAATGGAACTTTTTCATCCCACCTCTCTCCACAATCTCAAAACGTTGGCACCATATTGGATTTTTCAGTTCGTTCCCAAGGTAATTCATCCTCCTAAGTCGGTTATAACGAAGTTAGGCACAACATGTTTTCTTCGACCGAGTGAAACCATCGATCCGCAGTGAATTTGAGCTCTACGGGAGAATCCCAATTAAAAAGTTAGAGTCCGTAAAACGGGAAAAACTGGGAGCTTTGTTACGAAGAGCTCGTTACAAAATCAACAGAAGTGCTAAAGCATAGATACCGTCACTACACAGAAGGGAGAGCAGGAGGACAAATCATTAAACTGTCTCCCAGTATATCCTTAGGGTTTTATAGATGGTGGGTAGTAAATGGCTTAAAGAAAGTGTCGTTTAAGTCTTCGAAATTTAACGGTTGTCATTTTAAGACGATGTTCGCTTCGACTGCCTCTGCTGCAATGGGTAATGAAGAGTAAATGTCCACCAGGCCGGAATTAGACGATTAGGTTTACATGTTTTACTACCGCTGGGCTTTAACGTTGTTGAACATCGGAATCGTAATTCTAATTTCAACCGGAGTAAAACTTTTTGCGAAAATGGAAAAGAACCTACATTATCATGATTCAAAAACTTATGATGCCGTTACAAATTTTTGGTGAAAGTGAGAGAGACATTTTGTGACGATGCGATCAATTAATTTACCTATGTTATGAGTCAGCGCCTCATAAGGGAGATGTGGTGAGGAGGTTATCGTCGTTGACGTATACGATTCCAGCTCAATTCGCTGTTCATGACATGAGATTTCGAGGAAATACTCATAATCATTTGAGAGGTAAGGGAAATTAAATTAATATGGCGTAGGTATATTCCTGGAATAATTCTCCACCCTAAATTAGCATATTCAATAAACATGTCCAATGGTAACTCCTCTTCATTTATGTCGTGAATAACATTTTAATCCAAAGTCATTTGAAATAAAGCGACCTCAGGTAAATGCGGCCTACTTTTTCATAATTTTGACTTTGACCATAAATTACTACCTATTGAATGATTACTACCTACACATCGTATAACTCAACGTCGAGTTTGGTTTGAAAGGGTCTTCAAATCTAATTCTGTGTCAATCTTACAATAATATTTTACAAAATACATTTTGATGAATTAGTGAAATAATACTTGCTGGGTGAGGCCTGAAAACGTTCTTACCCACAAAAGATGGGTGAGTGCGTCCGGAGTATAGGATGAGTGCGTCCTGATAAAACGCGTGTACTTCTCGCTCGTCTTGTTCGTTTGTCACTTTTCTGATCGACTTTTTTGTCTCTCAAGTACTTATTGATTAGGTAAGTAGTTATCCATCAACGAAACGATGTGATTACTTAACTCTTATCTCGAAAATATGATCAAGGGTGAGTTTAAATAATTTGAATTCAAATAACTCTTACTCAGCTCAAATATAATTTCGACAAAGTCAATCAAAATTTGGAATTGGAAAGCCATCTACTATTGGAATAAATCAACATTAAATACACCAGTATGGTATTTGGAATACACTCTTATTAAAGGCACTAGGTATTTTAATGCCTTGAATTAACATTGGAAATGCATGGCAAACCTGAACCAATTAAATAGGTAGGCACTAAAATTCATCAAGATTGAATTCAGGATGATTCCAGAGTTTGGGGATCGTTCGAAAAAAGAATGAATGAGTAGGCATAGTCTCGAAATGAGACAATAGTCTGATGAGGATGAAACTCATAGGTGACCTTCCAGGGTCTAATTCGAATAATCCCCGGAAATTTCACCGAAATTGGTCGAGTAGTTCCGTAGCTACGCCTATGACAACAAATTTCAAGTTTGCACTTGTGCGGTACCTATTACTGATCCAATCGTGGCAAAATTCATAGGTGATCGCCTTGGAGTCAACTACCCTCCAAATTTGAGCGGTATAGGTCCATTAGGAACTAAGAAGTCGTAGTTTCAGGAAATTCACGTTTGCTCATGCGCACACGCTACTGGTAGTCCAACGAAGAGTGATAGGCGACCGTCATAGGCCTAATCCATGAAAATTTCATCAAATTTGGTCCATAACTTCATATATGGTTTTGCTTGGGACAAGGAATTGACCACAGACAGACACAAAAGGAAAGCAAATTGTTGTTGTCAGGAAGTGCTAAAATGTATGAAGTAAGTGGAAATATTGATTTTGGAGGACAGAAATTTAATTTATTTCTCGCACATAGCTTCGGAAGAAGCAAATTGACCTGCCACCTAAACTCCAAAATGTGCGTAAAACGCAGAAAATTCAAAAGTAGTTATTGATTTCAACCTGTAAGTACGATTCATAATACATTCAATATATTCATATAGGCTTCTTGTTAAATATCTTTTAGGGCTCCAATTATCATTAGGTTGTGAGCGTATTCTACGCTTATACTATGAGTATATTTGTAAACTATGCATATACTATGAATATATTTAGCATTGTATGCCATATAGCTCTGGAGAGGTCCGCATTGCGAAGTGTAATTTGGGCGTACCGGAGGACCTGTTCCACTTCTTGGCGGTTTGTCCTATCATTGGTGAATTCCGGGTAAAATATTTTGGATCAAACCGACGGGAGAAAGGTGCCAGAGATCCAAATGACGGAAATTGGTGGAAGTTAGCACGGTTTGGTTCGACGGCGTGCAATTGTAGAAAAGATCTCATATCTGACTTCAAATGGCCATACCAGGAAATTGTAGTTTATAGGTGGTTTCAGTTTAAAATTCAGTTAAATTGTTAATTGATTTTTTGTG
Source organism: Lygus lineolaris (assembly GCA_030264115.1). NCBI lineage: Eukaryota > Metazoa > Arthropoda > Insecta > Hemiptera > Miridae > Lygus > Lygus lineolaris. The sequence goes on along the minus strand of JAEMON010000001.1, from coordinate 16,776,114 downwards.
ATTTTTGTGTAAAATTTTTAAAATGTAGGTGTCTCCAATTTCTTCCGACAGACGGACGCAATGTCAATTGTTTTAACATGTTCGTAATTACTATTTTGTACCGACTACTTATATATTATGTCAATTAACATGTTTTCTTCTTCTTCTTCTTCTTCTTGGTCTTCTCCTACTATGCTTCAAGAAAATGTGAAGAGTTTCTGGACAGTAGGTACCCACATAGTACTCCTCATGGGCGATTTAAAGTCTGTTTTCTTAATGTTACTATCGGCCGAAATCGTGGTGTTCATGTCGTTTATTCGGTCCAGGAAAACAATAGTAGGTAGTATTCTCTTCGTTCTTCCTGGGCCGCACTCCAATGAAAAACATGAATTGCCAAACACGCTTCTGAAAGGGAGTTTGAGGGGCAGAAGTAGGTAGGCCGAATCGGGAGTTTACAGTCATCGTTCCCCAAATAAATATGGGACATCTAAACAAAACGGTACTGAGGAAGTATTTTTTATTCAGACCATTATCGTATGGAAGGCCTTCTAATTTTGACTCGATTGGGAGGGTTTAGAGGTGGGGTAAATTCGGGCCCACGGGTAATCACGCCCCCAAGCATAATTGATTCAATCCACATGAGGGGAGAATTCATCATAATTAGTCCCACTCCTTCGATTTACACATAACTTTAGGTAACTTGGTAATGTTTGGGCCATGTAATATCTCAATCCTTTCAATATCAAAGTCTACTGATTTATCGAGTGGTCAAACAAACAAATCACTACTCACTATCCTTTACAATACACGGGTTAACCAGCTTGTTGAAAATAATTGAGTTGGAAGACTGGAGTACATCCATCTCGTATATTCTCATTAATCAAGGCCTCGACCTTTTCAGGGAACGCATCAAAACGAATCCTTTTCAGACCGTGCTACGTGACTCTCCCAACCGCTTGATCATTGTCTCTAGAATAAGTCCTGGTTTAAAGCGAACATAAACATTTCGTAATGAAAGTTTGTGAAGGGAGAGAATGAATGCACCATCAAAGCTTTTACGTCGCGTCCTTCACCCATAAACGTGACTTTATAAATAAACACACCGAACTCATTCTATTTTCCCTGTCTGTTAGCTTAAAGGAATCAGAAAAAATACAGAAATATTTATATAAGTTTGAAATGTGCGGAAGTTGAAGACTTATCAATATAATTTGTTCTTACGGTAGCAGTGAAAGCGCTATGCATTACTTCAAAAACCATTGAGCGATTTTTTTAACTCATTGTTTTCGGGAAAATTTGCAATTTTGAATTTTTTTCTCGTAAGTCCTATCTCATTACCTTGAAATGGCCATAACGTCCTCAACTTACAATATAATATTAGAAATAAGGACAATTTTGGAAAGAACCTTAAATTCCTTAGGTATACCCTAATGCATTAGAAAACGTTTGCCAAGTTGGATGGAGAATATAGCTGTAACCTCACTGTAACATGGACGTATACAGGGTGTTACACCTATGTGACTGACACAGGCCAGCAATCGATTCTACAGTTCATTTCCAACAAAAACTGTCTCGTAGAGTTTTTTGTAACCCCTTATTTCTTGAGTTTCTTCAAGATTTTGTTTTTTCTTTCGACCTTCCATCACTACAACAGCCATAACTCCCTCAATTTACAGTGTAAAATAAAAAATAAAAATACCATTAAAAAGAGCGTTAAATTTCCTATTTCCTTGATGGAAAACCAAAGTTTTTTCAGTAGACGAAATGGGTGAATAATGAACTTGAAGAGGAAAAATTATCGAATCTTTAAAATCACCCTTTTTTGAAAATTGCTCATAGGTCCCTGTCATCTAGCATGTGATTTTTTGCCAGTAACCTTGAATTGCTCCAAAATCTCAGCTTTTTAACGATGTAGTATTTTTCAAGTCTGGTGCACTTATTAATAGAGAAAATTGTGTTCGAACTCTCAAAAACGTGGGGTTTTCAAGGAAATCTATGTTTTAGGGTGTTGACGACATGAATGGAGGAGTTAAGTATCGTTTTCCAGGTAATCGAATGGTGACACTCCCGATTTATTTTGACTGATAAAAA
>JAEMON010000001.1:16686890-16699993 GCA_030264115.1 Lygus lineolaris | reverse complement strand
CGTCAGTCTTCTCTAAGGGGTAGAAAATAGGGGATGCACTTTCCGAAACGCCCTAGCTCGAAAACTTTAGATGAGAAGGTATATTTTCCCCACCGATTTCAAATAGAACTCAATTTTTAGGGTCGAATGAGACCTCGCGGAGCATTTTAGGACCAACCGTTCGCTCCCTGTAGGACTAATGGGTTGAACGGAATAAAGAGCAGAAACACGAGTGTGAATCGAAAATCTTCCCGAGTAAGCCAAATCGCCTTTCAAAGATCAGCTGATAAAAATTAAACTTTTTTTTTCTTCACCCAACCAAGTTTCTTGATAACATCGAAAAACTTCCTTGGCTACTGAATTTCGTTGTGAGTGAATGTTACAACTTTCGGATAATAATAATAATTATAAGTAAGTACCAACTCATTGTCCCCAAGAAATTATTGTGAACCTGACGATATATTCAAGCTAGCTGGGTATTTACTGTATACCAATAGGATGTTTCTAGATGGGCGATCCATACAGAAAATGGTAAAGCGTTGTGTAATAATTTGTAGCGTTTTGGTTTTTGGTGTCATTCAGACAACGTTCCTGTCCGCCGACTATACGGACCATCCCACGGAAATATTATGAAATTATACCCGACTAAACAGAATATTACGGACTTTCCCTTCAAATACGGAGCCGTTCGGTCGCAGCCATGGCGAGCAGGATCAATAGCAAGTCGTGAGTTCTTCATGAATCCCATCTAGTGTGTCAAGGTAGAGAGGGGAGAAATTATTGATGGTAGGTATCATCGTAATTTCCCCCTCCCCCTTGCTGCAAGAAAGGTAGATGACGGTACGTCATATTAAGTCAACCCGGTCCAGCCGTTGTGTAATTATTGGCCAGATCACGTGACAGCTCGTGAATGGACACACCATCTCAGAGAAGCCTCTAATCAGCCATAACAAGAACATAGCGGGAACTGGTCGCAAGCGATCCAGGCGCTATCTTTTGAGAGCTCAGTGACGTACCGTCATAAGTGGAACCTCACATCAGTAATTTACTCCGAAATAAGCCTATCATTATACTCTTCTAGACAATGCTAGACATTATGCTCTTCTTCATACTTAGCAGCTATTACATCCAAGTAGTCACGGCTTACGTTCGTAGCGTGTATATTCGTGATGTTCTTCTAACTCTGAGAAGGACGATAATGATTTGATTCCTGCCCGTGCAGAACATTTCATCTTCATGAGAGGAAAATTCCACGAGGCAAAGACTGCACCTTGCGAAATGAACCCTTAAATGTAGGTACCTTGCGAGGATTATCATAAATGAGAGATAGTTACTTTACCGTTATATATTAAGAACATTGACATTACATGATTAAATATTGAATTTTTAATGAAACTAACTCAAATTTTGAATAAATGAATCATGTTTTATTCCTTATACTCGCACATAAAGTTGTACAATATTCACAAACACTATTCAGTAATATCATGTTGTTATTGTTATAACCAACAGGTTAGTAATTGTGGTAAGTACCTATTCGATGATATTCGTAAGTACATCAACTTGGTAAACAGTAATTATTTATTATTTGGTCATTCATCTTATCACTGTTATCACCAGCGCAGAAAGAAGTTTGTGATTCCAAGGGAGAGTGGCCTATAAGTCATTACTGAGTGCTAAAAAACGAGAAGAACGTCTGCCAAGTTGGGTGGGCAGTATAGATTCCTCACTTTAGTAACATGGACGTATGATATCAAATGGTGAATATTTCAACGAAATTGCTCGAGCAGTTCCGGAGCTACGCCTACAACAACAAATTTAAAGTTTTGTTTGAAGGTAGCCATCGTGGTACACTTTTTGAGGTGAGGGTGGAAGTAAACTCGGCTTCTTCCGTTTATAGATCAATTTAATCGTCCAACATGTTTCGCAGCTATTTGCTGCCTCATCAGGGACTTGTTGTAAAAATGGTGAAGCTGGTGAAGCTGCATTATTTCTACTTAGGAGAGAGAAAAAATATGGATACTAGGTACTACTCTAGTAGTAGTAGTGTTTTTCTCTCTGATGAGGCAGCATATATAGCTGCGAAACATGTTGGACGATTAAATTGATCTATAAACGGAAGGAACCGAGTTTACTTCAACCCTCACCCCAAAAAATTCAAAGTTTGCGTTCGCTGAGTAGCTATAACCAATCCGATCGTTACGAAATTCATAGGTGATCGTCTTGGAGTCAGCCCAAACCGACCGTCAAAATTTGAGCGAAATAGGTCAATCAGGAGCTGAGATATGGGGTTTCAGGAAATTTTAGTTTGCGCATGCGCTCACGCTACTAGTGGTCTGATGGCGATGAAATTGATAGGGGACCGTCACGGGGCTAACCTGCACAATACCTAACAATTGCATCCAAGTCGGACCATAACTCATATAGGTAGTTATGCCTGGGACAAGGAATTGACCACGGACCGACACGGAACCAAAATTGTTGAGAAACCTCTGAAACGTAAAAAGCAAGTGCAAATTTTGATTTTGGAGGACACAATTTTTTTTTCTTGCGTTTTTTTGTTTTGAGCTTCCTACCTTCGGTAGAGCGGACGCAAAATATGTGCCCGCAAAATACGTAATTAGTCATAAACTATATCGAATAGGTAGGAATGTGGTTCGTGATCTTGTTTCTTATAGCTTCCTCACTACCGAAGGTAGAAAGTGATGTATTCGTGCAAGAAGTTGAAACGTACGTTACGTCAAAACTCAGAATTTCCACTCGCTTCTTTCTGAACAATTTCGGTTCCTTATCTGTATGTCAGTCTATTTGTGGTTAATTCCTAATCCCAGCAAAAACTTAACGATGTTATGGTCCGATTTTAATTAAATTTCCAGGGATTGCACTGTTACCCCATAGATGGTCCTTTATTTTTCATCGCCATCGGACCACTAGTAGCGTGTGCGTATGAGCGACCGTTACTTTCCTGAAATTACGACTCTTCCGTTCCTAATGGACCAATTTCTCTCCAAATCGGAAGGTAGATTGGGGCTAACTCCATGACGACCGCCTATGAATTTCCTCACAATTGGATCGGTAATAGCTCCAGCGAATGTACAAACTTTAAATTTATTGTCACAGAACAATTGATTGAACGAACAACAATAACAACAACAATCAATCAACAATACCAATATCAATCAAAAAACTGATATTGGTTGATTTTGATTTGTTGTCTCCAGAACTGTTCTACCAATTTCAGTATCTTTTTTTACTGATTCTACAGGTAGGTTCATGTTTCAGGAGTGAGAAAGCTACTCGTATGGTGGTGATCTCCGTTCATTCGATCAACGAAGAAAAGCACGACGACGACAGCCAATATCAGCACCACCACCTTGAAAAAAAACCTTTATCACCACGTGATTCAGCGTTGGAAAATTTCCCAAAACCCCTGGAGGCATTATGTGGTTCATCAATAAAACCCCATGTTTTTTCCATTCAGCGCATAGCATGCTAATATATTATATTATGCGGTTCTTTTTAGCAAATGTCGCGCACTCAAAATAAGAGTGGAAGGTCGTTTTCCCAAAAACATTTTGACGTATAGAAAATGAAGATTCCAATCTATCAAGTACAAAAAATTTTTGTATCGCAATGTATGTCCATAAATATATTGTGAAAATGGAGGAGGCTCGTAAATCCATTAGGTACTTTTTGATCGGAAAGCTCTGAACAAAATGTTTTGACTCCGGTAGTAAAATGGTAATAACATGGTGATCTATCAAGTGAATTTACACTGTATACACGATATACATGATCTTATCATAATAGCTAGGCAGTAGATTGCCTCTACACATGGCGTTAGGAGCGTATTGATAGTAAAATTTACATGCCTACAGATATATCGTGATGTTACTTGTACTAAAGTATCTAAGTACACCATATCAGGCTGTTGATATCAAGCTCACCAATATTTAAGAATTCTAAGAGCAAAATTAAAAGGATCTTTCATAAATAACTCATTTCCAACCCCAACAGGTGGATTCTAACGAAGCTAAAATGATATGTATGACTTCGGTATTTGTAATATTGTATAAATGCTGGAAATTCATGCGAATCTATCAAATTCTTTTCCAGCAAGAATACTACGTTATATTATGGTATAATTTTTCAACCGATCGTCATTACGTTTTTCATGATTTTTGGGTTTGTTGATGCTAAAAAATACAACTTTTGTCTTCTCACGTTTTAATGTGGTGATCTGACTTACATTATTCTATCTTAAGCTACCTTGATGACTTTTAACAAGGACTTAATTGATTAGAAAAACATAAATGGAAACCTATTATAATGGGACGAAAAGTGTGACGAAAAAGTTCAAGTCATGAAGCATGAGTTGATGAGCAAATTTTCAAAGAACCGTTTCAAACAATTTGGTAGGTGAATCTTATAGGACATTTTCGCTGATTCCGAATATACGTAAGTTCCTATGTCTAGGATTGAAATGTACATCAAAACCCTCAAGAAACACGTTCATTGAATTTGATTGAAATTATTGAATCTCTCACGTTTGCAAAGGCCCTAGCCATTTTCAATCCGACAGAATGTCATATGTTGAGATGGGTGATGAATTTCATCTTTGAAATTTTGACATTTCATCTTTGACAACAACCTGCATAGGTGTATGTAGTGTGGGTCGCTATTCGCAATGTTTGAACCTCAAGCTCTAAATCTGCTGAGCTTGAGAAGCCGACCACTACTCATAGGGGTTGAAAATACCATTCGGAATTCTTATTGTACGAGTAAGGTCGTCATGACAATCGTGGAAAACCAAAAAAACACCATTGACTTTCCTAAGGAAGGGAACGTAGCAATCCCGAAACCACTCGCAGTTACCAATGATGACCATGTGACTAACCGAATCGGAAATCCACTACCACCGAGCCTCTTAACACCACAACACTCATCATCCAACCGCGAAGAGAACATTTCACATTCCCGAGACAGAACAGTGGTGAAACTCACCGACGCGATATGGTTATTCAGTACCTTGGTAAACACCTCTTTCGTTTTCCATTTTCTTTGGGATTTTGATAGCACTTGAAGAGTAGTTCCTTGTCATCTGGAATCAGAACCGCATAATTTCCGAAGACGTACTCATTGAGGTGGCAGTATTCTTCATGACTGTAGGTGAATCTCTGACAGAGTGACCGATAGAAATTGAAAATAATTTCATTCCTGATCATTTCACCTGAACGGATCTCATAGAGAACCTCTTCGATAAAATACTCCAAGTCGTCATCTATGTTATCATCAAGAAAATTTTCCATTAACGAGAATCGTTTTGGTACGATTCCAAATATCCCTTGATACGCCTTGTGATCGTCTGTTGTAACTAGCAACGTGGAATTGAAATTGTGATAAGCAGCTATGCATACCAAAACGGGAATGGTTTCAGTTCTCTTGCTCATGAACTCACTGGACCCGTACTTAGCGGAAAGCTTAGAGTAAATGTGCTGTGCTAGTTCACAAGGTTGGAACACCTTGGTGTAAACTACGGAGAGAAGTAGCGCGTGGAGGAGGAAGAACCGTGACGTGGAGGAACGAAACATTGTTCCGACTGGGGGAGCATCAACTGATTCGATCTCAATGGTTGTGTATGAATGGCTGTTACACAGGGCTACCGATAACCGCAGAAGCAATGGGTTACAGATAATGTTATCTGCCAGTGACAGAGATGTGGGAGCATCATTGACGCTAAAATCAGATTATCAACTCAGTTATTAGATGATAAGGTCAACAAGACTGCTGTGTTACATCGTGATTTGTCGACCCGTCCTAAAACTCGTTGGAATGAATCTCCTCTGGAAATTAATGGGAGGACAAGATGATTATCGTAAAACGCGGAGAGCAGAATTTTGCCTACATACGAGACACATATTCAATTTTATACTTCATCATCACTCAATTCAGATTTTTTGTCATTTGAACGGAAGGCTACTACCGATTGTACCGTTGGGCGGACTTCATTTTTCACCGACTTCAAAAAAGATCCTCAGTTCAGACGACCTAAAACTAGAACAATCATTGACACCCTCGTAAGTACAAGGGTGAAATAAGTAAATAAGAATTCACAAAATAGGTCGGTACTAATTTGACCAATGACAGTTATGATGAAGTAGTAGGTACCTGATGATCTATTTTATTTTTAATTGAATGAGCCCCGATGGCAGGAATATTAAGCGCTTACTTAGAGGCAGTCAGGCATTACAATATATCTTCAAAACTATTATTCTGAGAGCCGCCAAATGGCTTTAGGGGAGGTGGAGTAAATATGGTGGGTGGTTCTCCTGTGTTTCAAATCGCACTTATCGTGTTGGATGGGTATACGATGCCGAGGAAGAAGAAGAGCTACGAATGGAAGAATTTGAGAAATCAGGGGCATACTAGGTAAATGGAACTTGGAATGGCATCAGTGAAGAGAGAATATGGGTTTGAAGCGTGCTGAAGAGCAATCAATAGTACTACCTTATGTACTCGTATATACCAGTGTACTTCCAGGTAGTACTCCAATGCTATTCCTCTGGTTGAAGCGTCGTGGCTTGGGGAAAAATACCAATTTGACATGTCGCATCGAGCAGCAATAATTGTTATTGGTAACTTATCTTCTAGCAATGGTCCGATAAATGTGTGCAAGTTTGTTGCATACCTGTAAAGGATGGCCCGAAAAAAGCATTATATTTGAATCACGAAAACGTTTCGTGCAGTTTTCTCCCATTTACACCACTAGTTTTTGAAAACCCTTCATTCTGAGAGAAAATTCTGGCTTTTAAATGTCCATTCGCTCCCTATGATTTAGTTTACCTACTTGTTGAAGTTGTGGTTTAAGGTGAAAAAAACACGAATTTTCACAAAATACAGTACTTTTAAGTCAAAGATTGAAGTGGGACCCTTAATTGCACCTTCTCCTCTATCCTTCCCACTATAATTTCTCAACAGCAAAGTAACATCCTCAATTAGTTCTAAAAGTTGGCACTCATTTGTTATACCTCGATATACCCACTGAGCCGGTGCAATGCGCTAGTCGGATTGTGGGGAGAAACCAATAATTGGGGCGGAGGGGTACTAGCCGTTGTGTTTGGGGTCACACCTGTACGCCTTCCAAGTTGACGCTATAATTCATAAACTTCACAATCAGGATTAAATTCAAGCTTAATTTCACAACAAACAACTGTGATGCTAACTCCTGAGCCAACATATATCAAGACTTACTTGCCTCTTCTTCCCAAGAAATTTAGATGGATGGGTGGATTAATGTGATGCAGGTATTTGAACATTTTGAACATCAAATGGATACACGATAAATCAATAAAAATCGTATAAATTATAGTAGTGATGATCAAATTAAAATAAATTAAAGGCAAGATTTATAGAAAGTCCGCGAGTTTTGAGGAGACCTCTCCAACACCATAGGCTCCAGCTCCGGTACCGCAAATTTCGATAGAAATGCCTTGATTCCGATTTTCCGATAAATGCTGTAGTTGTTGGGGAGTGCCTCAAGTCCGAGCAGTTCCCAGAAAAAAGGTTTATTATCACTCAACACTGGGTATAAAATGTGGTAAAAATTTAATATAAGTAGAGATGATGTTCTACGTACTTCCCCTCCCTACACTGCCTTGAGTTTGAAGTGAGCAAATTACTCCAGGTCCAGATATTTCCCGTTCTTACCATGTGGGAACTTGAACCAGATGAAAATACAAATTAATCATGTAAAAATAATTTTTTTGTTCTTTTCGCTTGATGTTTTAAACCCATAAAACACTTGTTCAAAACAAGTGTTTTAAACATTTGTTTTCAACATGGCCAACACTGACTGTTCGTGAGTGATAGTAGAAGGAGGGTAACAAGAACACGAGACAAATTACAAAAAAAAAAAAAAACGAGAGTAGTGAAATGGATCGAAGACACATGGAGCGTTACTGTAGTTACAATTTACATCAGCAGATGAATAGTCACCTTGAAATTCGATCGCTACGCTTGCATTTTTGTTCAATTAGTAAGTGAAACCTCACAGTATTTTTTATGTCAGGAGTTCTAAGGTGAGGAGCGAAAGGAAGGGTTGACGGGGAAACACACTTGTTTGGTAAGATAATGTTCAAGGAAGTTTTAAACAATAGGAAACAATACGTTTGTTCCTCCGTCAAACGAACTGTTTTTCCCCAACCCTGGGACTAACCAAATATTATACACCACAGCCATCCTTTGTTCCAGTATGAACCAACACAGTAGAAATGTCATTCTTTGATCTTCCCCGTTTTGCATGAATAAATTTAAGTAGATAACTATTAAGTGGATGATTTTCGTTAAGAAATATGTGTACGTATATCCATAAGTTTGAGAGAAATTGAATTAGGTTGCGAATCCCTTAATTGAATTAAAAGGGGGTTCAAACGAATGGTTGACCTTTCCCAATACGGAAGGTAGGTAAAAGCAGGCTGTGTTTGTCAGTGGCGAGCGAGCAACATAAATCGTTAAACCATTATTGCCCTCGGGTCTCATTCAACGGGGTAGGACTAGGTATTTGTACAGAGGAGGGAAGTCTGCAGTGACGAAGGGCATATTTGCATGAAACAGTCTCTTGGCAGTCGTCCCCAATGCTTCTCCATCCGCATACGATGGCGGAATAGTGTTTTTGCTCGTGATTGGGGAGATTCCTCTGTCATTTGATTAGTCTTGTGGACCCGACGGACGATCAACATGGAATCAACGATCAAATTGGGTTGGTTCACAAAAGGAAGGAAATGCCGATAATATTCGTTCATTAACGAACTAATCCAGCAAGAGGTATTTACCTAGCTCATTCCATTTCCAAGAGGAGAAGAAAGCATTGTGCCTGACAGATGCCTAATTAGCTAATAATATGTATACTCATAATCGAAAGGTCTCTTCTCCTCTTGTTAAAAAAAAATTTCTTCAGCCTTTTCGGCCATTTTGGATTTCCTGTTTGAATCCAGTTGTCTTGTTTTATTTTCAGTTTACAGTTCATTTTCCATTTTCTCACAAAGTTTGTGTTTATTTTAGCGAATTTCCGAAGGAAATTCAGCTATTGTTGATTTCCATTTTCCAGCCAGCATACAAGGTTTGTTTCATTTCCTGTTTTCAATTTGTGTTTTTCCATTTTCAACAGCAGATAGGAGGTATTTTATTAATTCATTTTCACATTTTCACCAAATAACATATATTTTCCCATACTTGGTATTTTCATATATAATTTCGATTTTCATTTTGGAGTTACTTGACCAATAAGTTACTCTGCCTCCGAATAGTTTATGTTAGGCATTTTTTAGAGGAAACCCAAGGGTATTAGAAAGTCCTCTAGGATAAACTACCCTAGGAAACCCTAGGGTAGTAGAAAGTCCTCTAGGATGAATCAGTAGGCCCTACACAGTAATTTGAAGCAATATTCAAGTTCTTCCGTGAAATTATTCAGCCACCTCTTTCATACCGTGGCCATGTTGAGAACTGGGAATCCTATTAGGAAAAATTAAATCCGCTTATGGGTTTTTTCCTAGAAGCTACGGACGTGAGGGAAATGATTGTAATGGTGTACTGCAAAGACGAAAGAGAAGATGGTCAAAGGAGAAGATGAACACAAGCAGTCTATATTTTTATATTTTCGTTTATGTACGAGAGATACCTATATTATTCTACAGGCATTATTCATGGATGTAATAAATATCAATAAATAAAACAATTAACAAATATACATATATATATTCATATTCATATTTCGTAAACACGAAATTGCCTATCGGTTTCAAGACGACAATCCACGGGTAAAATGAAGCAAAGTGACCGAAACTAAAAGAAAACTGAGGAAAGTAAGAGGGGCAAAAGTCATTTAATAGTTTTATGAGACGCTAGAATTTCTAAATGACTTCGTTAACTTTGAGAAGTGAAACGCGTGTATTTTTATTTTATTATATTTATTTTACAAGGTGCAGGACTTTCGCCTTCCGAATTAATGACTACCAGGATTCCATCCAGTCGAACTAGAGAGTATCATTTACTGGTAATGTGTATGTGTAACTACCTACTACTCATCTCACTCCCTTGCAATTCAATATTTTGCGACAATTACATTCATAGGAAAGTTGCCACATGACTGAATATCCAGATTCGATATTTTCAACTCAGAAGGCATCATGAACTTCTAGCTATAATTTATCGAAGTTTGAATGGAACGAACTGATCCCATTGAATGGTGAAGAGATCAAGCTACAAGGATGAGAATCAGTTCATTGGATACCGGTCTGTAGTTCGTGGGGGCCGAGAGGGAGAGAGTTTGCTAGTACACAGATTAGGGATCAGGGGACGCACAACTCGACTCATAAAAACCTTGTCTAGGATTTCCTGGTAGCAAAGAGTAAATTTCCCATGGGAATCAACCTCACGCCTCCTCTGACGGCAGTTTTCAATTCCAAACGGCGAGGACTCGTAGATCCGAAGAAGAGGTGGTGAACATCGCATTTCTCTGATATAAAGGAAGGAAATATGAGGCTCTCTGGCCATACCGTTACTAGTAACGAAAAAGGATAGGCATCCTGCACCATAAAAGGGATATCATTCCGAAGAGATGGGGTTGTGCTTTTTCTCACGTTGTTTCGCTCGTAACTATGAACATAAAAAGATGAAATGCTATTTCAGACTTATTTATTTCTTTTTATTGTTTCTCAATTAACAAAGTAGCCGAGACCGAGTGTTAATGTATTTTTCACACTGATGTACCTTCTTTTCCTACTCTAGAATCAACTCCCCCCCCCCCCCCCCCCCCCCCCACTCTATCCATTCGGATTTTACTTTTAAAATGATATCGTCTGGAGTGACGCATATATAAATATAGGTAATATATTTATAGGTTTATATTATAAACCTATAAATAAATAAGTTAATACCTATATATATAATGGCTTAAAAAATATATATATACTAAAATTCTGGAGCCATTGCAATAGCTTCATATTCTTCGAAAATTCGCTAATTAATACGACGTTTTCAATACCAAGTTTTAACGATCTATCACGATGTATATGATCTGAACGCCTGGTACCGGGAACTATCTGGTACCGTTGGAATCCTCACGCGAAATTGTATTTGATGAATAATACTACGTTCGAATTGGCTGTATAAAGTAGCGAAATTACTCGAACCAGCCCTGTTTACGAATGTGTTCATGTACTTATTCAACGGCGCTAAGGAAAGACTCGTTCACGATGAAAGAGGAAGAAATGGTCGGCTGCATGATTAGATATTAGATTGTTGGTCGATAGTCGAGATTCAGCCAGAATGCCGGCTGAATCCTGACTATTTACCAACAACTGATGAAAGAGGGCGTCCATGGATTTTCAACATACCAGTTGAATTCGATCGGAACTCGCTGATTATTTTGAGATAAGAAGGGCGTAAATCGGCCGAGCCGTTTGGTTTTGCATAAGTCACCAAATAAACAAAGAGACAAATTTTGATTTTCATTTATATGATTCATCTTTTTTTCATATCATTTCATTCTATCATTTTTACGGTCAATTTTTACCATATATTCAGTCGACATAACACGATATTTTTTCTGCAATCTCGGGCTGAAGTGACATGCCAATGACACAAGAGGAACTGAAATCAATGAATCGATAATTTATTATTGTGAGGGAACAGATATATCTTCCCGTTGTACAAAAAAGGTGACCCCAAGAACGTCAACACTTTTCAGGGGTATCAGTTTCTTGAATGCTGCCATGAAGCTATATGAAGGAGTTCTGCTGGACAGATTAACGGAATGGGTTAATGTGAACAAAATCTTAAGCGAGTCGCAAGCGGGGTTCCGGAAATCTTACTCCACAATATTGACAATATTTTCACTCTCATGAGCGTTGTGAGTGCCAAAATTTCGAAAAAGAGTGGTAAGGTGTACGCATTCTTCATTGACTATAGCTTTGCATTTGATAGATTGTGAAACAGAGGCTTTTTTATCGTACGTATGAGCTGGGAGTCTCAAGGAGGTTTGTAGAAAACCTATCGCGTCTGTATGAGGGGTCTGAGGCTGCAGTCTGGACCGCTGAGGGTATGTCCTAGTCGTTTGATTGCAACATGGGGGTAAGCAGGGTTCATTGCTGTCGCCGTTGTGCTTCTCACTTTATATCGATGAACTTGAGGGGATTTTGGGTGGTGGAGTGAATTTTGGACGGGTCGAAATTAAAATATTAATGTACGCAGATGCCGATAATCCGCGATCTCTGAGAAAGATGATCAAGGTGGCAGAGAAGTTCAGCCAAGAAAGGAACCTCCGGATCAATTTGAAGAAATCAAAAATCATGATTTTTAAAAAGGGGGGAGGAAAAAAAGCAAAAAAACGAATGGTGGACCCTATATGGTGAAAATATAGAATTAGTAAAATTGTATAAATATTTAGGAGTATGGCTGACCCCAACTCTGAACCTTGATGAACATTTTGATCAGAAACGCCATGCTGCTCAGTTTGGTCTAGCAAGTACTAGAAAGAACCTCCTTGTTATATGGGGAGGAGCATGTCCGACCATAATCAAGAAGTTGGAAACCACACAAAATGGGATTCTAAAAGCAATGCTTGGCAAGAGGAAAAGGTTCCCAACTAACCACGTATACTGCTTATCCAAGGTATTCACAATCAAGCAACTGTACGTGAAAAGCCTTCTTCTTCAGTACCACAAAACACCGCAAGTACTCACCCTGTCCAAAAACCAACCAGGCATAACGTACAACACTAGATTCTGAATGGCTGGAAATATGCCTGTTCCTAGACCAAGGCTAGCTCTAACCACTAGATCACCCATATATACTCTCTCCAGATCCTGCACTTCAAGATTCCAGTAGATTTAAAATCACCATCATTCATGACCCGAAACAGATACAAAAAATCCATATTTACCTGGTTAATCAACCTGACTTCTGAGCAACTCAAAAATATAACCAAGAGCATTTACGTATGATCCCACTGCATTTTATTTATATACTCATCAATCGTAGAGACATTTATCTGTAATTTTGTTCACTTTATATTCAATTCACTCTTATTTCCTAAATAAATTTCATAAATTATGTACAACAGCACC
>JAEMON010000001.1:16665503-16685890 GCA_030264115.1 Lygus lineolaris | reverse complement strand
CAAAATGAGGGTTTTCAATGCTACAGCTAGGGCGGTCTTGGGGTATGCGGCGCAGGTATGGGGTTTTCGGTACGTAGAGGCGGTGGAAAGGGTGCTCAGATATTTCATCAAGAGTTCGCTTCACCTTCCCCTGAGCACACCGACGTACATGATCCACCTAGAGACCGGGGTTAACACGCTCTGCACGACCAGCTGCATGCTGATTACATGATCAGGGTCTTGAAAATGCATCCAGATCGCCTGCCGTATCGAGTGGCACAGGAAACAATTTGGCGGAAAACCTTTTGGTGTAAAGCGTGGGGTGATCTAATAGTGAAGTACGAGATTGATTCGAATTTGGGTGAAGCATCTATCTCCGAGTGGGAATCGTTGTCAGAGAAACTTATCCTGGCCATCGAAAACGCGCAAAGAGAACAATTCTTAAAGTCAACAGTGGAATCATCTCATTACCAAATGTATGCCGCGCTCCAACTGCAAGACGTGAATTATATAAGGCAAAACAATCAACGTGTATACAGAATTATTGCTAAAGTACGCTGTGAGCAAATGGGAATTAATTCCAGGGTGTGGAACAGGGGCACGAGGGAAGCACAATGTTCTATGTGCAATCTGAACCAGGAGGAAACCAGTCACCATTCCTGTGCACCTGTCCTATATTGGCTGAGTTCAGAGTGAGGCATTTCAACAAAAATATTTTAGAACCCCACGAAGTGCTGAATCTCCTTAATGGGTCAAATTGGGTTCAGCTTTATAATTTTGCGAGAGAGGCACTGAACTACAGAAAGTTCCTTGACAGTTTCAACAGTTGACAATTTCAAACATAGTAGTTAAATTTAATGGAGATAGGAAGGCTATCTGAGATTGTAATGGTACACGTGTTTATGAATCTGTTCACCTTTACTCTGAATTTATTTTGTTTACTTGTTTTTTGTTTACTTAGTTATTATGATTTAGTTATGTAAGCTAAATATTGCTATATTGATGGCTGTATATTGATACTAATTTCCAATTCTGTTTCGAAAATCACATACCTATTTGCTGCAATGTGAAATTTACTATGTTTTGAATAGAAAGTATTGTTAGAATAACTATGTTTGGAATCAAAATAGTTGTAGAAGAAAGTCCTACATAATGTACCTCACACGGAAGCGAAAATCCGACTACCCGGGCAGTTGGCTGACGCCCAGTTCTACAATGTTGTGAACTAATAAATGTATTGTATGTAAATTGTATGTTGTTGTAATATGTGTAATATGTAATTGTAATATTGTATGTAAATGTATTTCCTTAACTAGGAAAATAGCAACTAATAACTGGTATTGCATAATTATCTGCACATGTGATATTTATTCTGTATGATGTATGATGACAATAAACTCATTCATTCATTCATTCATTGTTTGTTTTTTCCTGAAAATAAACATTTTTTTCTTCTTCTTCTTCTTCAGATACGGGGAGGGAGCTGGCAAAGTGAGTTTTTGAAACAGGTGCCGTTGCGTAGCACTTGTTAATCTCCTCTGAACAAAGGTTTGGTGGCATAGCGATGACGACCCTTTCAAAACGATCCTGAATACAAATTCTTTCCTGGATATACTTGTTTATTGGAATTCATTTGAGAGACTTTGGAAAGCAGAGTGATTCGCGGGGTTGCCCCTCAGGGATCCCATTTCTCAACCGATTTCCTCGGTTGTTCTTTTTTTTTTGTTCGATTCAGAAATATTTCCGCCAGAATTTCGAAATTTTGAATGGGGGGGGGGGGGGGGGGGGGGGGGGTTGAATTTCAGACAAAACCTTGTGTGTCTGTACTTGGGTAATAGTGTTGGCCTTAGGTTGCAACTTGCAAGGTAGTCTATTCCCCATTTAAATGGGCGTCCCCTGGTATGCACGGATTACTAAACAATATTTTTGAATTACCTACTGTTAGACGTATAATCATTCTGTTTACAGATTATGTTTGCACTGAGATCGCTATTAAAATGTTTAATCACTGAAACAAATTTCCAGTTTTGGGGGTGGTAACTCCCAAGAACTCAGCATCGTATGGGTTCCCATGTTGAGAGTCCCCATAAATATTATTAGAATCAGATTACTCATTTTTGACGACGAATGAACTATGGAGGATGCACCTAATGAATTTCAGTTATTGGAATCTTGAAGTTTGGTTTCAAAATCAAAACAGTTAATTTTTATCAGGCTTCAGATTGTCACAGGGGTCGAGGTCGGTTTGCAATCAGGTTCCTGGATGTTTATATTTACTTTACTCAGGAGCCTGGAGGCAAATCGAATCACTGGGGTCAAAGAGACCCATGAGTCTGAAGGACGACTGTCGCGAGCTCACCATTCTGTTCGTTGGCCTCCTTCGGGGAAGTGTTCCTGGTTCGATCAGAAAGTGCTTTAAAATTTTTATCATTCTAGTTCAAAAGTTTTACTGGTGACGCCCAGAAAACTTTACCCAGTTCGGATGGTCACAAAGTGGTGAGTTTTTGGTCCTCAGTTTTTAATTTCATTTGGTCTTTTTCGTTTTGTGATTTAGGTAGTATTTAGGTTTACCCCAAAAATATATTCGCTTAAAAGATATTTCTTTTATTTTCCTTTTAAAAACATTTTATCACACCTTCAGGTACCTATATGAAAGAGGTATCACGTTTTTAAGCTAAGGGTTTTCTCGTAAAATAAACCTTCCTGATAGCAGGGAACCACAAAAGGAGCATAGGGTCCTTACAGACAATTTACGGTTTTTATACATTTACAATATCGTATTATTTTATTGATCACATTGCATTTTTACCTGGCTGAGCAAAGTTCTCTGGAGTAGGTCTGAATGAAGTGCCTGCAACAAAAAATAAAGAATGTGTTTGATTTCAGGGATTTGTTATAAATGCGGTTCAAAAAATGTGCCTGACAAGTAACTCTTGAAATAACTCTGAGTTTCACGAACCTCGAAACGAGTATAAGTTTTTACCTGTGGGTAAAAGGATCCATCCGAATCCTAATAAAAGCGCCGTGAAAGTGAACAAAAAGAGACTGGCAGACTGAGAAAGATATGAATATTCGGGGAATCGGCAATCTTGTTGCAGTACATTTTTCTCCACGTATCTACGTATATTCATTCTAAGTGGCTCATTGGTCTAGGGAGTAATGAGGTACTTCCTTAGATGTGGGTTCAATTCTACTCTCTTCATGAGGTAGCGTTATCGAAGCTTTTTCTTGGAGGGTGTTGGTGAGGGACCCTGCTGTCTACCCACTATAACCCAGATAGGTAATCAATACTTAGGTTAGTACCTATGAAATGAAATGAAATGAAAAGTGCTTTATTTGAAATAACAATGTACAGATTTTGTTTTAAGAATCACACAATGAGTCAGAGCCCTTAGGCCATGAGACTTGATTGGCTGCTTTGAAAAAAAATAAATAAATGAAATAAGAATCTTCAATTACTAATATAAAAAGATACATAATCGGCACGTTTACAGTAACATTATCGTACGTTTGTATTAATTAAAGTTATCGACTCGCTTCAATGCGAGGTGGCATAATATTGCTCCTATTTTCACTAGGTACGTAACATAATTCTCAGAAATACACGACGATGACAACATATAAATTAATATATATATATATTACCAGTAGAAAATTACACACTGTTCTTTTTCAATGTGCAATAGGTAAATTAATAATATTTCTTATATTCATTTTACATTGTTTTCCCAGTACGAGGGTAGGTAATATGTGACAGTTACGTTCTATTTACGTTATATATATTTTTTTATGCAGTATAGTAGGTATGTGAATTGTATTAGTAGTTGAACTGCTGAACTAAATCCCATCGGTAGAACCATGCCTCACGAGCGAATCCTGCGAGTCTCTTTGGGGTTCCCT
Organism: Lygus lineolaris; assembly: GCA_030264115.1. NCBI lineage: Eukaryota > Metazoa > Arthropoda > Insecta > Hemiptera > Miridae > Lygus > Lygus lineolaris. The sequence goes on along the minus strand of JAEMON010000001.1, from coordinate 16,682,011 downwards.
CCTTCAACACCTTCAGGCACTCTTTCCGATTCAGCATACTGACTCCGAGCCATTTTTTTCTTATTTCCCCTAGGATACTGCAGGACCCGAGAAAATGCAACACGTCTTCATTTTGCCCACTGTTACACATCGCGCATCTCCTTCTGGGTATCTCTCTCCAGCGTTGGTTATTCAAGTAAAGCAGTCCGCCTCTTAATTTTAGGTACCATCTTGCTGTTGTCAGGTCCCCATCCGCCAGCCTGGAAGGGGTTTCCGCCAATACCACCTCTCTATAATGGGTATGAAAAGCCGAGTTTCCCGCTCGTTCCAACCATCTTTCTCTGAACTCGCTGAGGATAACCAACTCCATTTCTTTCCATTTAGCGCGCAGAGAACCAGGTTGGTCAAAATCAACGATAATATTGTACCTTTCACCCATTTCAATCCATTTGCGAGCCCAGGAAATATTACTTTTTTTCACCTCTTTCGCAACTATATTAGTAAATCTATTTTCTGGGAGTGCTAAAGCTCTTGCAATGAACCCAACGTGCAGTGCAAATGTTCTCGAGAAGAGTGGATGCCTGCCAGTCTCAAGATGCAGAATGTATAGTGGAGTTGTTACTGGAAGAGAAAACAATCTTCTTAAAAAACCGTACTGACTTCGTTCCAATGTATCATACTGCTTATAACCCCAGGCTTCAGCTGCATAGCACATAATTCCACGTACTGTAGCGTCGTAAACTTTATATTTACAGTCGAGAGATACTTCCTTTTTCAAAAGCAAGGGTGCCCAAATCCTATTCACGGCACAATTTGCGGCAACTAGCTTGTGTTTCAAATGAGTCTCAAAGGAGAGTCCTGGAGTAAACCACACCCCCAAGTATTTGTATTCACGGACTACCTCAATTTTATCATTATGTAGATACCATTTTTCAGCCTCAGATGGCCTCCCGCCATGTGAAAAAATCATTATCTTAGATTTTTGCAAGTTTATTTTCATATTCCATATTTCACAGTATTTGCTTAAGTCGTTTATCATTAACTGTAATGTGACGGGGTCCGGGGAGAGAAAAATTACATCATCAGCATATGCCAAAATCTTAATCTTCTTTCCACCTATGTTTATTCCTCCTCCTATGAAGTCCCACAGATGGTTAAAAAAAAATTGCGAATAGGTACGGCGACAGCAGGCAACCCTGCCGCAGACCAATCCCTGATCCAAACCATTCAGAGATCTCCCCATCCAGGATTACTGCCATTTCGGGGTTTCGGTACAGCGATTCAATGAACCTTTCTATCTTTGAGCAGATTCCCATATCGTACATTTTCCTATAAAGACCAGCTCGATCGATGCGATCGAATGCAGAGGAGTAGTCAATAAAGAAACTGTACAATTTACCTCCTTTTTTTGACATTCTCAACTCTGCGATACCTTTTAGGATAAAAACATTATCTGCAGTGGGAAATCCTCTTCGAGGTTAGTACCTATCTGCCTCCAGTTTTTGAATGGTATTAATCAGCCTGTAAACGGTGTCCACACTATGCCGCCCGGCAAAGCCGCCTGGGAGAGCCGCTCAGCATTGTGTTCGGGCCTGGCACGTCCACACTGTAGAATAGATGTGGCCTCCGGCCGAACCGGGGTTTTGGCGCTGAAGGAGTGCCTGTCAGTCAGTAAATCCAAAATGAACGAAGAAGAAGATGCTATATTAGCATCAACTGCTACTGAAATCATTATTCAACGGAGGTATTGGGTATCTATCAACATCCCAGTATCCAAAGAGAATCATGAACGATTTTCCCAGTGATTTCATGAACGATTTGTTGCTTGATGAAGTTTACGAAATCATATGGAATATAGATGCGATGTAGTTTCCCTCATTTGCTTGTTGTACACATTTCTTATGTACAAATATTATTTTGAACATTTCATAAATATAATTGAACCAAAAATCTTGGACAGAATACGTTGTTCAGAGATATTATTCATACAAACGCACGCCCAAACTGAAGCTAAAGCCGTGCAGCTTAATCCGGACCGACTCCATGCGGGTCAAGCTGTGCGACAAACCCAGGCGGGACGCCCACAATTGCGCTGCTTTGCCGGGCGGCCTGGGCAGGGGGAGGCCCAGGTAGCTTTGATGCGTCCGCACTGTGCGCACAAGAAAGTGTGGACGTCCCGCCTGGGTTGTGGACGTCCCACCCGATCCAGATTGAAGGCTCACCCTTTGTAGTCATCCGGCTTTATTTTCAGTTTAGGCGATTGTTTGTACGAATACAATCTCATAACAACATCTCATACAAAAACAACAATGTAATATTTTGTCCATGATTATTGGTTCAATTATAATTAAGAAATGTTCAAAATCATATTTGTACGTAAGAAATTCGTTGTTTTCAAAATTACCTTCTTGATTGAGGGGGATTGATGAGAAATCTCTAAAGCTGTGTCCACACTATGCCGCCCGGCAAAGCCGCCTGGGAAAGCCGTTCGGCATTGCGTTCGGGCGGGCACGTCCATACTGTAAAGTAGGTGTGGACGGGGCGTCCGGGGCAGGCGGGCCCGACTGGGATTTGTGGCAGCCGAAGGAGTGCCTGATGTCAGCCAGTAAATCCAAAATGATCGACGAAGTAGATGCTATATTAGCAGCAACAGAGGTATTGGGTACCTATCAACAACCCAGTGAATGTCATGAATGATTTTCTCTGTGATGTAATGAACGATTTATTGCATGATGAAGTTGACAAACTCAATATGGAATATAGATGCGATGAAGTTTCACTCATTTCTTTCTTATACACATTACTCATGTACAAATATGATTTTGAACATTTCCTAAATACAATTTAACCAAACATCATGGACAAAATACGTCTATCAAGAGATCTTATCCGTACAAATGAACGCCTAAACTCAAACTATAGCCAGGCGGCACGTCCACACTACAAAGGGCGGGCTGGACCGGCTCGGCTTCCTTTAATCCTGACTGCCTTGGTGCGGATCAGGATCGGGCTTCCGGCCTTCGGTCAATCCAAATCCACACTTGTGCGGCTTTGCCGGGCGGCCTGTGCCGGGGAGGCCGCCTGGCACAGTGTGTACGTAGCTTAAGATGGTATGAATGTTTTAGGTACCTAGTTAATCAACTCGTACCCAGAATGGTTCACAATACTAATCCCTATTATGGTTAAGTCAGGTGTATTCCTACAACCAACTACATCAGAGAAGGAGAAAGGAATTGAATAATAATAAAAGTGAATAGGTATCAACTCGAATATTTATTATCCTTTAGACTTTAGACGTAAGGATCTGAATACCAAATGGGGGAGAGGAAGACGTAGGTAAATGCTCATCTTCGAGAATTGAACCACGAGGGTAAGGGAAAGATATTTTAATGTATCAGATAGGTAGATGCTCAGGGGGCCGACGATCGACCAGCGTGAGTGGATGGGAGCCTGGTTACTCCTCTATGAACTATTCCATACAGAGGAGCAAACAGTGACTCCGTCACAAGAAACAACCGTGGGAAACAAGCATCTATATTTCATATTGATTTTGTCAACTTCATCAAGCAACAAGTCGTTCTTGAAATCACAGAGAACATCGTTCATGAACATCCTCTTACGATACCTACTGCAAGAAAACAAACCAATACCTTCGTTGAATAATGATTGCAGCAGCGTCTTCTTCGTAGATCAATATGGATTGTACTGGCTGGCAGGCACTCCTTCAACAGGGAAAAGTCATCAATACAGTTGTAATACATCAAATTTTAAAAAGGTTCGCGTGGCTGTTAGCACTGGCGTTTTCTAGTGTTTTCTGTTGAGCTAGTAGTATCTGGGCCGTCAGTGGCTGCCCCAAAGGATGATTTTAGAATCAACAAATAAAAACCCACTACGTTTCCAGAACAAGATATTTCCACATTTGAATTTAAAGGAACTCATCCTGTTCTACAGCGAGGTTGTTGAATTTGATTTTTAAGAAAAAAATGTTTTGTACAACTTCGGCTTGATCCTCAGCTATCTACTATTCTTTGAATTTTGTCATATTTCTCTTGGAGTGGAAATTGATATCGGGCTTAGGAAAATGACAACACATCCATCTATTGTAAGCGTGTTACTGTTGTAGGTCCATGTAACCTACAGGTTATCCATCCATATGACAGATGTTCAACGTGGGAAATGGAGAACCATTTCAACGCTCCTGGCAGTCACCGATCACCCTCATATTAATAGTCTTCTACTGGAAAACTTGAGCAGGATGTAGGTATAATGTACTTAGTATATGTGGATGAATCAGCTACTAGCGCGAGACCACTCAAATCGGCTGGCCGATGATGGGGGGGTCACGGCCTTTGCTCTGCTCGACCTGACCCGCCGTGGCGGACTCCTGACCCAATTAATATATCAGAGTTGGGAGCACTTAACTACATGGTACTTAATTTCTTCCTCTAATTACTTGAATGGAAGGATGGATGTTCGACTTCGGGAACAGCTACGTAAGAAGTACGGGAAAGAACAGTGATTTAAAAGACGCAAGTTCTTCAAAAGTACTTACAAGTACCAGTACAATTACATGTACCTGCACTTCCACTTCTAGTGAGAATAAGTACAAGTACTTGTTTTTGGAGGTGTAAGTACAATATTACAAGTACTTGTACTTGGTACCTGTGCGATCTCAGGACGAGTACCTACTTGCAGTAGTACCAATACTTGTTTCCTCATGATGTTCCTATATCTAAAGTAGCTACAGCTACGATGTCTTCTAAAAAAACATGGAAAATTAACGGCTTCAGACTTGGACCCGTCTTAGACGCATCTTCAGGTGAAACCTGTAAGTAGCTGCGTAAGCGGAAATGCAGTCAACGTCAACTGTGTACCTGTGTTATCTTCTTGTGGATCGCATTTCTGCTTACATCTATTTACAGGTTTCACCTGAAGATGGGTCTAGTTCAACCCAAAACGTCGTGAATGAAGTTATATGAATCCTTATTCTTCTTCTTCACTCTTGTTTTTCTCGAGCTATCCCACGAGGATGTGTGTCCATTGTTGTAATGTGTTATATGAATTCTTACCTACTTTTTGTGTGGCTGGACTACGACCATATTATATATGTACATAGTCATCCATCCACAGGATCAGACAAGCGAGGAAGCGGCCATTATAAACATTCGGTCAGCGACAATTGTTACTCCACAGAGTCTCGATATTGATGTACCTATGAGTAAGATAAAATGAAATTTCCACAAAGCATGATGTTGATTCGTTAGAGTGATATAAAGGTTCGAACACAGCGTACAAGTGTTTAAATTTTCCTAAATGCTAGGCGAGAATCAATTCAAGCTAAACTCGTTCGAGGTGTCACTCAAGCGTCAAGTTGTCGACGCGATTGCTACCTCACTGGTTCCGGAGTGGGTGGTATCCTTGGGACCAGAGGTCGTCCCGCGCCAGTGTGGAAATCCCTCAGGCTGAAGTTCACATATAACGGACCATTGATTCCTAATCTGACCAACCGACCGGAACTCCGGCCTTTTTCCCTTTTTCTAGGCAATTCTTCCTGGTTTACTCCCTCCACCTCCACCTCAACCGTGCGTCCGCCGGGCCTTTCACAAACCGTCGGTTCCGCCCTCCCTGGACCTACTCGCACGGATATCACTACCCCTGCAAACGCAACGTGCCCCTCACCCTAACTACATCGAGCTTTTTTCATTTGGAAAAACGGGGAACGGAGCCAAGCTCAGGAGAGTGCATGATATTTGCTGGAATGTTGAAGCGTTCACCCGCAGTGAGTTCCCACTGGAGTTTGGCAGAGATGGATAGATTCAGGGGGTGTGGAATGGCTGAAATATGTATTACTATAGGAGGAAAAACTAACAATTCAAGATAGTAGTATATTCCTTTTACAGCACACCGTGATGGAGAGTTTTTCACAGGCATGTTTGCTTCACTCAACAAATCAACGATGTTTTTGTTACTTTAATATGAAAAAACCGTTATTGACTTTCCATACTCCGCGGAGCGATGCTGCAATCCCACGAAAAGAGCGATAGACACCGTAATATGAAGTGAATATTCTGTCATCACATTGCTCGTATGCTCACAGTTGAGAATTTGCTCACCAAAGTGCATAGGTACATCTCTTGAACAGATGTCACAACGAGCATGTTTTCCCGGAACTGCCCCGTGTACCACCATCCAGACACAAATGCCTACTCAAATTATGGTGGATTTCACCAAGTTAGAGTAAAAGCACGGGTTAGCAAACTCTCAGAGTCAAGGGAATCTCCGAGTTAGGCTCAGTTCCGTTTCACCATGACTACAAAGGTGGGAGTTAGTTAGTCTTAGGTTAGCTTTGCAATGGGTGGCAATAGACGTCTTATCCCAATGACAACGCAGATAACAGAAGTAACACGCCTTGTTTTGTTTTGTCCGTCTAGTACCGTCGAGTTTTAATTTAGTTCTGCCAGCGAGTTTTAGCGATGGAGAGTCAAAAAAGGAAACAAGATGTAAATTTCACCAAAGCAACGCTATTGTAAAATATTCGATTTTAATTGAATGGAATTCAAATAAATAGGAACGAAATTTTACAAATTTTTTTTCAAGGATAAATGCTATGAAACACGATTCCACACTGTTATTGAATACAATAATTAAAAAAACAAGCAAACGGAAAACATCGTCAAAAAGCAATGATTTTCGTACATAATCCAAATATATACCTATATTTAAATTGTGTAATATCTACCCTTTATTCCCAAATTCCACGAACTTGACAAGATAATACAAACAAATTTACATGTAGGGGTAATAGTTTTGTTTAAAAAAAATCTAACCTGGAAAATATTCAAAGTTGAAGTATAAAGTCGTATGTATTTGACATTTGATTTGATCAAATTGACTCAAGCTTGTGGCAAAAATAACAACAATATGCAAACATAATACAGAGGTATCAACAAAAACGGTCCAGAAATATTGTTTACTTCTATTTTGCTCCACGAGATTCGTCAGTTCTTTGGACTGAAATCGTTCCATCACAAGAAAAAAAGTGAATGAAGCTACATTAGTCCAAAGCTCCGCTGAATTCATACCTATATCACAGGTCCCTGTATAACAAGGCGGCGTAATTTCTCTTCCAATCATTTCCAAGAAAATCGATTATACATTTTCCGACAGCCGAAATCGGTCTGTATAATCGAGATTGCCGTACTCTTCCATATAATTGACGCTCTGTTTGAAGATCCGCGGTCGTCTTTGCAGCCAGATGATCATCTCCAGTTCATCGTCGACATCCTCGATCGTTCTACCAAACGCCTTTCTCGACAATTTACGCGGAATTCGTATAATTCACGAATAAAACAACAAGATGGCCGAAAACTGACAGCTATTATCAGATGTCACTAGAAAAGCGAACAAAAACAACGATGAAGTAGGGAATAACATCTGGGAGTTAACTAGTTCGGTAACCAGAGGGTTAAGATTAACTCGGGGTGGTGAAACGCATTTTTGTCGCTATCTTTGAGTTACCAGTAACTCGAAAATTAACTCGACGTGGTGAAATCCACCATTAGTGTAGCTTCAGTGGATCGGGAACGTGGGAGCAGCTCTCCAGAGAAGGCTACCCCTCTTGATCAGACGTTGAAACGACCCTGTTTTGTCATCACCATATTATGTCAACACCTCCTATTTTGTAGATTCATAACGCTAGGTCAGCGTGTTGGGACGTTAGGAGTCTATAAATTATAGGTGAATGGGGGTGCAGGGGTGCCAACACAAAATCATGAAATAATTCTCTGGGTACCTAGTACCCACATGTCGCGTGAAGGGGTATTGGAAGTGTAGGTATTGGACTATTCGTTTATCATAAGAATTATTTTTACCAATGGGGTATTTGCAAATGGGCGATCCATAGAGAAAATTGTGTGACCAGGAAATCCAGTGAATTTTAGGTTTCGAAATCAGAGTAGTTTGAAGAGGAATGAGCTGAAGAAAAAACATGTAACGTCATGTATCTCCCTGTCATCCGCTTTCCCCTCTCACTCGGTTTCCACGTGCCAGAGCGAGGGGGAAATACTAGACAGAGGGATCACGAGCATTTTCCGTCCCTTCTTTCGCCCACTTCTGTTCATTTCCGACTCTTCAGACTACACCTTTTGGCAAAGCTCTCCGTTAGATCTACAATATTATTTGAAAGGATTAAAAGCTCTGCGAATTATTACACAAAGGTGTATTGATTTTCTCTATGGATCACCCATTTGCTACCTAATACTCCATTGGTAAACATAATTCTTATAATAAACTAATAGTCCAATACCTACACTTTCTGGTTATTGAGATCAATGATTGGGTCTAGTAAGTACCTACCTTACCACGAGCTTCACAATAATTTCTTGAACTACCTGCCATAATCATTACTATCCGAGAGTTGTAGGTCCTTAATTCATAGGGAAATCCAGTAACTAAAGAAGCTTATAAAAGTGAACAAGAGAAAATGCATTTGACCAGCTGATATTTGAACAGGAATTTGGCCTACTCGGGAAGATTTTATACTCAGACTCGTGTTTCTGCTCTCCTTTCCGTTCAACTAGTATGTCCTTACGGAGAGCGAACGGTTGGCCCTAAAATGCTTGGTCTTGTTCGACGCTAAAATTTGGGATATATTTGAAATCGATGGAAAAACTATGCCTTCCCATCAGTTTTTGAGCTAGGGCACTTTGAAAATTGCATCCCCTAGTTTCTACCCCTTAGATAAGTCGACGGTAACACCGGGCTTCGGGGCACCACCCCGAATGGAGGCTGCATTAATAAATTTTGGTTCATGGTTACTAAGCAAAGAGCACAAACGGTGTGCGATGGGCGAACGGATTTTTTTTAAATTCATTTAAGGAATCTACGTACATTAAAACGTAAAAAAATCGAATTTGGAGGGGAAAATCGAAAAATGTTTTTGTTCAATTCTAAAGGTTCAATATTGAAAATAATAAACCAAAAATGAACGTTTGTTCTCCGTTCTTCTATGAAGAACATTGTATCTCGTTATCGAAATCCTAACCGGTTGATTTAGACCCCGCGTATGTTATGTTGCGTTTGCGGTGAACCTAGATAATTTATGAGGTATTACACTAGTTTTAATCTTCCATCTACAACGTTCTTCCAATGATTCCAAAAGATTGAATCTATACTCGCTCGATTTGATATCTGTTCAAGAGGGGTACCTATGCACTCTGGTGAGCAAATGTTCAACTTCAAGCAGCTCCAGTGAAATATTTACCACGCCTGACAAGTACGTAACGACTTCCTCTCCCATGTAGGTTTGCCAACACGTAGCGAGTCTTTTTAGATTCCGAGGTCTTTTGCGGATGCTTTCATCGATGTTTGTTATTATCCATTTCATTCATTCAGATTGGCAAGGGTACATTAAAAGAGCAAATGGGAGCAAATCTGAGGTTTACTCGAGTTCATGGATACAACTCGATTCGACAACGGGTTTGCCAAATCAAGGTGGGTCCTTTTTTTATCATTTGTAAATCGCAAAGGTATTTCAGTGAAAGTCTAAAAGACACAATACGTATACTAGAAAACACGACGTATTGATTTATTGATGGTACAACTGCCTATGAACTCTCTATGGTTCATACTCATACCCCTTCTGTGGTAGTCAAACTCTCTTCACGAAGATTCGGTTAGGGGTCTGGTTACGGTAATTGGATTTGTGAAGTAGAAATGAAGACGAGCGGGAAGTGAATCGTCGCACACATGTAGGCCTCCATATATTTCGGTTTCCGACTACCCGCCACCACGATTCTCCCAACTCTCATACAGCAGTACCACAAGATTGACGAACTTCTTGAACGAGCTGCTTCATTCAGGACAAGAGATGATTATCCGTCGTCGTATAGAAGGAATGGTGGGGCCGTGAGTGTGAGGGAAGCAGACGCACTCGTCACTCAAGGCTCGTGGGCCATCCACTCTTTGCGAGTCTTCAAAAGCTCTCATTTCCGGTGATCGGGGCTCCCGTTTTCGCATAAAGGGTAACCTAGGCCGGAGAAAAAACGTGAGGGAGAGTGGTCTTCGATGGAAGGTTGAAGGGTTGGTCCAGGTTGAAAAGAAGTAATGAAAAATCCAAAAGGTCCCGGACTGGTCCATTGTGTAGGGGAAAATCGACCAAGGAGTTGATGAAGCGATTGGAGTTTGGAAAGAGAAGAGAGATTGAGGGTAGTTGGTAGGGGTAGTGGTTGCTATATTATCCTCAGTTCCGCCTGTTCACTCACTTTTGCAATCTCACTACCAAAGGTAGGAAGCTTGCAAGAAGTAAAAGAACTACATAGTGTACTCCAAAACAATATTTTCACTTGTTCTGCGTTTCAAAGCTTTGAGAACAATTATGGATCCTTGTCTGTCTCCCCTTGGTCAATTCCTTGTCCTAGACAAAATTGTACGGAATTATGGTTCGATTTTGACGACATTTTCAGGGATTGTGAGGGTTACCCCTTAAACGGCCCCCTATGCATGTTATCGCTTTCGGACCACTAGTAGCGTGTGCGCAAGTATAAACGTGAGTTTCCTGAAACTACGGGCCGATTTCGCTCAAAATCGGGGGGTAGTTGGGGGTTGACTCCAAAACGATTCGCTATACATTTCGTCAGACTGGGTGAGAAATAGCTACTGTACACGCGCTAATTTGAAATGTGTTGTCATAGGCACAATTTCGGAACTAGTTCACCGATTTCAGTGATATTTTCAATAGGTAACTGATTCTATAGGTACGCTCATGTTACTAAAGTGAGGAAGGTATACAGCCGTGTGATGCCCGACTCGGTCCGATCAAGTGAAAGTTGAGTTGGCGTTTGGACTACCCGGTCCCCCAGAGATAAGCGAGGAGACGAGTCAGTCCCGTACAATCATGATCAGTTTATCATTAGTCGAATGTTACGTTTATTCAAGACGAGCGTGTCGTTATTGCTGGTGGAGATCAGAGGAATAAGGATTCCGTGTTTCATGAATGATTCATGATGAGATGATTCCGTATTTCTTTGTCACATTCAATTCATAAATCATTCTAACTATACTATACAAATAAGTCTTCAAAACGGCAAATTTACTTCAGGTGTTTACTCCAAGCGGAAGGAATTCCGCTGGAAGGAACTATGTCAAAAGAATTTCAGCAAAATACCGTCCTTACCCTGACTAAACTTGCGTATCAATGTGACGTACCTATTTACTACTTTTACGTATTTACTGTTTTATTATTTTTTATTACGACATTATACATGACAGTGACCAATCTGCCATTTTTCTCTAAGGGACCGACTTGAGCATTTTACAGCCGGACCGAGTAGGGATGCGGGACCGACTTGGGCATTTCACAGTGGGACCGGATCGGAGTGGGTCGGACCGAGTTGGGCTGCTCCCATACTGCCGACCCAACTTGGCAGATGTGTTTTGCTTTTCCCGCCGACACTAATATACATGCGATAATAACGATACGTATGATGATGGATCAATGATCCAGATAAGACAAAAAAATGCACTTTACTGAATATAATAATAAGCTACGACGGCTGCTAGGTGTCGAGGCGATGCGAAGTACATATTCAATTTGAGGCGTTGCTAGAAATATTCAATGAAGAAATTACACAGTGTTTATTTCAATACTATGGAAATGAATTAATTTTAGTTTAATGATTTTTTAAATATTTTATTAATTTGGGAAGAGATTTTAATACACGTAGTACATCAACATGAAAAAGTCCTCCGTTCCGTATATAGTTTACCCTGGTTAACAGTGGACTTTCTTATTGTGTACTGCTCTCAGGGAACTCCTGCCACAGTCAGTCCGTTTTCAAGCACCAAAAAGAGATCGTAAGGATTATAAAAGGCCTTGACTTTCTTCGATCGTGTAGAGGTTTTTTTTCAAGAATCTGGGAGCCCTTCGAGTGGCGGGTCTCTTCGTCTACAGCTATATTCTATTAGTTGAGGAGAATCTCGATCTGTTTGCAACGTGCATACAAAAGCACTGCCATTATAATGTATAATTATAAGCACTGCCATTTTAATTATAAGTATAAACACAAGAAGGCGATTCGAATTAATTATGCCCATCTCGCGTTCGATTGACCACTTCTCTCGATAATCATCCCGTTCAAATAGGATCCAGGCTTTCCAACAATTTACCCGCTGACTTGACAGCTCTCCAAGGACGCCCCTTCCTATCATTCCTAACAGAAAAGGGTGTGGTGATGATGTATTTATGCTGTCTTGTTAATTTGATTTATTACTGTTACTACTTGGTTGATTGATGCTGAATGATTTGATTTTGTCGTAATCTGAATTACTTACTATTTACTATACAGTGATAATTATTGAGTTTTATCAGGTACTGGTTGGGTCAGTACAATTTTTGCTGCCTCACTACAGAAGGTAGGAAGCTATGTATCTATTCTTGCAAGAACTAAACAAACTTTTCACGTTTCAGAGCTTCTTGAAAAACTTTGGTCCCGTGTCTGTCTGTCTGTGGTAAATTACTTGAGCCAGGCGAAACTATATGATGTAATGGTCCGAATTTGATGGAATTTTCAGGGATTACACAGGTAAAGTCCCGTAACGGTCTCCTATCGATTTCATCGCCATTGGACCACCAGAAGCGTGTGTGCATGCGCAAACGTGAATTTCCGGATGAATTTGTCCGGATGTTTTTTGTTTTTTTAAATTATTGTTACAATTTTTTTTTTTTTTTTTTTTGTTTTGTTCTATTGGGACGGCGCAGGCCCTTTGTCACTTAGACCATCGTTGATCTATTGTGACACTGTTCCCATTTCAATTAAGTACCCGTTTTAAGACCTTTTCTTTCACAAAGTGAAGGATATTCATGGGCGTTCCCCAGACAATATCGGCCGGGACAAGAGTACCCCAACCGAAATATCGGGATCTAGTAGATGCTGCTGCAGGGCACTCACAAAGTATGTGTTCTGCCGTTTCGACTTCTTCGCAACAGAGTCAATATTCAGCTGTCCTGGCCTTACCAATTTTGTTGAGGTGGTGCCTTAACGGGCAGTGAGTAGACCTGTTATGGTGCGAAGGTCCTTTCGAATGAATTAATAATTTCTTAGTTACTAATAGACCTATTTCGCTCAAACTCGGAGGGTAGTTGAGTGCTCACTCCAAGACCATCTCCTATGAATTTCGTCACGATAGGATCAGTTACAGCTACTGCTCATATATTGGCATAAAAGGCACCTATCAAGCTCAATGCTGTCTACTTTTTTCATTCCAATTTTAATTCTAGCCATTGAGCAGAAGGAATTGAAACATACATAAGTCCTTCAAAAATCATCATAGGACAATGAATTGACCACAGACAAACAGACACAGAACCAAAATTGTTCAGAAAGGTATGAAATTTCAGTTGCAACTGTAATACCTCACTCATGTTCCGTCTCATTCAGCAATAATTTTTGGTAATCAATTGCCACAGATTTTCATTCTCTACAACTTTTACGTTGAACAAAAATCGTTTTGAGCAGTTATTATGAGGGGAAAATGGGAAAATATGTTGAGACGTCGTTTTTGGAAGTTTCCCAACGAAAAATGCATTGGGAAACTATTTTGTACATAATAAATATGGGGAATATTCGGAATAAGCGTAGAATTCCCTAAAATATTGGAACTAAAAAATTTGCAGCATTTCAGCCCACTGTGCGACTGTTGAATAGGATCAGTCAGGAACTCTGATTGATTCCATAAACCCAATTTCAATAACCGAATCTAGTTGTATCAGTGAATTTAGTTATTCAGTATCTGTCGAATTTGTGTTCACCACAGAATCCGTGCCTGCAGCCAAACAAGGGAATAGCAAAGGGAGCTCCACCCAAAGCCCCCAATATTAACCCCCGCAATCTCGTTAATGGCGGCGCCTCGCTAAATTAGTCGGGACGGCGAGCCTATCTTATTGCCAATTAGTGAATGTCTCCTCCTAATGAAATAAAAATAATAAAAGTAACCAACCGTCATTTTCATGAGAATGGCTCCTCTGTAAAAGACATTTTGGAGTGATGAACCAGTATGGTAATAAACAATCATTAATAATCATTAACCTGGTTTATGAACCCAACCATTTCGTATGACAAATAAACACGCGAATAATGACGATGAATTGAACGAAAGATTAAAGTTTTCGCTTTGTCTTAGGTTATCACAATCAATCATATTTCGATACTGACTACCTCGAGTGGAATATGGTGAGCGCATCTATGACTGGAAGTGTTCCGGCTTTTATCTACCTGAAACTTTGCACGTCTGAAACAAGCGGCTCATTGATGTTATTTCCTCTTTATTAGCGAATTTCCGAAGAAAATGAAGCTATTGCTATGGCTTCAAAATTTAAATAGGTAATGCAAATTTTTTAAAATTTTCTTCGTGGAAATTCGTTTCAGACCATTCCTGAAATTTAACATTTTTATATATACATGTCACTCCAGACGATATCTGACCGAGGAATCGAGCTAAAAATGCTCGAATACCGTTTTACCGTTAACTGAATATGGAAATGCACAGCTTATTTCCAAAAGTCGTTAGCCACGGTTCTCCCCAATTCATGTAGGTTTCTGAACACACTCCTCACAGCAGTAAGTAAGTAAACTGGCTTGTAAACTGGTAAAACGGCGTGTTTTCATTGGTAGACGTGCATTAAGATTCATTTCATGCATTGTTCTATTGGCTCCCTGTGCGCTTCACTTTACGGTTGAAGTCAAATTAAGAAGAAGTTGTACATTCGGATTCTACACTGAGAATACTACCATCAGGTCGCTCGAGTGAAGAACAGTTTTTGACGTAAATAGTAAGATAGGCGTACACTGGGTTGGCCGAAATCTCGAGGTCCGTCCACAATAGGACAATGGAGACATATTTGTATTTGTGGGTGGCAACGGTCGAAGCTGAGGAGGTGGAAGAAAAGGAGGCTGGAAGAAAGAAGAGGAAATGGGTTAATGCAAAAAGGCAGAAGTATAATATACTGGTGTTAAGGTATTCCAATAGATTCTTTCGAATGCTTCAGGAAGGAAGATATCGATGGGAGCTTTCCAAAGAGGTGCAATACTGTGGGTATCCGAGGATGCGAAGTGAGCGAAAACGGTCCGTAGTGATTGACAGCTCCCTGATACCGCGACGTCATGTTGGAACCTTCCCTCCCGTTTTGTGACGAAACTACACGAAATTTGAGGTGAAAATGGGAAGTATGAGTGTTTTCAAAGGCGCTGAATCCCAATATGAGGTCGGAAAATGCCAAATTCCGACCCACTGTAATACCACCTGTAATACCATATAGGTAGTTTAGTATCGGAGTTCTTGCACCGCTCAGCAAGACAAGGAGCGAGTATTTTAATAAAACTAATTAAACTACGTTGAGTACTGGATTGTTTCCTTTCTTCATTGTTCGTAGTCATATTGAGTCGTGCTCTTTTTGTTTGCTATTAATTTTTGTAATATACCAAAGTTGTTTTTGCTATTACTTATACTAAGCAATCAATCGTAATTTGGCTTTGCCCGCGCTAAAAATAAATAAATTCAAAACAGATATTTCGATAGCAAGATCCTAATTAAGAGAAAGTGGAGATTATGAAACTTGTAACGCTCGAACAGATAGTAAAACGTAAATTATCGTTGAAAATAATGATATTTCGTTTCGGACTTCTGTTTATTTTATCGGAATTGCATGGCTTTGCGCGATAGCTAGCTAAAAGGGTAGCACGTTTGAGGGGTCGAACTTTAATAAAACTTTGCCGAGCAACAATATTTGTCTTATAAAAGAGGGGTTTCGCTCTTGAAAAAACGAAGTCGGTGCGCGCGAAAATGTGATATTTGAATTCCTTGTAAAAAATTGAAGGGGTTACCATTTGAAATGTTTTCCTAACTCTTCAAATAAGGGAAATGGAAAGGGTGGGCCTCAGTGTTTCTGAATATGATGCTCAGTGGAAAATGAGAGAGAAATGTGTGTGTGATAACAGGTAATTAACGCGGGCTCTGTGTGGGCGAAAGAGGAGTCGATAATAATTTCTAGTCGTATAATTTCTACGGTTCACGCGTGAATTGGAATCCAACGCCGATTGTGCATTTTTCTGTATTGTGTATGTTTGTTTTCGTATTCTATATGTGTGTGTGTGTTGAGATTTCTCATTGCGCAAAAGGAAATATTTTCAATTCTTGGATTTCACGAAGTACTTTGGTGTAGATAATTGTGTTTGCTTTCGGTTTCGCATCATTGTATTGATGCAGAAATGACACAATATTCAGTCAGAGTGGGGGGAATTCGTATAGAAATGAAATAACTCATCCCTGAAAAACGGTGTGGCCAGCCGTAGAAATGAGATTCTGGCAGTTTTATGGATAGGTGGATGAACGTATAGGTAGAGCTGAAACTTCGGAAATCTGCCTTACTTCTTGTTTAAAACCGGAATGCTTCAAAAATTATTCGATTAACATTTTTTTTCAATTTTCATTTTCAATCTTAAAACCATATATTATTAAATTTTGCTTCCTCACTA
>JAEMON010000001.1:16649837-16663577 GCA_030264115.1 Lygus lineolaris | reverse complement strand
GGTTTATTCGATAATTAGTAATATCTATTGGTAGGCACCAGCACAAAAGCTGGTGCCTACCAATAGATATTACTGATTATAATATAGGTACCTACTGCGTGTCCCATAAACAGTGGACTGAATAAATTACCATAAACTGGCCAAACTGAATTAACTTTGTTATTTCAAATTAGAAGCCCCATTTCTTATAACAGGCTCCGATTCTACTCAAAATTTCATGAGAAAATCATCCCGCACTCGAAAATTTCAGCGCACAATAAAGTGCGCAAATACCTACTCTCAAAATGTGCACCAAACACAAAAAGTCGAGTTCTGTAGTTTTAATAAACTCCCAAATAGGTATATTAGTATTATTACCAAAATAAAGAGTGACGAAAAAAATAAATAGTGAATAGTGACGCTGACATAAAACTTTAAGGTGTTTCTAGCAATCTGTTCAATTTTCATTCACTATACTTACCAGATCTCAGATTATCTACTGATTCAATTTTGGTACGGGTATGTATGACACTGACCCTCGTTCGGGAATTCAATTCCACCCAAAGCCACCCGAGTAAGAACACCTGAGGAACTTTCGAGCCAAATAATAAATCACCTTCAAAACGTCGTAACTCATACTGTTGATGGATGATGCGATTCGGGGCCCCACAAAGCATGTGATTTCGGTCGAGCCAGGGTTTGATTACTGGAAACGCTGATTGCTCACGGTTTTCATTCCTATTCTTCTCTCCCCGGCTCACAATGCTATTCTAGTTTCATTCTGATCGGAAAACGCAGAAAGATTAAACTGTGGTAGCTTTCCCTCGTCATTAGCGGTAGACGAGATGTTCATCAGCGAGAATTTGCGCATATCGTAACGATTATTATGTGGTGCTTAGGTACGTCAACTTTAAATATCACTAGCACAATTCAACAAAAAATAATGAAGGAGTTATTCCTAGGCTACAAACATGAAAGATAAATGAAAATATCCGCGAGCAAACAAAACACGTCTTGCTGAGGCGTAATGTGTTTAACCCTATTTGGAAATACTAGAATTTTTTCGTTTTCTCAACGTGTTGAAAACAGACGTGAACTTTATGGAAGAAGATTTTGAGTCGGAGATGTCCAAAAAAATATTGTTATATGCGTTTTATAAGTCCCAAGATTTATTGAGTTATAGGGAAGGTTTATCACTTAAAGTGCAAAGCACACCTCAAACGAATTTATTGGTAACACAATTTAACAACAAATATAGCATAAAAATGTTTCTGATTAACTATAGTTGTCATAAATTCCTAACATAACTCCCCCGTACACAGCATGAAAGAATATCCCAAATCATCGCACTTGGTAGTTCACATTCACGAAACACAGTATTTAGCGTTTTGCGAATACTCTGCGTTCATTCTACACCCGATTTAGCGAATTTTCGAAGAAAATGAAGCTATTGCAATGGCTTCAAAATTTCCTATAAGAATCACCCACGAAATCGGTGAAAATTATTCTTTGAAAATTCGCTAACCAACTCATGCTGTATGAATCGAACTTTTGATAATCAAGAAGTTTAATTGGGGGAGGGGTATCGCTGTTGAAATTCCACGAATAATCTGCAATAAAAAATAATGAGATTTTTGAGTTCCTCGTCAAAAAGAACACTAAACGGAAAATTGCAGGTCCTCTTCTTTCAAAATTGACGTTTGTCACCCTGAAACGATGTTGTTTTATAACTCGAAGGATCCCTGTAGGAAAAAGTGCCCCAGGAATCGTATCAGAATGGTATAAAGTAGATTTCGGGGAAAAATTTTCAAAAATTTGGCCACCAAAAATCCTGTACCCTTGCAATACCTCAATTTTCTTTTACAACCACTCTATTATCAGCAGGAATTAATGAGTCAGGAGCATTGGTAAAATGTGGCAGATATTTTCCAGCATAGGTCCTTTGTGACTTTGGTTGTAGTACATACGTTGATATTTGTTTGAAAAACAATTAATGATTTCAAACCACTGGTTCTTCTTGAGTTGAAGTCTGAGCGTAGGAATGAGAGGTCACTCGCTTTCTTTTATATTCCTCTGCGAAAGATGGAGCTTGAGGCCGCTACAATATAAAAAAGGATACAATAAATACGGAGAAAAAACTTTCCCAGTACGAAATCTATAATAACGCACAAGGGGCAACTCAGCGTGACCGAACCCACCCACTGATGAGTTGGTTTGGACGAGATGGAGGCAGCAAAGTTTTAACTAGGTTGGTCAGGCCGCGGTCAGTGGATCCTATACACGACCGCGTTGCCCAATTATGGCAATCCTTTAACAAGGGGAAGTCAGAAGACACAGCTCTCTACGGATGCCCCCAGTATCATCTCCAATTTCCCTGTAACATAATGATAGAATACAGTTGCGCGAATAAGTACATTTGACATTGTATAATGCAGCTTTCGCGAATACTTACATTTGACATTGTATAATGCAGCTTTCGCGGATAAGTAAATTTGTCTTTCAAATTATTATTACTCGCCCATGTGAGCAATAAACTTTTCTTCCTGGGTAAGTAAGGGCTCGTGTGTCACCTCCATCTTCATCCCAACGTCGCACTTAAGCCAGTATTTAAAACCTCAGATTCGATTCTCATGTTTGTCTCACGAGAATCTTTTTGCTGAGGTAGGTACTCAGACTTTACCCAACCGGAAATACCACCATGGAGGTAAGTTTGTTCCAAGCTCAGTGGATACACTAATGAAGAAATGCGGCCCGGACAAACATACAGAAAAAAATATAAAAATAAAGGTCGTTTCATGACACCGCGAACATTGGGACCTCCTCCTCTTTTGGATTCGATCAAGAAACAACTGACACGAGGCTTCACTCTACTTTTCTCTAAAACTGGAAACTCGGAAAATCTTCTTGGTGATAAATGAGATTGGAAATTATTGTTTTTAATTCGAAGAAGAGAAAAATACAGTGAATATCGAGATTCCTTCGAGAGATTTTTTTGGGGGGGCAAAGCTCGAAAATATAATAAATCGACGTTTTTTCACATCAACGTTTTTATTGGCTTAGTTTCTCCCCAAGAAAACAAACCTGTAGGGGTACACAAACAATTCTACAAGGCTCAATGAAAAGCCTAAGGCTTTGTGTTCTGGAAGGGGAGTGCTGAATACAACCTATAGAGTACCTAATTAATTCTTCTTACAATTTTCTTAACGAAGTAATTCCTAAGTCTTCTTACACTGGACATTTTCTAGAAACAAAACAAAACAAAACACGCTTCCTACCAATACAATTGTATACCTAACGCTTCAAGCACTGTACACAGAAATTATTTCCTTTTTATTTTTTCTCTACACGCATAAAAAAATAATAATAATAATAATGAAGTACAAATCTAAGAAACGCAAATCAAATCAAGAATATTTATACTCAATAGGATCACACTGCTCATACTAGTTGTTATCAACCAAGAGAATAATTATTTTGTATCCGGCTCTGGTGAGTTCGTTAGGACACCTGAGGAGAGTGGGAGCATTTCTCAAGGCAATAGGGACCTCATAAGAGATGGAATTTTTGGAGCATCCCAAATTAAAACGAGGAACAGGTACTTACCACGGCTTGTGGATTTATTCTTACATAGCTAGGGAGGCCTCTAGCACTGCTAAACGATTCGTCGTGTTTCTGGTAAAACATTAGAATAATATTTATTTCAATCTTCCGTGGAGAGAAAACCGGGACTACAGAAAATAGCTCATCGGTAGTGGAGAGTCGTCAATTCTTCTCAGCTATTATCTTCAAAATGGCTTTTTGCCTCACGAACAGCAAAGGAGAAAGCATAGCATAGCCTTGTATTCTCCACTCCAGGCTAGTATCCCGAAACACAATAATGACTCAACCGAAGCTTTGTAGAGGGTAGTTCGATTAGCACATTCCTCAGACTGTGAAATATAGATGGAGATCTTTTCAATTTCATTACCAAGTACTCAATATGTTCCTCCCATCTAAGATCCTCATAAAGTATAACTCCTAAGTGTCAGATAGACCGTCCTACTCAACACAGTTGACTGATTTTATCGAAAAATCAATTTTTCATCAGTCAAAATGAATTGGGAGTGTCACCATTCGATTCAGCGTGAAAAATTACCTAGGAGACGATACTTACCTATCTCCTCATGATGTTCAAACACAATTTTCTAAATTAATTAGAGCACCAAAATTATGAAATACTACACAGTTGGAAAGCTGAGATTTTGGCGCACCTTTTAGGCTTACAGACAAAAAATCACATGCTAGATGACAGGGACATAATATGAGCGATTGAAAGAAAGTGGTGATTTTCAAGATTTGGCAATTTCTCCTCTTCAAGTTCATTTTTCACCCACTTTGTCTACTGAAAAAACTTTGGTTTTCCATCAAGAATATGGTAAATTTAACGCTCTTTCCAATGGTATATTTATTTTCAAGTATACACTATAAATTAAGTGAGTTCTGGCATTTTTAGTGATAAAAAGTCGAAAGAAAAAACAAAATTTTAAAATTGAAATAACTCAAAAGATAAGGGGTTTTCAAAAAAAAAAAAAAAAAGAGACACTTTTTGTTGGAAATGACCTGTAGAATCAGTACCTGGCCTGTGACCGTCACGAAATGTAACACCCAGTATAGGTAGATTTTTAAACCCAATTAAGGGTGAGCCGTGTGAGACTCATGATTTTGCCCTACCCAATCAGGCACGCCTCGCCACTGCCAACCGAAGAGGAAACGTCAGGCGAGCCGCCCCCGAGCCGACCGGGTCCCCCAGCTAGGAAAACAACCAGCGAGCCACAGACGAACAACCATGCACACAGTAAATTACATTCATACTCTCAAACATTCATAACAAGATAACTTCTAATAATCAAATGTAACAATAATGTAAAGCATATAGCGAGTACAAGTACTTTTATATATAGGTATTCCTTGGCTGCTGAGGAAATTTTTTTTTTTTAAGACAACAAAATATAGCCAGGTACTACTCTAAAACTAATGAAGAATATCACACAGCGAGCATTAGTACTTTTATATAAAATTCCTAGGCTGCTAATTATCAAAGATGAAAGAGAAATAATTACAGGGTAAGTAGCCTAAGTGCTTTAAAATATTCATCAAAGTCGTAGGGGGCAAGATCGTAGAGGAAATTGAGAATAGATTGCTTAAAAGATGTTGCTTTTTGCTCTTTTATGTCTTTGGAAATAGCAATAAAAAACTTCAAGGCCCACCAGTTTGTACTATTTTGTGACGTAGTTAGTATCAAGTATTTTGTGACGAATGGTATCAATAGATTATCAGCATTCCATGTGTTGTAGTTATGCGAGGCTGCTTCAAACTAATTTTCATGTTGATGAATGTAACATAGGCATTCTAAAATATATATTGCTGGCAGGGTCAGTATGTGGAGCTCATCGATATAGAATTACTATATAGTAGTTCTATATATCGATGGTGGAGCTAGGCAAAAACTTGCTTGCAGTCATCCCTATATCCCAAGCCTGAAATTACTCTTACCGCACGTTTCTGGCATTTGAAAATAAGCTTTGAGGAGGGTGCATGGCCCCAGCAGAAAACTGCGTAGCTGGCTCGACTCTGAAACGTATTGTGGAAAGCTACAAGGACAGCCCGTTTTGATAATCTGTCAGTAAGCCTACGAAGCAGAAATATATTTTTGTTTAGAGCTTTTTCCAATTCAATGCAATGGACGTGGTGTTATCAGTTTCTCGTTGTGCGTGACACTTCTCGCCAGGACCCTGTACCTACCATTCTGGTACTTAGGCGGTTATCCTTGGTAGTATTGTGCAACTCCAAAAATGAACATCACCGCGCGACTCAGCGTGGTAAATTACCCGGAAAATCATGTATCGCTTGAGGGAAGAAGCAAAACTGAGTATTGATATATTTATTTGATATATTGGATTCCAAGAATGTCCTCAGTATCAGTAAAAAACTTCTATGCCCAATAACAAACTAACAGATGATCAATATTTATGATGTTCAACTAACTGACAGATTCTACAGTTGGAAAACTTCATAGTAACTGTAGGTTACACCTTCATTGTTGTATCCATACATAAATATATTCGCATAAACATATGTCCACCCAAACATTTCAAGGATATATTTGAGGAAATTGCTGCATACCGATCGCGATAATTTCCTTTCACAAAGACTGATAATGGGACCAACCCCTATCTTATAACTAGGCTGAGAAAGAAAGCGTTGATCCGTCGGAACATGTACCAATTAAATAAATAAAGAGGAAAACAGGCCCCAAAAACTCAATTCCAAAAAGAAACTTGTCTCCCCAAACAACGCAATAATTTCTTTTCTCATTTTTTACTTTTTCCTTCCTTTTCTCCCGAGGAAAATCTACTCACATAAAGCGCACTGCGACAAGTCACAAACCACATCAAAACCCGTTCCAATCGTTCGAAGTTGAATTGACCCACGGGGGAAACTGTCGTAACCTCAATTTAATTCCGCCAAATAATATATCTCTCGTTCATTCTCGTAGAACAGTACGAGAAGGTGTTTTTTTGAACCCAGGTTCCCTTTTCCACGTTCCAAGCAGCGCAGGTGTCAAGTCAATCCAAACTACAACCCATAAGGAAACCCTACTTACTCTAATGAAACTACAAAGCATTGAAACTGATCTTTGGATTGAATAATCACGGACTCAAATTTATCGTGATAATATCAAGGGGAAGAGTCCGGTAAGGCAATAATCATGACTTATATACATACCCATACACACATACATCCGTATTGAGATTATTTTGTCTAAGATAATCATAACCTTTTAAAGGGGAGTTGATGAAAATCTGTTTTCGGCCGATGGCAATAAATTAATACTTTCCTTTGAACCCTCCGGGTGGGCTGAGGGACATAACACAGCTCAGATTGGCCTCATACCATTAGCGCCATCTAGTTACAAGGAGGGCCCTCGTGTTTTGGAGTGGTTATGTTTTTTCTCGTCACCTACAACCTGTTGCACCCTCCGCCGCCGCGCCAACCCTACAGCACCTTCTTCCTTTCCTGACTGCAGAAGGCCAACCCCCACTCCACCACCACGACTCTTCTACTTTGGCTGTCAAAGGAGAGCAATGACGTGCATGGTGCGCAAATGTAAACACTACATCATCACTCTTTGCCACGCAAGTTATGATGATGAAATTATTGTAATGTAGTTGCATACAACCAGAGGGAAGAGAATGCCTTCGGGCCTCCCTTGGGGCGGTGGGTGTTTCTAAACAAATGTCGATAAAAACCGACCTCTAACGTATTTATTTGTTTATTCAGTTATGTTTTTTCACAAAACTCCCTCCGAAAATTGAGGAGGTACCTACACAGTGAAGAGAATAAAACCATTAAAATGGACCCTTGTTCACCAGCGTGCGGCTCAGGGGTGTTCTATCGGACGTTCAATGCCAAACGCCGATTGAAGAGAGATTGGCGTTGAACGCCCGTGGTGAAAGACAACATCGAGGTCGATCTCCGTTCTGTTGTTGAACCGCGTTCTGAATTCAGATCAACGCCCTTAGTTAATTCGTTCGTATAGTGAGGGGCGCATGAGCAGTTCACATTTCCATTCGTATGAAGGTTCGCCTCGAAAACTCCATATCCACTTCTGATTCGTTTACGAACCTTCAGAACAGTCATGTGATAAAAATTTCAACTCACTACACCCACTCATCTACGGCCAGAGGATTCAAAAACTCTTGTTCTCAGCGTTGAAAATGGTGTTTCCAACCTTTGATGAACATGAAATTATAACCACACTATCTTCAAGCTTCGAGATAAATATCAAGTCGATAGGAAGCAAAGAATGATTGTTCCGGGTCTATAAACGATCAGAAGTGAAGAACATCTCCATCCGAGGAGATTAAAGATGATTTAGGGCATCTTAAAATCCATATACCCCCCTAAAAAGCTGTATACGGGAGTGTCTATAACATGGGACGGCAGGCAGTCAGTCGTTAACAGGTAGTCTACCCTAGTCAGGTAAAAAAGTAGGTAAAGGTTTGTAGAAATATGGAAATTATCATGGTATTGGAAATCACGTATTGTTTCGATTGGTGTTTTGAATGGACATTCTTGTCGATTTATATGCTGTCCATCTCTTCGAGATTCTGATTAGATTCTCTTTGTGAGGTAGGAATCAGTAAGAAACCCGATTTCCAGTGAGTGAAAGGGCTGAGTTTGTGGTGGATGGGGAGAACGTAGGAAGTGAAAAAGCAAGGTGATTTGAGAGGGTGGCGAATAGTCGGAGCGGAGTAGAGCGGTTAGGGGCCGAAGGATGTGATGAGGTACAGCTGAGGGGGGTGGAGCGTGATACGACGATACAGGAAGAGTGAGGTCCGACGGGAGCTCATGAATTTTTGCCCAGTCTCCCTTCAAGCCAACCCACGCTCTCATCCGCCAACAACTTTAGCTCCGAGCTTCGCCTAACCACTTTGGAGATACCTGACGATTGTATGAATTCGCTGGCTTTCTGAGTCATTCCGAAAAAGCGACTCGTTCCCTGAAAAATTCACCGCGTAAGGGGAAAATCCTGACCTCGGAGGGACAGACGCGGTTAGAAAGCTTTTCTTTCTTCATAGTACCCCAGTGTTTCCAGACTCCAAGACGTCGATGACCTGCCTTTATTTCGACGGTACTCTTTTCTTCGATCTTCACTACTCTCGTACTTTATTTGTTTATATTTGTTTTATACACGGGCATACTTGCCCGATTTATCACAGGGGTAATACTAATTTTAATCAGAATACATATATTCTGAAATTGTTTCGATTTTATAATTTTTGAATAGCAGGAAGAAAAAGGCGGTGGTCTGTGGTCGCTGGTTTTAGCAGTGTTGCCCGACACGGAAGGATTTCTGTATTTTTACGGAAATTTTAGGATTTCTACGGTCTGGATTTCCGTCCATGAGTACCCAGTTTTTTCAGTAGGTAAGAGATCCGTTATTTTTGTAATTCGGTCTTCGTACGTTGATTGATAAAAATGAATGAATTGGCGAAACTACACTTGAATGCTCGGAGGGAGGTAAATGAGTGCCTAATCCATTGGAATTCTGTGGATGAGGGACCACAAGCATGGAATGACCATCAATAGGAAGAGCTTTGTAGCTGCTGGATCAGTTGAAATCTTCATGGTTGTTGAGTGTCTAAAGCCACCACTCAGCTAAAGACTATAATATACATTAATGATAAAATAAGACGGATCGTACTTTCGCTCGTGAAAACCTTGAGACACAATATATTTTTGAAGATCAACAAATCCCAAAAACCAAGGACAATATACTCCTTTTCGATCTATCATTCCCTACTTCTTTCTTCTATCTTTGTGCTTTTTGCTTTGGTTTCTCAAAGTCTTGAGATCTATTTTTCTGTTCATCTCGTAGAGCCACCACAAGTTTCTTGGAGTAATGATTGGTGAAAATGTTCGTCTTGAACTTTCCTGGCCAAGTACTCGTCTTTGCTGGACTGTCTTCATACTTCTGTATCTCCGTTCCCTTTCGTTAGTTTCTTTCTTCTTTTCTTTCTTCTTGTTCTTTGTTCTCTTTCTTCTGTTTCTCTCACTCATCTTTCGTCTCCCTATCTTCATCCAAAGGAACTTTATAGTAATTAGATCTTCTATTTTGAATTTGAAATGTGGATTTTCTCGTGGTTTTGATGGCTTTCGACCAGGAGAGCGTTCCTCGTTATTTCCTCCCTCATCGTCATTTGCACTTTCTTCTAAATAATGTTCTTTCGAAGTTTGCAGACCGTCTTTCCATTCTATGCCAGTCATCTCTGCTCGATTCTGACAGGAGTATGAAGATTCAACTTTTTCTGCATGCATAACTTCCATTGGTGGTTTATTCCTCCCCATACCTCTCCAGAGGAATTTTCGTGCCATCTGATCTTCTCTTTTTATTAACACTTGAGGATTCATTTCTTTGATGTCTCCACCAAATGCGTATGGGTGTTAACGAAACTAGCGGATTAATCCAGGCAGATTTACTAGCAGCTTAGGACCTGTTAGTGAATTATCATTCAAATTGGCTTCATCTGTCTTTGCTGACGTATCGAAACGATTTTTAACTTTAAAATAATATAACGTAGTATTTAACAATGGTATTATCATAGAGGTTGGAAAATCCATTTTTCAATTGTTAAAAAAAATTATGCATTGCTGCGCACCAAAACACAACGAAGTTGCTCGCTCTGCCCCACTTAGTTTATTTATAAAATAACTCTTGGACCCGAATAAATAGTACCAACTTTTTGAACTGTAATGTCAAAGGAACATGAAATGGTAATTTTTGGGCTGATAAAGTCATATATGTTGACTCCAGACTACATGGATTTCATGAAAAAGACACAGGACTGAACAGGTTCATGAAAAAGACAGGGTAGTTTTGGGGAAAGGTATGTCACTTCCGGCGATAAGAACGCTGCTAATCATTACACAACAGTTTTTTATTTTCTGTATAGATCGCCCATATGTAAAGATCCCATTGATAATAAATTCCTCATAATAAACTATTAGCCTAATACAGGTACTTTCCGGTTATTGTGATCCGGTCATTGATTTTATATATTTATTGTGTGCATGGTTGTTCGTCTGTGGCTCGCTGGTTGTTTTCCTAGCTGGGGGGGCCTGGTTGGCCCGGGGGCGGCTCGCTTGACGTTTTATCCTTGGTTGGGACAATTTTTGTCCGAAACTATAGGCTGTTTACCCAGAAATGGGTAAGCAGCCGGGGAGCCGTCATGATGGGTGGGTCCGGGCCTGGCCGGTTCCTCCCCGGCTGGGCTTTGCGGCCGTTGAGCGGGATGGCTGCCATGCCTCGAAATTTTTATCGTTCATTCTTCTCTCAGTTTAGTGTTTTATTCCATTTTGGTAACAAATGTTCGATTAATTACTAGGTACCTATAAGTATTGACAATTGTTTATGCACTTTGTGTTATATGACAAATAAAACGTTCTGATTCTGATTCTGATATAGTAGGTAAGTCTACCGTAATAAATTATATGTATCAAAAGGGTCACAATCATCATTTCTTGAGTACCTGCCTGTACCTAATATTATTATCATCCGAGAGTTGAAAGTCCTTCATAACGTAATTCAGTAACTTAGGAAGCTCATAAAAGTGAACAAGAAACTCGATTCGAAAAAAGTTGCATCGGAAAAAGAGTTGCTACTCGGGAAGATTTGCGACTCACACACTCGATGCATTGCGGGAGCACTGTTCCCCTTTTCCCTCTTTGTACGGTCTCTAATCCCAAAGTTGCATGCATTACGTATTTCAAGCCAAATTATTATTGTTCAGAGGATATCATGGTACTAGCAACGCCAAAACGTAGTTGTCGAGGCTCTGACGGTGAATGTAAGTTATGAGTAAGAGCCATCCAACCGGTCCACCCGTAGCTCCAGATAAATTCTAGCGTGTGTAAGTAAAAAAACCCAACGAGCAAACATCTGTCCGGGCGTGTCGTCTTGGTGAAGTTCATTCTTCTCTGCCACGTCCGATGCTAATGAGCAGTCGGGTTGTGAGCTGGAGGTGGGTTAGCTCTGAGCTGATTCCTTTGAAATATTCGCGTGGTGTTCTCAGTCCACGCTCGCCCCTTCTCCCTCTTCATTTTTCTTTTCTTCCTATCTCTACTGCTCCTCTACTAGCGCCTCCCTTTGAGGAAGACACTAATACAGAAAGGTAGATGGAGTTGGATTGATGTACCTCTCCATCAATAACAAAGAAAATTGTTCCATTCACGGAGTAGGAGTTAATGAGCGAATTTCCGAAAGAAACAATGATTTTTTTAGAATAATTCTAATTCGAATAATTACCACAAATTAATTTTTTGGTAATTTAGAATTTTTCGTAAATTATTCCCTCCAATACAATTCGGATCTATGTGTATCTATCCGCCGGTGCTCAAGTCAGTGTACTAGGCTAAACTCCATAAATAAACTTTAGTGCCTTACTTACTTATCCGGCGCTACGGTCCTACAAGAACCAGGGCCCTATCAGCGATCGACGACCATTCTTTACGGTCCTGAGCCAGCAAACGCCATCTCCGGACCCCAAGCGCAGTCAGGTCGTCCTCGACGTCCTCCAACCATCTTCGTCGAGGTCTCCCTCGCAGCCTTCTCCCACCAGGCACTCCATTTAGGGCTTTCTTTGGGTATCGTTCAGCAGGCATCCGCTCAACGTGACCCAGCCATCGGCACCGCCCTCGCTTTATGAAAGCCACGATATCCGGTTCTCCATAAAGGCGTCTCAGCTCTGCGTTGGTTCTTATTCTCCACGTTCCGTTCTCGCAGATAGCACCAAATATATTTCGCAGCACCTTCCTTTCCCACAGTTCAGAAGGTGTTCATTTGCAGCTGTCAGAACCCAGGTTTCACTGCCATAAGTCACCACTGGGCGTATTATGGTCCTGTATATTACCAGTTTTGCACGTCTGGACAGGCCGCGAAACCTCATTATTTCCTTCTGCACTGCCCAAAAACACCGATTACCAGCTGCTATACGCGCTTTGATTTCACTGGTTACATCATTGTCCTAGGTAACTATCGCTCCTAGGTATTTAAATTCTTTACAAACGGGGAACGTATAGTTCAATATGTTGAAGGAGGGTTGGCAGGCTGTGGAGCGTCTCGACGTCTTCATGTACATGGTATTTTCTTCATTGGTGCCTACTCGTCTGATTTTTATGGAATCTTCAAGGATGGGGAAGTTGAGGGCGACAAATCTGCGAAGCGCCGACTGCCTTATTTGGTGGAATAAACCGGTTCCCGATAGCTCACGAAGTTAAGCTATCAGCGGCTTGCTTAGTACTTGGATGAGTGACCGCCTGCGGGGCTGGGCCACACATCTCAGTATTTTCACGTCGGGCTGTCGCGTTGGCGATCCCCTCTCTACTCAAGGGGGCAAGGCAATGAGTAACCATGAGCGAAATCATCAGAACAAATTCTGATCCTCCCATTGGTGGACAACTGAAGACGTCAGAAACGCCGGGAGCGACAGACGGATGAAAATTCAGTCTGAAATCGTTGTTTACTTTACTCCTACTCTTGCTTCCGCACTACCGAAGGTGGGAAGCTATGTATTCGTGCAAGAAATTAATAAAAATTGTGTCCTTCAAAATCAAAATTTCCGCTTGCTTTTTACGTTTCAGAGCTTTCTGAACAATTTTGGTTCCGCGTCTGTCTGTCTGTGGTCAATTCCCTGTCCCAGGCGAAACTGTATGAAGTTGTTTCCGAATTTGATTAAACTCTCAGGGATTGTGCGGGTTAGCCCCGTGACGGTTCCCTATCAATTTCATCACCATCGGACCATTAGAAGCGTGAGCGCATGAGAAAACGTGAATTTCCTGAAACCCCGGTATATCTCAGTTCCTAATTGACCTATTTCGCTCAAATTTTCAGGGTAGTTGGGGGTGACTGAAAGACAATGACCCATGAATTTCGTCACGATTGGATCAGCAATAGCTACTGCGCAAGCGCAAACTTGAAATTGGTTGTCATAGGCGTGTCTCCGAAACTACTACACCAATTTCGGTGAAATGTTCAGGGATTACATGGGTAAGACCCAAGAGGGTCCTATGAATTGCATCGCCAAAGGGGCAATAGTAGTGTGTGCGCATACACAAACGTGAATTTCCTGAAACAACTGTTTATAGAAAACTAGTAAGATTTTAGCGAATTTATGTTTGTTATCCGAAAATTCTACGGACTAAAAAAGGGGTGAAACTACT
>JAEMON010000001.1:16611711-16629010 GCA_030264115.1 Lygus lineolaris | reverse complement strand
TGCAAAATAATGTTAAATTTGTTCTTGTAGGCTCTTCCAGGGATAATCCATGAGTAATCGCAGCAACTGTATTTCTGAAATCAGGGGTAATTTGTTCATTCTGATGCGAAAGACGGGTTTCTCACCTATGCGGGTTACTTAGAATCATTTAGATATCATATCACGTAGATATTTATTATTTTTGGATGTTTTTTTCGATCACAGAAAAACAAAGACCTACGCTGTACTGACGAATTCATTTATCAAGCACCGCGTGATGGTATCAGGTTTTTATTCAAATGTTGGCAAAAGTTTGTGGTACCTCAGAAATTACCGCGCTGGCCTCACGCCCGGGAACACCTTCATGATATCAGGGGAGTGCCATCGCGGAATGAACCGGATCTAATCATTTCTCTAATATTTGTCAAGAATCCTAGCATTGCCCTTTCATCTATTTAACCAGGTTGAGGACGATAACACACCTACGCCATATCCGCTATCAGAGGGGTTTTCCCCGTTGAGGTTAATTCCACCTGACAAAAGGCTACGCCGCACAGCTCCTCTCGAGGCTCTCCTATCTCTCCCGAGTTATTTCTTCTTCTTTCATTTTCAGCTCTCCAGACGATTCTGACTGAGAGTGAGTTAATGATGGTTGAGAAAACTAGGGAAATCCAGCACGGAGGAGAGGAGGGCATGAGCGGCGAGAATAAGGGCACTCCAGCAGTACAACACTAGTTTAAAGAAGAATTGCCGTCCCGTTGGGGAAACAATGGGAAGAAATGGGTTCCTTTTGACTCGTGGACCAACTCGCCTCAACACTTTTTGAGCAGTTCCGGTTTTCCTCACTCACTCGAGTTATGAAAAGTTTCCCTCCCCAGAAGTTACTCCTTATCCGACGTCAGAGCTCGTTTTTTTTTGTTCCCCCCATATTGGTATGGCATTTGGTCATAAAATGCATTCGTTCTACAATTCTTATATTTAGAAAACCTCTCATATACGATATCGATGGTTTCACAGCACTCCAGTTAACGGCACCTCAAAGTTCAAGACTGGGAAAACGTGGAAGGCCCCGACGTCAAATCTAGGAGGGACCTACGAGAGGCTCTTCGTCCTGAGTATGAAGGTTTCGAATTCGTTGAAGGCATCAATATCTTTTTTTTATCACTATTTTTTTCACTCGCATTTCTCAATATTGCTACCCTATCAATATTTTTCATCACTTGCTGAATAAATGCTGCCAAAATAATAACGTACAGAATAGATGCGCTATTTCAAGCGGCTGCAGGACTGGCCAATATCTAGCCCAGTCAGCAGTCAGATAAACATAATTGGTACAACATCACCCGCAGGCCATATGGTATGACGATACAGCAACAGACCTGGTATGGGTGGTTTATTCTATATTTATTCTGGCGTGGATGACCACTCGAGTCTTTTCTAGAGATTCACAATGTATGGTTGGCATTCAGGGCAACGGCTGTTCAGAGACGTGTGGCGGGCTGACTATGTGGTGGCGTGGGACTTTGAGTTAAACTCTAACCTCTGTAGGAGATGAGAAGCGTCGCCTGATGGCATAGCTAGAAGACACCCAATCCTCTCTCTACTAACTTGGGGACAAGCCAAAATTATACTTGTTCCTCACCCCCAATGTCCGGCGTCGGATCTTGAACTTCTCATGTAAGAGCTACACGATAGACTCGGCAGAAAGGTCCTCAAAGTGACTGACTGACTGCAATTATGTCCAAAAGTGTAGTGTCCAGGGTGTATCAGGTATGACTGTAAAAACTTCAGGAACCGATTCTACAGGTCATTTCCAACAAGAAGTGTCTCCTGAAGTTTTTTTAAACCCCTTGTCTCGTGGGTTTTTTGAGGGATCGAGTGTTATGGATGTTATACGACTCGACCGTGGCCAAAGGAGATAGGTATTTTTCCCGTAACTTTTGACACTGAACCGAATGGTGACACTCCCGAATCATTTTTTTAGAAATATAAAATGGATTTTTCGAGGGACATAGAGTATTTTTGGACATAAAACCGCCTCCGACTAATTTGTTGCTAACCTTCGTGTGTTAGTAAATTTTCCCAAGTACTTATGGACCAGATTATTCATCAGTGAAGGGAAGGAGCTACAACACCTACATTTAAATTGAAAATAATGTTTTCTCTCTTCCGCTCTTATCTTGGAAACATTTGTGTTCTTCCTAAGAAACCAATAAATTCCGAGAGGGAAGAGATAAATTGATTCATGTTTGATTCAGTTCTTTGAAACAATCCTGGCAGAGAGCTATTCATGAGTGGCGGTTGATAAAAATCTCATCTCCAACTCTGACGAAAAAACATTTCTGCCCATTATCGAATGAGGTGTTGAAAACAATTAGACCACCATCGGTGGCTAATAGTTTTACGAAGTGTGGTCTAGTTCCGTCGGGATACTCCGTGTATACCGCTACTCCTGTACGGCGGCCTCTTGAAAGTACTCTGCAAATTTGTCGTTCTTCAGGTAATTCGTCCATCCACGGTCTGATATCAGTGATGGTTGGTGTCTTTTATAGAAGGGTAGTTTTTATATCATAATAATGAAGAAGTAGCTGAAATTTGTATTTAACTTTGTATTGTATTTTATTTGTATTTAATTCTTAACTAGAGGATACCAAGGGGATGATTTCATAATTATCATGTATTTTACGGCAACCATCCCTTCATGCATGATAGCATCCATACTATTGTTCT
The DNA here is from genome assembly GCA_030264115.1 of Lygus lineolaris. Taxonomy (NCBI): domain Eukaryota; kingdom Metazoa; phylum Arthropoda; class Insecta; order Hemiptera; family Miridae; genus Lygus; species Lygus lineolaris. The sequence goes on along the minus strand of JAEMON010000001.1, from coordinate 16,626,301 downwards.
CAGCTCTATAGGTAGGGGTCCCACAGGCAGTGAGTCGCTTTTCGGAAGCCATAAGGACGTTGATCTGGCCGATAAAAGCGATGGAGGAGTAGTGGAAGTCGATAAGAGAGCTCGTAAGTTGTCGGATGTGCTCCCACTTGTGGAGATGCAATAGGGCCTGACCGTGTCTTGGGGGGCAATATAACAAAAGGGAAGAAGGCACGAAAACCCAATCACAAAACCATCGCCACTCCTTGCCCAACTAGCCTCCTTTTAACTCAGTCCTTTTTATATAAGTGGTCTGGTACACTAAGTCCGGAACGTTAATTTATCTCTCATTCATCGTACAGGGAGTGCGAAAAGTTGAGGCTCCCATAGGCTTATTGGAGCCATCGAAATAAAAATAAGGAAGAGCAGCTTACCCGACCAAGATGTAGGAATGTTGATCCTTCTTGGATTGCCTGAAAACTCGGAGGATCAATTTATTGGTGATGTTGACTCTTCAAGGCTTGAAACCCTTGGTACGTCAGGCAGTGTCATAATTGAAGCCCATAGTTGTTCAGCGAAATGTTTTACCCTATGTGACCTCCTACTCATATGGTCACCCAGGTACCTGTAGGGTCTTACCGTACATTTGATATGAAATATTATTTTAAATTAGATTGAAAACGAAATTGTCGGATGAACAAACACATTCTGAATTTTTAGCATCTCCCTTCTCATCACGATCCTCGATTACTCCATATGTAATAACGTGCGGGAGTGGTGAGGGTGTATGTGGTATAATACGAATAACACGAAAATTCTGCATTCACCAGCTGAAGAAGAAGGTAAGTATCTCCAATGACCTTCAGACTACTAGGCCCGGAGCCTCCTCAGTATGGGCAAAAGCCTCTTCTATAGTTTCACCAATAGCCAGGCGTCAGCGGAGCCTGTGTGGCATTATCTAAAACAGCCATATTTTTCTTCAAAAACCACAATTATATTAACATGAAAAAGTACATTCTGTAGTACTAAAGGAAAAACACATGGTGACGAGGGGTGGAAAATCTGGAAATTAGGTGATGCGTTAAATGTGTTGATATGTAATGGGGAGATTCCGTTCATTTCCTACCGTCAGGTTACATTTGTGCACAACTTTTAGATACCACATTTCACCAACCAGGGTGTGCGCATGGATCAGAAATTATCATTTTAGCGAATTTTTGAAGAAAATGAAGCTATTGCAATGGCTTCAAAATTTTTGTAATGAAAATTTTCTTCATGGAAATCCGTTTCAGACCATTCTAAAACGATTCCTGAAATTTAACATACATACATAATATATACATTTATATACAGGGTGTGTGTGTGTGTGTCTGTCATTCCAGACGATATCTGGCCGAGGGATCGAGATAAAAAATCCCAAAAAAAATTAAAATGTCAATAATATCAAAAGAAAGGATGAGTTCGTTGGCCAGAATTTTGGAGTACTCCAAGGGGTCAAATTTTGAAAATTTAGGGTCAAAAATCGCTTTAAAAACGTGTTTTTGAGGTTTTTGGTGTGAATTATTATCCCAAACATAAGAACATATGGTATATTCGGAATGAACGTGAAATTTCCTATAAGAATCACTCACAAAATCGGTTAAAATTATTGTTTGAAAGTTCGTTCACCAACTCATGCTGCATGAATGGAACTTTTTTTGACCTCAAATTCGGGTTCAGCGTTCTCAAAGACCCACTGAGCCACTTTTTAATGAAAATTCCGTCTGGTTGAGCCAGAAAAGAGCTGGAAAGAGGCGCTTGACAGAATTATATGGGCACTGAGGGTCCCCCAAGGCGGGAGGGGGTCGGTGACGTCATCATTATTAACTTCAAGACCCTCTTATGCTAATAGGATACCCTTCATGTTGAACCATTTCGGAAAGCTCTCGCTGAAATCTTTCATTTGGAAAAAGGAAAAAACTATGCGCGCACCCCACTGTGTTGTGCATTGCACTGGTTAACTAGCTATAGACATCATACAAATCAACCAACTTTTACGAAACTGTAATGTATTGTGAATTAAAGTTGTAGGTAAAGTCGTGCTCCCCTATTTAGCAAAGTGATACATGAGATCCCTAGTCAGCTGGGTAGAAAATGAACCTTCCAAATCAGCTAGAAATCAAATGAAGGACTGAAATCGACTTAGCAAATGAAGCTCTCGAATCAGCTGAGAACCATGGAAAAGGGGCTCCCAAATCAAAATTTGATATGGGACAAATCAAAATGTGAGATTTTACACATTTAATGTGTCACAAGATGTGTGAAATTAAGCACCCGAATCAGTTGAGTAGAAAACGATTGCGCTCCAAATGATCTGAGTGATCAAATCGATAATTGGCAGGCTTGGCAGACTGTCTGTTGGCCCTAACGGTTATGGCGGCCCTAAGAACATTTCCGCAGTGATGAGAGGTGGATATTGTTCGTATGTATTTATAAAAATCCTGTGATTTCCACGGAAAAACCACGAAGTGGTGTGAGAGAAAAACCTTCAGAAAAGTGTAAGTGTGTGTTCATTCTGCCTGGGATAGCAACACAGACAAACAGAAAAGTTTTTTCACCATGCTCTGCAAAAAGCCAAAATAGTAGACATTCTGGCAACTGATTTCTTACTTTCCTCACTCGACCCGAACGGTAAAAGGAAAGTAGGTATTGCAACCGGCCTGAAATAAGAATTTAACTCACGCATGAGATGGTCTATACTTAAACCATAAAACATAATGTTTCAAACAGATGAAGAAATATGTGCGCATGGGGGAATGGGCATCTCGGCAGGTGTACCCTACTCCGTAGTATCATCACCCAAGTCATCCGATGCTGATGTTCATTCTATAAGGTCATTTCCTCTCATCCTTCTCTCCCATCTCGACCTCCTAATCCCTAGAGCCGGCGTAGAGCAGTCCTGCGCATCCTCCTGATTTTCATTTGTTTGGATTATTCAGTTATTTTTGAGGCGCCCATTTTTATATGTAAAGGAAAGGTTCTGCAGGAATTCCGGATTTTTAGATAAATTTAGACGATTTTTGTTTTTGTTTTATGCTGTAAGTATAGGTAGACCTTCTCCTATGTGAATTAAATTCTTATTTCAGGCCGGTTGCAATACCTACTTCCCTTTTACCGTTCGGATCGAGTAAGGAAAGTAAGAAATCAGTAGCCAGAATGTCTTCTATTTTGGCATTTTGCAGAGCATGGTGAACAAATTTTTCCTGTGTCTGTGTTGCTATCCCAGGCTTGGCTATAAAACTAGAGTAATTCACCAGGAAAAAATTGTGAAAAACGCATGTTTCATCTCTTCTTGACTTATTCCTGAACTAATGGTTTCAAGGGGTTTTGACGAATTCCCTATGAGTTACTTTTTCTATAAGTACTATAGTAGTTCTATGAGTTTGTGGTGACCGGGTATCCCCCTGCAGGGGAACACCGGTTCCACCTATAGTTTGAGCCAGGGTGGGAGGTCTTCCCCCACTCCTGGCCAAACAGTATATACCGCTGCATTGACTCAATAAAGCATGTTCTACATCACAACTCCTCTCGACCTTATTATTTCTATTTTCCTTATGATTTCCCTTGTTAAATTTCTCTGTTCCATGTGCTCACGATATTGGCGATCCCGACGCTGAAAACACCAGCATCCAAGCCATCACATTTTGATCTATAGATAGAAGAAAGGAAAGTAGTGAGAAACTTGAAGCTTTGCGCCAGATGTTTTACAACTTCTTAAGAAAATACTCAATTCAAGAAGACTCCACAACTTCCTCTAGCGAGAGAGCTATTATTAGAATCGACGGTTCCGACTTCACGAGTATCGTGGTGGTCGCGTATAACGGCGTTCCCTTGGCCGTCAGGTTGTTCCGATATCTCACGCTCTTATTGTATTCTCTTCACCAATCACCCAACGAACTGTGACTTATAAATACCAGCTTTATATGAACCTTGGTTCGGAATGGAGCCCAAGACTCAATGCAATAATTTCTCACCGAGAACAATAATCAGATCCTTTTTCTACCTTTTATTCTGTTGAGTTTGAGAAGGGCAAGAATTCCCTCATTCAATTTACCAACTTCTGTTGTTCCGAAATTCCTATTCGGAGAAGTATAAATGAATAAGAGTGAAATATCGACTATTCCAACAGCATTCATTCCTATTCAGGATCAATCGAGTTTCTTTATCAGCAAATTAAATGACTTGCCACTGAAACCTCTTAACGATTGATCCATTTCATAGAATTTTTCCTCGAATCTGATATGCTCTTTCACGGTGACCATTTGTCATTGAAGTGAGAATAGAATAGTTTATTGCATAATAATAAAATTAGTTAACATACATGAATAATACACAGTTGAAGGATTTTAAAACTGTAGGTGGTAATTAAGGCGAACTGTCCCGCGTTTAGTTCCAGAGCTGCCACCAGGTCGCGCTTCAAAATGAACGAAAATTAATTTCCGTTTTTCTCTGGAACGGGTGGATCGATTTTCATCCTACAATGCTTTCTGTAAATGGTATTACCGAATTTAGGTTTCTACATTCAGTTTAGATTTTTTTAAAAATTTCTTCCATGGTGTGAAAATATTTTTTGCTCAAATCTGAACATTTTTTGAAATGTCAGGTATCCATGACATAGAGTTTTGCGAGCAGAATCCAAATCAATTTCCAGATATGATACATTTCCTATAAGAATATTCTCTATTTAACATAAAAAGTAAAAATCGATGAAAATAAGTTAGATTGGTTTTTCAGTTCTTCGCTAAATCACTCATGCTTCATGACTTGAACCTTTTGGTAGTAGGAACCTATTATTACTGCATAAGCAAAATTCTCTCACTCACTCTACCTTTTGAATCAACGAGGACAATTTTCCCTTTACTAGGTAAGTTCGTGTTTCCTAAGGCTTGTAGACAAGTATGTCATAATACCTATAAATTCGCAACCCATCGAGGGAAAAAAATAAGGTATGATCCGTGATATACTGAAAAACTAGGATCAAGGTGAGTGCAGTGATCTGTTCCATCCAAGAAAATTCTTCAAAGAAGCAGTACAAGAAAAACTAAAACTCCTGACTTCTCTCCTGCTCAGAAAAACTAGGTAAGAGTAGGAATGAATTGGAGAATATTGACCATGAACTGTAGAATATTGGGGACAGGTGGAAAGAGAAGGGGCAATCGTGCACTGGGCAGGTAAAGAGTCGTCCCCTCATTAATTTTGTCTCTATCCTGATTCGTATTTCGGATGGGCCGATCGACCTGTTGATCCGATTTTGAATTTGGAAACTGGTTTGGATTCTGCTAGCAAAACTCTATGTCATGGATACCTGACATTTCAAAAAAATTTCAAATTTGAGCAAAAAGATTTTGCGCACCATGGAAGGTGGTTTTGAACAAATCGAAACTGAATGTACAAACCCAAGTTGGTGATACCATTCACAAAAAGCTTTGCAGAATGAAAATCGGTCCACCCGTTCCAGAGAAAAACGGAAATTAATTTTGCCCCCGATAGTGCAGCCATCTATCGGAAACATTTCTCACTAAAATGAGGGACATTTCTCCTCAAGGTCTAACGCTAGGCTTGGCCCGTATTGTCAGACTGAGTCGGCCGATTGTCTCTACGTGTTAGACCGATTGTTTCTACGTATACCTAATTGAATAAGTACTTAATGAATACGTAATAAGTACCAAATATTGTATAATTTCCTACGTCGTTGTCAAAAACTCTCAGGGAAGAGAGATTTTCCCCCGCTTTGGGGGAATCGTGAAAGCTACTACTCAATATCGTCTAGCTAGTGTCATTATCCGTAACATTGTCATCGTGATTAATTTAATTAACAGAATGTTAACGTTTTACCATTCAAAAGAAATATGTGAAACATAGGTATATACTTCCTTTAGTTCGGATGTTTTCAGGAATATTTCTTCTACACGAATAAATAGAGTTCCTTTTTTTTGTCAAAGCCCTGATTTTTACTTTTCTCAGCCCACCTCAAGGTGAATGGAAAGTATTGCAATCAGCAGAAAACCCGATTAGGACCTTAACTGGTCCTAATCGACATCTGATCAATTTTCTCCACGTTTTGGAAAAGTGTATGTACGTCCGTATAAATTTACGTATGTATGGTTGTCAATGGCAGCATGGACATGGAGCAGACCTGGCGGGATAAGAAAAGCAAATACGATAGACAAGATCTGAGGCAAGCAATATCTGAGGTAAAAGGAGTGGTGGCAAACAACGTCAGGGTCATGGCCGCGACCTTGTCACGGAGCGGGGTATAGTGTGGGAAGAGTGCCACGGAGCTGCTCGAGTTGGGCATCTCAGCAGGTGTACTCCGTGGTATTACCATCCGCGTCCTGCTCGGCTCATATTTGAGCTGATGGTCGTTTTATAGGGGCACTTCCTTTCATCCCTCTCTCCCTCCCCCACCCTCTTCAGCATCCCTCCCGCCTCGCGGTGGCGTCGGGTAATCCTGGGCGTCCTCCCCATTATCAGTTAATTTATTTAGTTGTTTTTTTATGGCGTGCCCCCTCCGCCTTTGAGGGGAGTTTAATTTAAAAAAAAATATGAGTGTGTATGAACACGATTGCGGCCCTACGGAAATGATAAAAAAATTCCGATTTCGAGAATTGGTTTCTACATGTCTGTGACATAAGAATTTCAGTGCTCCAGGTCAATTATAAGTGGGAGAAAATATTCCAAATAGGTGGAAAAACGTCGTTTTTAGCCCATTTTTTAAGCTTTTCTCCAAAACCACTCTAACGATTTTGATGAAATTCACAGGATTTACTCGTCTAACAAGTAGAAACAAGTTCCAATACCCCTCATCTCCACAAAAGTAGATTGAGGGCCAAAATCAGCGTTAAAATTCGCAAAAAATCCATTTTTCAGGTTTTTACGGGTGAGGAAAGAAGTGTGAAGCCTCTTACCAGATATTTTATGATAAAGGCTTACCTAAATTCGAGTGTTATTTAGGAAAAACAACTATTTCAATCCTAATGGTAGTGGTGGATGAATTATTGAACTTCTCCCAGTTTTGCTACAAAATTCTACATCATTCAATTTCGGATGATTATTTCTTCTCGAAACAAAATGTATTCTACTTGAAAAATGCAACAAGAAACTCAATCCAGATTATGAATATGTTGATTTTTACTTTTGGGGTTTCGGCCGAGTCTAGGTAGAACTGGCAGCCTAACAACTTCAACAAAGATGAAACTTTGAAGAAGGATGCAAATTGAAAATTGAACACAGATAAATCACTTTTGATTAATCACTTACAATGATTCACTCTAGATGTTCATCAAGAGTTGAACCGTGTAAACCCGGATTTTAATCTTCATGATCCATCTCCAATAATATTTATAAATATATGTAAAGGTAGGTACATCTGTCTGAGAGAACAGGTGTGATTTCAAGTTGATTGACTTTTGGCTTCTGGCTGACCTTCAGACATCGTTTCTGGCCGATGGCAATACTTTCCTTTACTCTTCGAGTCGAGTGAGGAAAGTGAAAAATTATAAATTATTCGGGTATATCCAAGTTCCAAGCTGCTAATTGACCAATATCATCAATAAGGGAGTTGCATGAAAAAGTGGTAGTGGTGAAACTTTTACATCATAATACGAATCATATATGAACATGGGAATAAGGTCACTGCCATCGGGTAAAACCCTCAGTCCGGGCCCTTGGTGAAAACCCAGCTTTTTGACCTGACCCTAGACAAGAGGGGAAGGGAAGAAGTATATAAGGGACAGGCCTCAGACCTAAGGTATTCCATTCTGCGGCTAGACTATCACTATCTCTTAATTCCTGTGTTGTCCTTTTTGCGAAACCTATCTCAAGGTAAATACGCTAAGACTTCTAAATTTTAAATTCACTAGAAGTAAATACTGCTTCTGAACCAAAATGTATAATGGATGAGGGTATATCCCTAGGGGTCTTATATCATTTTGGTACATAAGCAAAGACTAGAATATCTAGACAGTAAATTCAGTTTCCGAGCCAAGTATATTAATGGATGGGGGTATATCTCCTGGTGTCTTATATTACTTGGTAAAGAAATACAACGGAACCTAACAGCAAATTTATACTACTCTACTATCTATTGTTCTGGGTAGGGCTCTTGGGGTTGTTCAATAGAGAAATAATAGACTTCATAGAATTTTGCTAGTTGCCCTACCTCGAGAGGATTACTCATTAAATAAGCGCTTCCTCAATTCTAAGGGGGGAAGTAAATTCGTAGCGAAAATTTCGTTCCCTACAGATATTAATCTCATCAGGAATCCAAGAGGGAGCTCAAAGAAACCTTAGTTATTGAACGAAATAAACATGCTGCTGTCAACACGAAATACGATCCAAAAAAACCTTACTAAATTCTACCAACATCTTACACATTCTTCAAACCACTCCCTTCACCGACCAATATTCACCCTGACGATACGCCCGCTTGAACAGAATGTACATCTTCTCACCTGATTTTCGTTACTTATACCTTCAGTACCTTCTTAACCAACCCTAGTCTCAGCACGTAAAATTAGTTGGCACTCAGACTGGCAAATCCTCAACAACCCACAGATTCACTCAACGATCGAAAACCAAGAAATTAATCTCCAATAATATATATAAATATATTTATAGTTACATACATCTGTCTGAGAGAACAGGTGTGAATTCAAGTTGATTGACTTCAGCTTCTGGCTGACCTTCAGACATCGTTTCTGGCCGATGGCAATACTTTCCTTTACTCTTCGAGTCGAGTGAGGAAAGTGTAAAATAATAAATTATCCGGATATATCCAAGTTCTAAGCTGCTAATTGACCAATATCATCAATTAGGGAGTTGCATGAAAAAGAGGTTTTTTAAATCACGTTAATGACTAGGGTTTTTCCTCTCTCATTGGACCTCTTAAAATCCTCCTCATCGCTCCTTCCCCCTGAAACGCTCCCCCTTCATCACCTCACTGAAGCCCATTGAAACCATCACCTCACTTTAAATGATCTATTGGATAAAAGGGCAACTTAATTAGTTCGCGCCTCGATGATGGAGAAATTGGCACTCCCGTTAGAACCAATAAGGGAAAACTCAGGTAACCTCATTGATCAGCCGATCTTCAAACGCTTTGTAAAATGAGCTCTTTAGGAAATTGAAACGTCACCCCCGAAGTTCCCTCGATATGAAAATACTATGATAAGAAAAACGCTCCAGAAATGCGAAGAACAAGGTGAAGAAAGAAAAAAAGGTCCAGTCATGCAGCATGCTTTGATGAGCGAATATTCAAAGAATCATTTTAGCCGATTTGGTGGGTGATTCTTATAAATGTCACCCTGATCCCGAATATACCATAATATATTCCTTTGTTTAAGATGGTAATTTACATTAAAAACCCCGAAAAACTCGTTTTTTGTCCCTTATTTTTTAAAATTTGACCCCTTGGAGTATACTCCGGAAATTCTAGCCAACGAACTCAGCCTTTCTTTTGTTATTATTGACATTTTGAATTTTGTTTGTATTTTTTGGATGAATTCCAGGGTAAAGAAGACAATATAAGGAAAGATGACATTAGTAGCCAAAACACAACAAGGAAGGCTTGAAGATTCGCTTTGTAGTTGCCATGGTGTTATATTATTTCTTCCATGATGTTGAGTGTTCAGTTCCATAGGAATGAATGGCAGCGGCCTCCTGTTATCCCAGCATTCAGACCCAATCTCGTGTTCTTCACTCAACTCGCCAGTTCTTCAGATTTTGTCGTGTTTCGGTAGATCTCCCCTTACTGATGTGGTTGTATATTTGTCCCAGGCCGAAAGAATCTAACTGTTGACAATATTATTGATTTTGTCCTTCGAGAGATTTTCCCTCTTACAGTTAACACATTTTCCTCCAACCACGTTGCTGTTATAGATCGTGGACTTCTTCCCCACAGAATGCATACGATATGGGCGAGTCACAATCTTTTAGATTGTGTTCATAATCGATGCACTTTCAGCAGATACTCATCAGATATCATGGTACATCCTTGCCATCGTGAATATGACTTGAGGTTCCCCCTCTGAAAGCAGCTCCTCGGAGTTGCATGCAAATCGCTTATTAGAACCTTGGCTTCCTCTGGTATCTCCATGTGCGAACACAGACGTCTTTCCCTTTGGTTCCTGAGGAGAAATATCCTCTATATCCTTCCTCTTGCATGGCAGACGGCTGTATCTTAAGGTACAATACTTTTTTCCCGCACCTGGATGCGTAATTTCATTTAAGAAGATTCAATTCACAGAACTGCAACAGTGCTTTATTTTGTGTCTCTTTCAAGGAATCTCTTCGTATTAACCAATCTTAAACATGGAGAATGCGAGGGTCCAGAAAACACAAGAGTTCAAACGACTAGTGGATTCTTACCGGTACTATCAACCAAGGTGGTACCCTCCTTCCCTATCATCAATCCAGCCTTCTCAAATTTGAAAGCTCATATCAGAAATTCGTTGGCAGAGGGTGATGGTCTAGATAGTACATTATATTTACATCGAAGATTATTTTTTGCATTGTTCATGCCATATCAGCATCCAGACTGCGACAATTTATTTTGGAATAGAATTGCATCTAACTGATTGCAGCCACTGCGCACGCACACACGTGAATTATAACGTCCATTATGTGCTCTGTGAGGTATCTATACAGTCCCACCCAACTTGGAAGACCTTTTTTTTTTACAATTTTTATCCCCGCAATCTCCAATTCATAAAAAACGAACCAGATATGAGTTTTACAGTATTATGAATATCAGTAAGAATTAAAAAACCGAATGAATGCAAACGTTGTCTATTTTAACGAAAATGATGAGTTACAAAGTTAAATCGATTTCGGTAGTTAGGTCATAATCAGTAACAAACAAAAACTGATTACAATATTATTATTTATTATTATTGCTATATTATTATTAATATTATTATTTAATACTGATTACACAGATTATAATATATTGACACAGGACAAAGGGATTTTAGTAGAGAGTATATACATTCGAACTGCCGTCAAAATTGTAGTCGTTTGACGGTGCACATTATGTCAACGGCATTTGCGCAGTCACTACTATTGATCAGAATGCTGCAAAATTCATATGGGACCAACAACGGGGTTTCATTAAAAAAAAAAAAAGTTATTTAGTTTTTTAGATGGATTATACTCAAGTTCCATGTTAATTTAGGATATCAATATTTCATAATTCATTCAATTATGGTGGAAAGTAGATTATTTTGAACTTTGAAGTCCTACCATTTGCTAATAAATTCATGTAATAAGAAATTGGGGGATACAATATAAACGACCATGGTCCAGCGTTTACTGGGGCAAGGAAAAACAATGAAAGCACACAGAGACATTCACCTACCGGTTTTTCACGGATTTGGATTCAAGATGTTCATCCTTATCTCAGTTGAGTGTTGCCCTTTTCCGACCTGGATCGAAAAAATTTGGACGCCTCTACCGAGGGATGTCTTAAAACATCAAAACAAGAAAAAGTTATAATTTGGTATTATATAATTAGTTAGATTTTCTCTGATCTCTCTGCAAATTTCCAAAACTGCTGGAATGTGGATGTGGTTGTTGCCAACTTCCTGGAATCCAAAACTTTTCACTGAATGTTGCTAATTTGGTCACTCTGAGCACGGCTGAAACATTTAATTCTCTTGACGAGTCTCAACAAGCAAAAACAAATCGTCGAAAACGAGGAGAGCCGGGTTTCTTGGCACACGTTCCCCGAGAAGGGTTACTTTTGTGGTTTAGTGTTGGGACTTGCGAGGACGGTATGGCGGGGGTTCGATGGTGGTATGGTAGAGGGGAGACACTGTTGATGAAGGGAGGACTTTCTTCGGAGTTTCTCCGGTGAAAAACGAGGAACGCGGTACATGCGTTATCGACCTGAGAACAAAGAACTCCACAGTTGCCCAGACACTCCACAGTTCGCATAATGGATTCGCGCACCACAGTCAACTTATTATTCACTAAGTAAACAAGTTAACCGTTAGCCAAGGAGGCCGAGGGTTAGAGGACATTCCGCTCCCCTAATAAGCATAGTTGATTGCAGTAAAGGAGCAGTTGCACAAGAGAACTGCGGAAGAAAGCTCGTTCCGTGATAATTCTCTTCGCGTTACCATCTAAGTGGTATTTCTGTTTCCAAAAGCAGTTCAGCCCCTAATCCCCTCTTTTTCGAGGAATCTCCTCGTCCCCCCAAGGGAGAGGTAGCAAAGAGTAAAATGACCCTTTCCCCCTGAGAACAATCATATATTGTAATTTTGCATAATATTTTTCCCGAATTAGTAACTGAATAAAGAAGTAACCTAACATGACATTGTTTCCGAATATTTGTGTGCAGTTTCTCAGGTTCGTTCGTATCCGTGTACCGTGACTTACGAAAGGGCACACACATCAAAGATGTGGTTCGTTTTTGACACAGTTGAGGAATTCGGAACTCTCTTTGTCTCAAATTTTAGCTGACTTGCAGGTTTGTTTGCAATATTTTCCTTTAGGCACTCATCGGGTCACGGAAGGGAAGTAAAATGTCGTCAAGAACGAAAACTCCAGACCTGTGTCTAAAAAATCAATTATTTATGCCCAACGGCGGGTGTGTAAAAATCCACGTACACCGATTCATTCCATGCATTCCGACATTACGTAATCGGAACAGAGTTGGCAACCCTCGAAACAGTAGAAAATAAACCTTGCTAGTACCGTCCATTCAGCATTGGATGACAAGGAGTTACGTGTCATGTTCAAGACTTTTGTCAAGTTCGTGAATCGCAACGCTATTTATTTGACGTGACTCCCGAAATCACTCGACTCCGTAACTGCTTATAATAAGAATTATTATTACGGGCACATTTCGGAAAATGTGTTTCGCCGGTTTTTGACTCATTAACATGGAAATTGAACAAGGTGCTCCGATCAAAAACTCCCTAGCAAGCCGCATCGCCTTCGTCTTTTTTTCGAGAGCCACGAACCGACGAGTCGCTTGCTATCTTATTAAAATATTCAAATTTCTCTCTTGATGCTCCAGACCTCCATGAAATTAAATCACCGAATTCTACGTGGCCTTTTCGCTACGCTGTCCTTTCCTGCCAGCTTTTCAGACACGCTGTGCTCACCAAGCGGTCGGCCTGGAGTTGTGTGGTGGGAAAGAACGGGGTGGTCAAGAGAGAGGCAGAAGGTTATCAGATTCACGAAAAAAGCAAACTGCGTGAAAAAATGGAAATTTATTTATTTAATTTAAAGAAAGTATTCCGTATTCCATTTACTGGACGCGCCTCCCTTCCCTCCCCTTCTCAACCGCCACTCGTACATGAAGAGTTAACTAATGATTTTGAGATATTTTTACCAGCTAACCTCTCGAGAGAAAAAAAATCAACTCTTGAGTTCGTTATCAATCGTTATCTTGGTGATAAGGTGAGATAATCAATTTTATTAAGTTGAACTGGCGAATAGTTGGGAAGAAGCGGTAATCAACGAATTGGCAAACGGGACAAACGGGTTGCAAACGGACAAAGAAGATCGAGACAACATAAATGTAACACAAACGTAGATTTATAAACCTGAATTGTAATTTCCCGATGATTTAGGCTCAGGCCTTGTTTCAGTCCACGCACACAACAATGCACAGGGGGAAAATCGTGCGTGTTCCCGCTGGAAACATTGAGTTTGTGGTAATAACATGAAGTTGTTGCTGATGTCATAAAGTTGTCCATTATTGATGTCAAGATTTGATTTAAAGGTTGATTCCTTTGTTCAAATTTGTCAGTTTTGGAGACTAGCTTTTCAAGCAATACAAACCGTTAGTCGAGAACTAGCATAATTATACGGTTTGGTCAACTTTGAGGATCAAAATAGTCACCGCCACACAGCGGGACGAAAGTCGTATTTCTGAAGACCTTTCGTTCTTAAAAATCGTGAGAAATTATCCAATATTTGGCCCCTTTATGTTTTCAAGGGTGGGAAACAAGAATACGGAGTCAGAATGGACAAATTCTCACGAAAAAAGGAAAAAACTTGGAATTGTATGAATTTTTGTTTATGAATTTCACTTCAATCACAAAAATGAACGTTTTTATTTAGTCTACATACGTAATTTCCCGATTCTCCGCATAATTTTCTTCTAACGGACAGATGGACGGTTCCGCAAGAACCGCGCATTCCCGCTGTCAGCCGGTTTTTCAACTGCACAGAACACATCCGAATTTTTTTAAAACTCGCACATTGCACCAAAAAACTTCTCGCCACGAGAAATGGGAATGAACTGATGATATGAGGCGTATAAACTATCATCAGTATGTATACATCTAATGAATTTTGGCCGAGTTTTGTGCTGTTTACCTCTTTATAACGACTTTGAAATGACCTATCTGCCCAAGGCGGATCGCTGAAGATGTTATTGTTTTTAATTTATCTCACTCAATACTTCAAGAATAAGAGGGAAAAGTCCGTTCTCCGGACGACTCCGGGCACGTCGAGAAATCGCTGTTTTTGTTAAAAACTACATTAAAAACAAAAATTTTCAGAAAAAATTTTTACGCTTTATTCAACGCTCTTTTAACCCCCCAGCGCCCAATGTCACCTACAGGTGACA
>JAEMON010000001.1:16586646-16597209 GCA_030264115.1 Lygus lineolaris | reverse complement strand
TTCTCCACTTTATTATCTTTATCTCCACTGTCTTTTCTATACCTACTAAAACTCGATCCATAGCATACATAATACCTATATCCATAGTATCTATATCATACCCGTTATTGTTTGTAGCCCTTAGAGGGGGGAACCCTTAGAGTATATATGTACCTACATATAAATATATACCTACTTATAAAAAAGTGTGAAATTTCAGGAATTGTTTTAGAATGGTCTGAAACGGATTCCCATGAAGAACATTTTCAAAAATTTGCATTACAAAAATGTTGAAGCCATTGCAATAGTTTCATGTTCTTCGATAATAATTCGCTAACATACCATCATGCATTGCTCTTGTTCGAACCGCACTCAGTAAAACATCCCAAGGCGTTACGTCCTGTTGCTCATACATATTGATCAAGTGACGATTTTTTTATTCAACAGTACCGAAAGTAGAAAGATATGTTATCGTGAAGGAGCTAGACGTCCATTCCTCATTCGGGGGCAGCTGATAAAATACAGTAAGGTTGTAAATGACCAGCAGTGAGGTGGTTGATTCAGAGGATAGAGAAAAGAAAAAGGTTACGTTGATTGTAATAATCCAATAAAATTGTATTGATTTCTTGTTCATATTTCTCTGGCACAATAAAAGGTGGATGAGCTGCCTCCCTTTTCGCCTCCCCGTCACCTCTCCTTTACCACAGGTGGAGTTCAATCAAAGTAATGTTTTGCCGGTTTTGTCGCGGATTGGCCCATTCTTCATACCTTGCGTCCAATAAATCTATATGCTGCGGTAAGAGCTATCATTAAATGAATTGGGGGTCCTCACTTTGGAATGACGCATTACTGCCCATTCTTCTTTATTTTTCAGTAATGTCTGGTTAGGTCGAGAAAATCAAAGTGATAGCTGATTTCAAACAAAACTTGTTTTAGCCAATTTTTGAAGAAAATGAAGCTATTGGAATGGCTTCAAAATTCAAGTTATGCAAATTTTCGAAAATTTTCAAACATACGTACACGTATATATGTGTGTGTGTGTGTCGACAGTGAAGTGGTGAACGCTCGTATCTCCACTTTATGTGGGAGGGTGTCGGTGTGTTTGTTCGTTTCAATTTTCTCCATTCATGGTAAGTCAGTTTTTCAATCCTTTTTCAATTCTTACCTCATATCGTAGTCATTCCCCTTTAATTTTGTTGCTTGGCGAGTCAGTTCGGAGATTTTGTGAATGGTGAGTTTTGAACGAAAACGTAGTGAACAATGGGGGAATGGAAGCCGCACTTTTGAGGTAATCTCAGCAATCAACAGCCCGTTTTGACTATGATGAGCTTTGTTGAAAAGCGTAAAAGATGAGGGAGTGACAGCCACACTTTTGCGGGAGTCACGGCCAAACATGTCATTTTGTATGCAAGAATTTACCATTAGAGTTGAAGAATCACATTACTCAGTGTACTTTTATTTTCCATCCAATTTATCATTTCAGTGTTGTTAATTTATATATTACTAGCAAACTTCAATAGAGGTGTCACGTCGCTACCCTGGCCGTCATGTATCACCAAGAAACCCAATCAAAATCGTTTCACTCAAAGATCCATCAGTACAAAATTTGATCGTATCCATCAACCAGATTCACTCACCAATCACCGATGTTCTCTCAAATGACGTCGGGAAGCCGATTTCACGAAAAAAGAGGAGGGCGCACGACATCTATCTACTATAATAGCCACCGGGCCAAGAACTTACCCATTATTTTGCACAAAAAAAAAGCTCGAATATAAATCGGTTCAGCCGTTTGAGTCACAAGATTAAGTACTATTGTCAAAAATACCTACCTCCCTAATATTGTTCCAGGATCGAATGGCTGGGATTTCCCCTAAGTGTGGACGTAAGTACCATGCCAAACCCTATTTTTCGAAAACTCTTTGTTCATTGTTCCCTGTTGATATTTTCCCAAAAAATGGAACTCCGGTAATTTTCTGAGGCCATCATATAACGTCTAATGAATCCCGCCATTCTTGCCCAATGTAGTAGCAGCTCAATCTTACTTTTATTACCCCATCCTCTCCCTACGTCCATAAATTTAATATGTTTCTTGAGGTTATCGATTCCACCTTCCTGCCAGTTTATCCGCATTTCGTAACCGGAAATGACACAATAAAGTCTTACTTGCGTTTTAATCAGGGGAAATTCGATATTGTGGAGGACGCTGAGGTTATATTTTCAAACGGAACCCTGTTTATCTGGAGAGGACCAAAATTGAATGGGAGAAAAGGTAGAAAAAATATGTAATGAGAGAAGAGATGAAGGAGACAGGAAGCTGGAATGAAGTTATAAGTCAAGACTCGTTGTAGAAGGTGGTAGGGGGCTGTTGGTTAGGCAGTGGTTCGGCGGAAGAGAGGTTTAAAAGTAAATGTGCAATATTTCAAACCAGACGTGAGCCGTGTAAACTTGAGTTATGGAAGTCAAATTAATTCTCGGTCGTAGGGTTTGTAACTGACGTCGTGAAGACGACAGAACGAAGGCGCGACTTTGTGATTTAGCTGTTCCAACTACCTTGCCAACATGAGGAAAGAGAGAGCGAGATAGAGAGAGAGAGGGAGAGAGAGAGAGTATGTAATCAGAGGAAGCGAGATAGAAGATCGTGTAGTGTACTTTGGGGAAGAGGTAGTGAGTAACGTCAGGACATTATGACGTCAATTTTTACTCTCTTCCATAAGAGGCAGGATTCCTTCATTAGTCTCCTTTTAATGTCTAGAGATTCTTCTCAAAACTGCATTAGTGAAACTACGAGTGTAATGCATGCAGGTTTCACTGAACAGACAACATTCTCTTGCCACACGAAAATGTCATTAGGTACATAAATATCTTGAACCTAAATATCAATTGAATTCCGGGATGAATTGGTCTTAAGATACGGGCGATAACTTATCGGGTTGCCGAGCAATTATTGTGATGGGTGTGGAACGCAAATGGACCTGAAGTGCACACTGAATTGTGAAATAGTTCTTCATGAGCGAATTTTCAAAGAATCATTTTAGCCGATATGATGGTATTCCAGTCAACGAATGAGTGAAAGTGGTGTGTAGAGTGCATGAAGAGGACGAGAATTTTGTACTTTTGCGATGTGTCTGGGGTCGTTAGGAAGTAAGCATACCAAAAGTCCCCGCGTCTACGAGGTGTGCTTACGTCCGCAAAGGCCGGGAAAGGCGAAAATTTTCGTCTTTTTTCTGTTTTTCGCTTGTATCTCGAAAACTATGCGTCACACAAACAAAAATTATCTAAAATCAGAACTGACAAAGTTACCTACAATTACTACCTACTCCCAACATAAGTCGCTACGGTCAACCGTTACCGAGGTATGGGCCCATGAAAATAGTCGATTTTCGAAACTTTTTCGGAGCACGTTTTTCATCAAATTCGACCTCTGAATACCTCAAATCTGTGTTGTGGAATTTCAAATATCAAAATAATCTGTTCACGGCTGAATTCTACGCAAAATTTCATGAAAGAATGACCCCACAAGAAAAAATATGAGTGCGCAAAAACGGGCGCAATTACGCTCCAAATGTGCTCTAAAAGCGAGGAATCGAGGTTTTTTGATGTAGTAAACCATCAAGTATGGTACATGATTTAATGCGTTTTTTCACGATAAATTGATGTTGATTTTTCGATTCAAGCCTAAAAATTCCAAATTTTTACAAAATACATAAAAACATTCTGGGTTGCTAAATTTTTTTGTCAAATCAATAAAAAATGCATCACTACCTACGTTTTTCTGCGTGAAAAAACACATAGTTTACTACACCCAAAACCTCAAGTTCTTGCTTTTAGAGCACATTTAGAGCGTAATTGCGCACGTTTTTGCGCACTCAAATTTTAGCGTGAAAGGTCATTCTTTCATGAAATCTTGCGTGGAATAAAAATCTGCAGTAAAAAATGGGGATTCCCATTTGAAAAAACAGAATTAGTGCGCCTAGCGCGCCTTAGCGCGCCTGTATGGCGCGCTATCATTGCAAAAAATTAATAAATATAAAAAATAAGTTGAAAAAATAAAAATAAATTTAGCTTATGTATGTATTCCGAATAGCTGGTTTTTGGTAATGGTGGTATAAATAATTAATAAATTTAGCAGTAAAATAACGATTTTAGAGGGGGTTGCCTGACTCGTGGACCACCGAACAATCATTTTATCCGATTTGGTGGGTGATTCTTATAGTAAATTCTGCGCTGATTCCGAATATACCATAATGCTCCTATGTTTAAGATGGCAATTTACACGAAAAACATCGAAAAGCATTATTAAAATTTGAACCCATTGCAATAGCTGAATTTTATTCAAACAAATTCGCTATAAGGGTGGTTTGGGCAAGCGCGGTCATAAAAGGGATCAATGCGCGAAAATGGCAACCCTTGGTTGGAATTTGGTCGGAATTGAGCCAGTAATAGAGGAGGGTAATGACGGTAATCCACGATTGGTAATGGATAAGAAGGTCCACGGAGTGTTGGACCAGGAGAGGTCGGCGTACTTCGACACCCGAGTCGTAAACCCAGACGCCAGCTCTTAAGGTTCCTTAGACTGTTCAGCTATTGCTCAGAATGCTGCTAACCCGAAGCATACAAAGTACGTCTTCTGCACCAGAAGACCTCAAGGGCTCCTTCACCCCTCTGGTTGTGGGGTGCGACGGCTCTCTTCCCCCGGGAATACGATCCGTTCCTGGAAAGAATGGCCGAAACTCTGTTGGAAAAATGGCCAAAGCCCTTGTCCCAGGTGACCTGTTGGGTCCGGGTGAAAACCCATATGACTGTATTACGGGTGGTCTCCATGCGGCTTCAGGGATGCAGAAGGAAGGTGAGGTGCCAGGGATTGGAGGATGGAGCCCTTATGACTCTTTAAGAACCCACACAGGGTGGGGGCGGCCCACACAGCTCCCTCCAGCGAGTCAGCACAGCGAGCAGTCAACCGGGGGACATGAAATGGCGAAATTGGAAGCGAAATGTGGGGAAGAAGGGGCCTGCCCCCTGAAGGAAGAACTGTGGACAGTCGAGTGTTGGGTTTGGTGGCCTTCTGTTGAGTTAAGAAACAATTAATCGATAAAGTGTTTGAAATCCTAAAAATCACTCTTGAAATACGTTGGCAAACCCAGACGATATATGCAACTGAAAAATTATTCAAAAAGCTAAATTCAGTCAATACTCACCAGTGTCATTCGAAAAAATATGTTGATATTTGTTCAAAAAAAGAACATCGACGTAAGGAAACGAAAATCCAATGCATACAGGCTAAAGCTTCCAAGTCCGTAATAAATATACGCACAGATGTCCACCAAGTAGGTATGCAAATAATGAATAAAGATTTTGATATAATAAATGTCTTGTTAAACACAAAAAATAAACACCAACAAAAGAAAGATATATCAAAATTCTTAATGCACAAACCTTCTGGATATTTTGCCGTTTGGAACGCGTTATAATATGTGTCACATTTTATTCTTTCATCCATATCAATGAATATAGGATAACTGGCTGTTTCACTTTTGAAAAATGACTACTGAATAATGTAAGAAATGTAATGTAGAAGTGTACATTTATTATTTAAGGATAATATTAAATTAGCAGTATTTAGCTACTATCTAATAACTCTGTGCTGGGCGACAGTGCTACACCTTCCAGCACGGTGATCGGAAAATAGTAACTAATAACTTGCATTGTATATTATCTGCATTGCGCTATTTATTTTGCATACGGTATGATGACAATAACTCATTCATTCATTCATACAGCATCAAATTTGGTCAAACCGCATCATGACTTTCAGGGAAGGTTTTGGTCAGCCAGGGTCCGAAATCGCACGGAAGGAGGAGGGGTTCAGGGGATGGAATAGGTAGTTCGGACGGTGAATCCCTAAAATTGGGTTTGAAAGTGGATTGGTTTCGCCTATTACATATATTATATCGATTCAAATCTCGTTACCTATTTACGGGCGGCGGATGAGCGTGAGAGAGATAACGTGTGAGGATGTAGCCGTGAGGGGCAGGGTTTACGACCACATCCGGATGCCTTGGATGACACCGGGCGCGCCATAAATCTGTAATGTATATAGATCTTCGACCACTTCAGCCTCTTTTCGAATTTTCATGAATATACGGTTAACTACAGCTTCTAGGACCCCGCAACCATCCTTGAGTGATTAGTTTGACTATTGAATCGACATTCGGGTTGATTGTTGATGAATTCCATGTTTGAGCTTGCGCATTACTATTTATCCTACCTGTTAATTGATAAAATGGCTTCCAATACGTGGCAAATCATGCTATATCCACTCTTTCGGACTTCTCAATTAACCTTTTAGCGAATTTTGGAAAAAAAAAAAAAAAATGAAGCTATTGCAATGGCTTCGAAATTTGTTTAATGCAATTTTTTGGAAATTATCTTCATGGAAATCCGTTTCATACTATTCTAAAACGTACCTGAAATTTAAAATTTTTTCATACCTATGTTTGTAAATATTTTTTTTTTTTTTTTTTTTTTTTTTAATAACTCCCCTCAGAGGCGGAGATGCACGCCATTAAAAATAAATAAATAAATTAACTGATGATGGGGAGGACGCCCAGGACTACCCGACGCCGGCACGAGGGGGAAGGGATGCTGATGAGGGTAGGGGAGGGAGAGAAGGATGAAAGGAAGTGCTCCTATAAAATGACCACCAGTTCAAATATGAGCCGCGCAGGACGCGGGTGGTGATACCACGGAGCACACCTGCTGAGATGCCCAACTCCAGCAGCTCCGTGGCACTCTTACCACACCATACCCCGCGCCAAGACAAGGCGCGGTTCTATATACATACATACATACACACACACACACACACACACACACACACACGCGCGCGCGCGCGCGCGCAAACACTAAATGAATGTGAATTACCATCCTAAACATAGGATATAGGTACATTCGTACCTATATACCTAAACATAGGTATATTCGGAATCAGCGTGAAATTTCCTACAAGAATCACCTATCAAATCGGTTAAAATGATTTTTTGAAAATTCGGTCATCAACTCATACAGCGGGACTTTTTTTGTAACTTATAGTCATGAAGGCCGAGGGCTACACGTCGATCACCTCAGAGAGAAACAAAATGTAAGTTGCCTCTACCGCACCATCTCAATAGTAGTAACTGGTAGTTGTTTATCAGTGCACTATCAATTGCTAATCAGGGAGCTAGGACCTCTGCACTGAGAGGCTTCGAAGGGTAGTATGAGACAGTCACAGCCAGAGATGGGAAAATTGCCAGGAATTCATTTTTGGGGAATATTTCTAACATGGGAATTTATACGGGAATTTATTTTTTCAGCTCATAAAATCGTTTTGCTCTGTTTTATGACCAGTTTAGGGCAAATAATGGTTTGGAATTTTCAATGGGCCCTTAGCATGACTTTCCTTGAAAGTGTTAATCGCCGTGAAGTAATGAAGTTGAAGTCATACTGCAGAAATGACTCCTGTGTAACTTCAAGGAATTTAGTGGAGTTTATGGATTTAAATTATTCCCGCCTTATTCTTTTGCTACTTGACCCGTGTGAACTTCATTTTCAGTTTCCTCAACTTACCGCCTCTTTCTCAAACCCCTCGGATTTTCATCTTAGTTTTCTCATTTGCAGATAAATATAATATTTATTTTACATTTTTGGTGCGGTTACCTATACTCGTAGGTTTCCAGTTTCACGTTGCCGGAGATAGGTGCATTCTGCTGGAGAATTTGGAACCATTTATCTGTTATTATCAGCTTAAATGTCCCTCTTGTACAAAGTTTCCCTTTTCCGTTTTTCCCCATTTCACTTGGCGGAACACTGGGGAAACACATACACTCTATCTTCAATTTTCCTTGAATACAACTTTGAAGTCGATGTCTCGAGCCTGACCTCCTAGGGGTTTTCCGCAAGCCAAAGTGCTTTTGGAATGAACCTCCGATGAAGTGGCCATGTTTTCAACCACAAAACCCTGACACCACAACACTTCCTAACTGAAAATCTAAGTTGAATGGAAAACAAAAAAAACAAAACAAAAAAAAATGACTTATTAATTTAATTTGAAAGCAGAAAGTAAGAAGTCCCATTCATGCAGTATGAGTTGATGAGCGAATTTTCAACGAATAATTTTAACCGATTTGGTGGGTGATTCTTATAGGAAATTTCACGCTGATTCCGATCATATTATATATGTTCCTATGTTTAAGATGGTAATTTACACGAAACACCTTAAAAAACGCGTTTTTAAAGCGATTTTTGACTCTAAATTTTCAAATGTGAACCCTTGGAGTACTCCAAAAATTCTGGTCAATGAACTTAACTTTTCTTTTGATACCTGCTATTGACATTTTGAAATTTTTGAGATTTTTAGATAGGTATATATATAAACTCATAAAAAGTGTTACATTTCAGGAATTGTTTCAGAATGGTCTGAAACGGATATCCATGGAAAAAAAAGTTCAAAAATTTTGCATTTTTAAATTTTGAAGCCATTGCAATAGCTTCATTTTCTTCGAAAATTCGCTAAAAGAAAACGAAGGACGAGAATCAAAATGGATAAAGTTGGCCAGGATTTGAGAATAGAAGTGCTGCCAACTTCACAGCAAAGGTTCTCTTTTACTCGAATTGAGAATCAGTTGTTAAAGTTGAGGTAGTGATTAAATAACAGATTTTTCCCATGCAGAGTGCACTTATCTTCTACATCCTATTTATACCTTTATCCCAATAGAATAGGCCAATAGACTATTGTGTTGCATTGAAACACCATTATTTTTGCACCTAGAGCATTTAATAATTGTATTACTTGCTGTTTAGATAATCTAGAAGCGTAAACAAGTGCAATTGAGGAAGAAACGATTTCCCGATTTTGACCGGGAATTTATAAGTTGGGGAATATTCCCGATAAATTCCTTCCCGGTGCCCATCACTGGGCACAGCACAAGCTCCAAGATTAAAGTGCCCTCGTACTATTGTTTTTTTAAGTGGCTTTTTGAAAAGAAAAAAAAAAGCAGTAGCTTACACCGTGGAGCTTTTCGGGTTAATCGTTTACTGAGTTGATCCGATAGGCAGAAAAACCATATTTTAATGGTAATTATATCATATTATTATCCCGGTTTCATGTTATACACTAGCATGTGGGTAGTACCATAACAATACTTACGGTATGGATTTTACATGAATATCTATAGATTATTGTTTCGATAAATGTCCTCAGGTCTCCAGAGTTGCAAGGTAGCTCCTTCTCCATAGTTTAGGGGGTCTTGTTAGTGCAATCCCAAAGACGATTCGATGAAGCATGTCATTTACAGGATTACCGACAGTAATGAGGTTTACGGCTGAGCTGCACGTTGAGACAAGTCTGTGAATAGGGCAATTGGCTACCGATCATCCACTTGTTGAACTCGGGACTTAACCAATTTTCCGCTCAGGAGAATGAACATTTTTCGACGAAATTTTCATTCCAACATGACAATGGCAACTCTTGGAAAGGTTGAAGTACCTTACGGAAATACGAAACAATCGTTTTCACAATTAATTGTATGCTTAGCTTAGCTATAGTTAATTGCTTTGCTACGTAACTTTCACTGGAAAGTGGGAAAAAGAGTCAGGATGGGAGAGGAAGTTAAACCAAGGGGAAGTATTCTGTACTGGGAACTGTTCCGTATCCATTGCTTTAGAATATTCATGTTATATCTTGTGCCTTTTGGATCCACTGGACTGTTCTCTAAAGCTATGATTAGTTTCGAATAAAAGAGAATGAGAAAATTCGAACCAAAGTAAAACGTAATCTCTTCGGATTCATTCAGTTCGTTGCGAACCTTGTCAGCACCAGATTTTCGAAATTTATAAACCATTTAATTGTTGATGTGGTGAACATAATATTGTAATATATAATAACGTATTTGATAATGTGTAATATATGTGCGACATACAGGGTGACCGACGAGTTCCCCCCCCCCCCCCCCCCCCCCCCCCCCCCCCCTTCCTAAAATCGTTATTTATGGGGTACAAACAAAATTGATTTTTGAATCTTCACAATTTTTTGCAAGGATCTCAGATATGACAAAGTTGCGCATATCTTAAGGGCTGAAATCACGTAAAAACCCTCAAAATAGTCATTTTTTTTTGTTTCAATGGATGGGAAAAGTATTGTGAAGCCCAGTACCAGATCTTTAATTTATTGTTATAATGGCGTGACACTTTTGACAGGTAGTAGCTTGATAATCATGTTATTTCTCTCCTTGAACATAATATATTTTTCATACAACACGGTTGGGAATGTAAACTCGATGTGATCACGTTTCATCCCTTGAGCCCCAAGGGCCGAATCGATGGAAAGGTGAACGCGGTCAGAATACCTTGTACTCTGGATTTCCCGACAAAAAACTTTCGGGGCATCTAGTTTGCATCCAATAGCAGTGTTCCACGGATAAAAACGCAAATCCCTCGTATTTTCCGTCCCGGTATACAACACCGACAGGTTCCAATGTTCTGTCAATCCGTATTATATCATTAATCCGCTGTTCCCCAAGTGGCGTGCACGTGGACCACCACCCC
>JAEMON010000001.1:16570098-16585160 GCA_030264115.1 Lygus lineolaris | reverse complement strand
ATGAAGACGTAAGGGGCAGAGGAGTATGCAAATCCCGCACAGCGTGTCGGTCTTGAGGGACAGGTAGCTCCAAACGCCGCACATTGGGGCAGAGACATGGAAAAACGTCGGCACTTTTGTAAAATGGACGATTAGGACCGGATATGTAGCGAGAATTTCACCGAAATTGGTGGAATAGTTCAGAATAACAACGAATTTCAAGTTTGGGCATGAGCAGTAGCTATTGTTGGTCCAATGTGACGAAATCGTCATGGGTTCATCCCCCAATTACTCACCGAATTTGACCAAACTCCATTAGGAACTGAGGAACGGCAGTTTCAAGAAATTGAGACAGACTGACACCAGTGATTGACACCAGTGACTGACACCAGTTCCAGAAATTGAGACAGAATGACACCAGGAAAAACTGACACCATAAAGGAATACTCTTATAGGAATACTCTTACACCTACACACATCAAATACTTCGATTTGAAAACGCCCCTCCCACTAGAATACCCTTGAATTCAGTAACGATTTCTTCTTTATCGTTCAACTTTGGGATATTTCCAGTACGTCGTGAAAACACACAGAAAATGTTACCATCTGAACATTACATCGAGTTCTTCGATTTGAAAGGAACCGTACCTCACGACCGTTCCCATTGTTCCCCTTGGCTCCCCCATATTTTTCTTTCCTCTTCTCCCACAAGTCCTAGACCTTCTTTTTAAGAGGATGAGTTGAATCGTCCCTGCGGCCAAACTCAATCTGCCCTCGTTCTAACGAACGCCGACGAAAGGGTTTTTGATGAAGAGGGGGACAAGAGAACAATGCTGTTGTCGCAACAAAAGCGAGAAAACCCCCATAGCGTGGAGACGATGAAGATGTGGATGGTAGAAAGGATGATTGTAGGTAGTATTAGGTACTATGGCAGTGGTGGACGGAAGAAGGAAGGAATAGGACGAAGACCGGCGCGGCAGAAACTGGGCACGTACAAAACACATCATTATTACTTCACGTTTTCTCACTAAGGTTTCATAAGTTGTTTTCTCCTTTCTTACCAGATGTTTCTGAAAAACTCTTCCATATCTTAAGGCCTCTTGTTACATTACCCCATTATTTTTCTCTCTTGTTCCCAACGAGCTGCACGGCCATATCATGTTATTCTTCTCTCACTCCCGACTGGGACAACGGGATTGAGTGCAGCATCACCCGCTATTTTCCAGTCAAGAAAGCTCGCGCATCTCTGAAATTCTTGTTCTTTCATAATATGATAACTTCATTTATTCCTAGCAGTTTTAGTGCGAAGGAATGAAGATTACTGAAATCTGCATAATATCGGTAGTGAGGAAGCAAAACTAGTAAAACATTACATCAACACAAGGAAATAAATTTAATATTTACATAAATTTGAAATTTTACCCCTAAGAAAGCTCCAAAAATGTAGAGAAACAAAATCATCTTGTTTCTACATTATTGACATTTTGTGCTTCGTTTGGATTTCTTGGGATCAAATATTCCTGATCAGATTTAGACACTATACGAATCATGACCAAACCAACGTCTTCCAATGGAAATGAGAGTCAGGAGATTACAACTCAATTAAACCCCCATCGAGTTGTCAAATCGGCCAGATTTGGTATCATTTGATAAAGATCAGACGCAACAAAATTACAGCAGTAGGTGACTACGTGTGATTACATTGAGCGTGAGTTCTTCGTAGCGTGACCTTACGTACTTGCGTGGTCTTACCCAAAGACCAATAATGCTAATTTAATACAAGCTGAAATTCTTTTTCCTGTTACCTACCTTCAAATAATTAAACCCCCGCGCATCAGTTATTTTTCTGGGAGAAGTCGTCGTTATATTTATACGTATTATAAAGAGTGAAAATACACCCGACATTCAATTTCAAGTGCCAACCAGTCCTTGACTTTTTTCATTCTACCTTGGTGAGTGTGTGGCGTGCTCCCACCCAGACTGTAGTTATGTGTTAGTTTCATTTCTTTCTTTTATGTGCCTTGCTTGAGGGTAACGAAAAAATTAGGTCGGAAATGAGTGGAAATGGCGGGTAATGGTCGGATGGTGGTGGCGGGTTTAGGAAATGAGTTTCGGAGTCTGTTTTTCGTTTCTTTATTTCATTCCAGGAACATGTTCGAGCGATCATCGCTGCTTTCATCAGCCTCACAAAAATTATAAATCAACAATACAAGCTAATATAGGTATAATTTTTAATATTCTTCAAGTATGTGTAATCATTGTTATATATATTGAGACGTCGAAATTATTTTAAAAATGTATTATAATTGGCTGATAAAAGGATATCACTGTCTCCTTCATCTCTCTAATTGAAAGGGGATTTTCCGAGAATGATTCATTTTATCCTCAGTTTAATTTTTTTCTGTAATTTTGTGTTTTTTACGCAAAATGACTCGAAAGTTGATTTACACGTACAAATCTCTGCTTAATAATTTATTGGTTCCTTGCAAAACGTGTCCCTTTCAGGAACCTGCAGGTTGGGAAAATAATATATTGTGAATCTTCCGATCCAGTGGGGCCAGTGAGCTTATTAGTTTATCTATGAGCTCGACATCTTGTTAGCTTGAACTTTCGATCATCTTGCCCATCCCTGACAATATCTTATTTACGCGGCGTTTCTCCACGTTGGGCGATGCAAGCTGATATTATTGATCATCGGTTGTCACAATAACAATTTACCTGGATAGAAATAGTTATGGATGCCAAATGAAGATTTGACATACCTACTGAAAACTCAAAAGGGAAGGCTGTTCCGCAGAGTGTTGGTCGGTCACTTCAACTGATTATGAACTTGAAATGTGACACATTTAAGTTCTAATTTTACCAATTTCTGTGTTCCTAAATGTTCTCAAATAGAATCAAAACAATTATATACCCGTTTCGTCTACACTCACCAGTGTGACTATTCTCTGCTCAATCACATTATATTCTAGAATCTTTTCTTTCCAGGTTTACAATGTACCCATACCTGCTAACGTATTTGGCAAACGAACGGTCCAAAATTCTTCAACAGCCCCTCTTAGTAAATATTGCTATATCTCGTACGCCTTAGATCCTAAATGGGTTCGTTTGCTGACGCTAGTTCATCGGGCATGGCTGCGGTGTTCCCAGACGTAAATGCTTATTAGGACTAATTTCAGCACAGGAATTCAAGGAAGTACGGTTATTTCTTATTGGAACAACTCAACGAAAATATGCTTACAGCAAAGATTACAAGCAAATTAAAAAATGCTATTTAAATGTTCCAGTCATGCAAATGTCAGTCAGCAGAGTTGAAGAGCGAATTTTCAAAGAATAATTTTAACCAATTTGGTGTTTTGATTCTTATAGGAAATATCACGCTGATTCCGAATATTTCATATGTTCCTAAGTTTAAGATTGTAATTTACACCAAAAAACAGGTTTTTTTTTTCAGCGATTTTTGAAACTTAATTTCCGAAATATGACCCCTTGGAGTACTCCAAAAATTCTGGCCAACGAACTCATCCTTTCTTTTGATATTATTGACATTTTACAATTTGTTTGGATTCGTTATCTCATTCCCAGGGTCAGATATCGTCTGTAGTGACACACAAACACACGAGCGCGCGCGCTCGTATTTGAGGAATCGTTTTAGAATGGTCTGAAACGGATTTACATGAAGTAAATTTTAATTTACGCAATTTAAGCAATAGCTTCATTTTCTTCGAAAATCCGCTAAAAGGAGAAATTTGCTCATGAAAGATGCCCAAACTGTCACCTTACGTGGACTCTCAAGGATGTTCCTCTCCAATGCTCCGATTCAGTTCAAGCACACCTATTTCTCATTCCGACTAAGAGTCATCTTGCATCTCCATTGAGTGATTGATATCACAAAAGTTCGGGGCATGGTGGGCCTCGTTTGGTCTTATCATTGATCCATCGTGAATATTGGATACCTTCCCCACGTAACTTGTTAAGGAATAGGCTTTTCAAATGTATTACGTGCTACCGATTCCAACCGAAACCAGTTCAACCGGAAATGGCAAATTGGCCTTCGAATCGGGTCACTCCTGAGCGCATTTTCAGAATCCGGTGTTGACGTGGCCGGCCTTTACATTATTGAGACTAGTACGCTTAGGAAAGCGTTACTAGCCCAACAAAAGGCGTACTTTGCATTGTCCATATGCATGGTTACTGAGGCGGTGCATTTTGAAATTCGATCACTTCTTTACCGACCGAATTTTTCCTGGATTGCTTGGTTAAATTTTTTTGTTTCAAGAAGAGGCCCCTCGGCTCGGATTTATATGGATCAAGGCCGTAATTATCGTGGGGTGGTTCGGGAAATTACGGAGGTGAATACATTTCTAAAACACTCACGTCATACGCACCTAATTTCGGAGGTTTATGAAAACGGGCGATTAGTTCAGTCAAGTTCAATTTTCGAAAGGTGATAGGGAACCAATTATGTTAACTTTGGAGGAATCTATGGGAACTTGGCAACTCTTCGACACTGCGATTCTTCGACAACCCTGTCGAAGAGTTTCAATGCAGTTTCTGAAACTCTACGACAGCACCTTCTCTGCGATTCTTCGACACTGCGATTCTTCGACAAGCCGAGACGGCACCCCTTTACTACCTGCGGACCCTTCAATAATTATTTAAAGGGCTTGGGGCTCGTGAGGTATTGTGTGAATTGTAATCATACTTATAGGTACGGAAATGCATACGGAAGATTACAACTTCACGAGCTGAAAGATCGGAAACATGGACCCATGTCAGTTTTTTACCGTTTTTTATTTATATTATTCTTCCAATATTACCAAGTGTATGACATTCACCATATTTATGTGCGTACGTGCATTGCAATATCAGTAAATTCCTACGGTCCCGTAGATTCATGAAGGTATGACATGTGATTTTCACATTTCATATTTATTCATTCCATTGTCGGGATCCAACAATAGAAGCTTTTACAATGGCCTGTGTCATCTCAGTAGCTAAGGTTTCGCAGGTATAACTGGCTGTCGAAGAGTTGCAATGTCGAAGAGTTACAAGTGTTGTCACGTTGTAGAAGGTTTGCAAGACGTTTTTGGTTGCAACTCTTCGACTTGTCGAAGGATCGCAGTGTCGAAGATTCGCAGGAAACGTGCTGTCGTAGAATTGCCATGAGTGCTGTGAAACTCTTCGACAGAGGGTTTGACGAAGAGTTGCAGTGTCGAAGAGCCCCCCCACCCGAATCTATGACTGTTTTAATTTTTAATCGAAGGCATTCTTAACTTCCGCCCAATAATATGATATCTCTACTTTTCCAGAGGAATATGATACATTGACGAGTGAGAGATTGAGTGAGTGACCACTTCTTGGTTCAGGGTCCTATTTGGTCGGTGATGTATCTCAGAATCGCCTTTCTAGGTGACAATTATTGAGGAAACTGTCCAATTATTCTCTCATAGGTGGATGCGGGAATATTCACACACTCGAATCCATCGTCTGAAATTGTTGAAATCAAACGGCAAAGTAGAAGAAGGAAATTTGGTATTGTACTCCCCTTCTGGAAGGCCTATATC
This sequence comes from Lygus lineolaris, assembly GCA_030264115.1. Lineage (NCBI taxonomy): Eukaryota > Metazoa > Arthropoda > Insecta > Hemiptera > Miridae > Lygus > Lygus lineolaris. The sequence continues at coordinate 16,579,614 of JAEMON010000001.1, read as the reverse complement.
TCCGATATCAGAGTGGCCGATGGGACGGGTGGTTAGACCTCCACCTGTATCCGATGGAGTAACCAAATTACTTTACTCTTTTTATATCTGAAAGAAAGCAGTAGTATCGATAGTGACGCTGATTGCAGAGAGAAGTTAATTGACTTCACTCCAATTCTGTTGCCCTGGAAGAAGTTATTTACGTAGTAAGATTATCAGAGGAAACTTATCACTGCTTGGGCACTCCTTAGGCGCTGGAGGGCATGAGTAGGCAATGCGCAATACCTCCCACAGATTATTATAGCTGAACGCCTCGAACGTCTATACGAAGCAACCCTACGATTATTGGATGTAGGCTACCTACTCAATTCGAACCGCTGTGTTCGAGAAAAGTTAAATCGGTCTTAATTGACTCGGAACTATATTTTTAGTGTCCTTGATTTTTATGACATTGATTTCTGTTGAGCTTTTTAAAATTTGATTTTTTTTTTGTTAATCGTATAATATTCTTTGTAATTATTTATGTACTATATTTTATTGTTATTTTATTGTAAGTATAAGCAATTTTGGACTTTTTTAATTACCAAGTTGACCGCTACAAATAAAAACATCTATCTATCTAACATCTCTCTACCCCCCCCCCCCCCCCCCCCCCCCCCCCCCCCCCCCCCCCCCCCCCCCCCCCCCTCACATAATCACCTTCCCCTAGCCCTCCTGCCACTTGCTTCCCGTCTCTCACTTGATGCCTTATACCTCGATTAATAATTCGCCTATTTTTCTATATTTTGAGTATTTCTAAACCTTCCTTCTATCAATCGCCGAGTGTCCCCCTACCACTGGAGTTTGGCCCTGGGAAACCACGAGTACGTTCTCCAAAAGTACCCCGGATCCTCCATATTTCCTACTCCTAATAATATTCTGATGAGTCGATTTGCGAATTTAATTCATCAGTCCATTCAGATAATAGTACCGCACAATCACTTTTATTAGTAAAAATAGACTGGAAGCACGGAGACATTGATCACTGAGTCCACAATGGGCACTTTTAATAATCTTACCATTTCTAGCAAGCACACGTGTCATGACGTAGAGGGAGGACCTGCGCTTTTTCAACATCTGCTTCCTCAATATGTTGTGTTATACGATGGTGAATTCCAGTGTGTTGTTAGAACTTTGCATTTTGAACTTCAAATTCGGATTCAGCATACTTGAAAACCCCTGATCCCTAATTTTCCAGCTCAAAATGTCCATTAGGTCGGATGTAAAACGGGTGAGAAGGTTACGCGTGACGTCATAGGTTCTGAGGCGGGCGTTGGGTGGATGGTTGCGATTTTATGGCATTCGATATCGCCCGGTCCCAACCGTCGGATATCCTACATGTAGATACCCACCTTTTTGGAAAGTTCTCATATTTAGACCCACGAAGGAACCATCAAGAAGGAAAAGCCACGGAATAATGTTTAATAATATTTGTGCCCCAAATGGCGTGTAGGTATCCAGCGAGGGCTCCCTGAAAAGGTCAATGATGGAGATCCGAGAGTAGGGACGTTTCTAATTGATGGTCATACATACTGCAATTTCAACAGTTATTGTTATTCGGTGAAAGAAGATAATGCGAATCCCTAAACAGCCAAAGCAGAATTGGCTGTGAAATGTGTCACAAAATCACAATGCACTGAATTGTAGGTGCTCTTACTCTCCCTAAAACGGTCAATAAACCGTGCGTTATAATCAGTTGGATACCCACCTACTATACTCGCCTTATATAGGTACTTTACCTGATGATGAAATCGGAATGCGTAAGAGTTTGCTTGTCCCTGAACAGTGTAAGGCTAACATTTGAATACCACTCACTTCACCCCATCACGGTTCTCGGCCTGAAGTGGCAAAGACGAAAACCGTTGCTCGCGGTCCTGGTAATATGTCTAGTGAACCGCAAGACTTCTTGTGGAAGAGTGGATAAGGTGGAAGGGAGAAAACTTGGGACATGTGTCACCCCGTATTTAGGTGAATTGGCGCCTTTTGTGGCGGAAGCGAGTACAAAGAGATTTACCGATATCTTATCAACAACCTTATGGAAAAAGAGGCGAAAACGAGTAGGCGAGGAGAAACGTAGCGTAGTGGAAGAGAATAAATAACGGAGCCCTGCTTCGTATGGGAATCAACCGCCTAAACAAAAATAATGTTTTCTGCGCCCTCTGCCGGCTCCTGGGTCAACTGCTGGAGTCACTTAGCATTCACTCCCCGGGTGCCCATTATCTTTTAACCTCCGTTTCCCTTCGTTCAACGTTCCTAAAGGATAAAAATATGCGAGATCCTCTTTCTCTTTTCGTCATCCATCTGCCTTTGTGGATAGTGAATGATGGAAATTCGGAAGATGTTTTTGTGACCCCTTTTGGGAATTTTACATTTTTGATATCCAACGTTTTGTTGAATTCAGCCGACTCGTTAAGCTAGTACATATTGAATAACATGATCAGGAAGTGTATATTATATGATCAATTGAAGAGGTGTCTACAATATGGGCCCATGTTACAAAATTTAAATGTCGAAAGAAAAATTAAATAGACATAATTTAGTGAAGATCTGAGCAACCATGTAACACAGGTCCATTTTCTGGCTTTCATTTCACCATCACATCACTAATCATGATGTTGCGTTAAACTGATAAACCAACTAGGAGGGTAGGAGAAGCTTCTTCTATGCTCCTTGGAAAACATCCACATAGGCTATGATATATTTACATAATAGAATATATTGTTTGAAGAAAAAACGGAAATGTAGCTTTCTAGGCCCTTATTCAAGACGCCCTTCAATTACTGTAAGTAGATCCGGAAAAGTGATAACTCTGGACTCCTTATTGTAAGGGACTCCAGTCTCACGAGTAGGAAATTTTGCGATGATTCTGAATATACCTGTTTCTATACCTGGAATAGCTAATAGGCTGCAAAATCTTGATAAAACCTCAAAAATTCACTTTTTGGTCATTGGAACTGCTCAACATTGTTTTTGTACCTAAAGAAGAAAAGTTGAAATCCTGAGACATCTGCGTTGAATGAGACAAACGCCACCCCACCAACACAGTAACCACGATTTTAATTGATTTTTCAAAGTTTTCCGTTTTTATCCTTTTTCCGTGTTTTCCATGGTCTCATTTGACGCAAAAGTTCCAGGTCTTGAACTTTTCTTTCATACCTACACAATTGTGAGCTGTTCAAATGACCAAAGAAGTGGATTTTTGAGGTTTTTTTAAGATGTAGCAGCTAATAATTAGATATTCTAGGTATTGGAACATGTGGTAGTTAAATTCATAATCAGCTCGAAATTTAGACTGGAGGGAACAATATTTCTGTCCGGGACACCAATATTTTGAGCCACTGTGAGCCTGTTAAATTTGTCATTGCCAGTTTCTCTGATAGTTCCAGACTGAAAGAAGTTACGTACATCAACTCCATGGATTTCTTACCTTTTCAATTGAATGGTCTCAATGAGAGATTTCCAAAAAGGTGCAACATGAGGCGAAAACGGGTCTTTTATATTAGAACTTACTACCTCATCCCACCTCGCGCCCGCCTGGTAGGGACTCTAAGCGCCTAAAATTTACTACATCACAGGAATTCTTCAAACTCGTTTTATGGACAAACTTGGCGGAATTTCAAACAGATAATTGGCGGATTTTTGAGGGTGCTACATCCAAAGTTAAAAAGTGGAAGATGTTTCCCTGTTAAGCATTTACCATTGTTGATCTTTCGCTTCCTCACTAACAAAGATGGTAGCTTCTAGAGATGGTGGCTTTATATTCGTCCAAGAAAAAAGAAGTCGTCCAAAATCAACATTTCCACTTGCTCTTCGAAGTTTAAAACCTTTCCGAACAATTTCCGTTCTATGTCTGTTTGTGGTCAATTTCTTATCCTGGGAAAAACTATACAAACTTACAGTCTGAATTTGAGTAAATTCTCAAGGATTGTGCTAGTTAGACCCTGAAAGATGGTATATTAGTTCATCAACGTCGGACCAATTAGGGAAAGATGCTCCTAGACGCTTATTGCCTATGAATTTCACCGTGTTCGGATCGGTCATAGCCTCTGCGCATGTGCAATATTGGAATTCATTGTTAGAGGCAAAATGCTGGAACTATTTGACCAATTTACATGACATTTTCAGGGATTGACAGAGCGAGTCATCGCCTAGACGATCCCGTATGGATTTCATTGCCATCTGACCGATTGCAGTCACTGTGCATGCTCAAGCATGAATTGTTACGTTCATGCTATGCTAGGTATGTGTAGAAGCTATATTGTCCACACAACTTGATAGACTTTTTATTAGTCTGTGTGGTTTTAAACGTTTCGGACATATATACGTTTTCATGTAGCTGAAAGAGTACAAGTTTTCATTCGGAAATGTTCAGCGTCGCTCGGCCGAGGGTATGGTAAGTACGGGAGGGCAAGCAAAAAGCTTCGCAGTGTGCATTGTACGGGTTCGCAACGTCTTTTACAGCTGTGGTAGGCTTTTTAATCCCAAAATTATTCTCTATCGCGATGAGAAAGTTGCACTACATTCACGGGGTGTGTACTGGTGACACGTAGGGAAGGATTGAGACACACAACATACATATATATACCTTGGTTAGGGAATACTGACAGGAGCTGAACGCCCTAGGAGTAAAAAACAAAATTACCTTGATGTGGGTTCCAGCCTGGAACTTCCAGGGCACTCGAGAGTTCAAGGTAATGAACGGGCGGACTGGTTAACCAGGGGAAAGCAAACTTTTTTGGGACAGAACCCGTTCTAGGAGTGGCCAAATGCTTAGTTAGAACCGCTTTGTGGGACTGGGTGACGCAATATCACAAGAGGTTTTGAGAAAACACCACAGCAGAGGTATCCATGAGAAATTCACAATGGCAACCCCGTGCATGAGAGGAGTAAAACTGCATTGGAACTATCTAGGAGGAAAATAAGACTCATTGTGGGGATGATGACAGTACACGGATGCTTTCAGGAGAATAAGGGCGAGATTGGGACCTTCATAAAATACCTATCATACAGTCTATATGAGGGAGAAGAGGGAACTGCCTCTCACCGAATCTGCCATTCGAATACCTCGCACTGCGAAGCGTAACGATTCAGTGTCTTCGGCACGTTGGAATCTGAGGAAATTGCATCATCGGACAACTTAGTAGAGGGGATCATCAATCAGAGTGGTCCCAAGGTCTATAGAACTAGGGCAACGCTCCGCACAATCAGTCCTTCTTTCAGTGCGGTGCAGGAGGTCCAACCCCTAATCGTTCCGAGAATAACATCTAATCAGAGAATAAACTCAACGGTTCGATTTTTCCAAGTTCCCTTAACCTTGATTGAAATGTCCGAAAACGTGAATATCTAACGTAGTACAGGAAAATGGCTTACAAAGCACCTAGCCGAAGTAGGCCAACAGATTTATTAAAAATCATATTACTAAAAGCATAATAAGAATGTGATGCGTGAGAGAGATGACGACAAAATACATTTTTCACGAACATTTCGGAAGGAGAGATAATGTTGAGTGGGTTTCTCTATGAAGTGTCATATAATCCAAAGCATTTTTATTAGAAGCTAAAATCCAAGTTTTTGAGAAGCTTTGATTGTTGGTAGGTAGGTATAGGTTGAAAGTAAGAAATATTGGTATCTAAATGGTGTGACTTTTTCTATGAAAGTAACTTTTCAAAAACGCTGGATGCACTCACCAAAACAGTGTGATTATTCACAGATAACTAGCAGAAACACCGATCTTTCAACTGCATGAGCAGCATGGAGCTGCTATGATGCATTAGATGCTGGAAGAAGAAACACCAGGCCTACCCATCTAGCAATCCTCACAAGGTCAGCGCAACTCTGTAGGGCTTGAAAGTTACGAGTGCTCTAAATCGGGAACACCATATATGCAAGATTTATCCAGTAAGATCTCGAGATCAAATTTTGTTCTGAGCAGGCTCGTCAACTGCCTCTCGGAACCCGTGCTTCTAAGCGTTTACTACGCAACCATTGAATCCCACATTAGATACGGGCTCCTGAATTGGAGAAACTCCAGCCACTAAATTATGCCTCTTGCAGACCACTATTTGAAAGCCTGGACATCCTCACAGTACATGGGCTCTACATTTCCGCGTCAGTCACCCATGTGAAAACCCAAATTAACCGTTTCGCAACGTCATCTCATCAACAGAACACCCGCTATGACGATAATCTGATTCCCGAACGCCTGAGACTGACAAATACTCAAAAGCACAACATTTAATAAATGGCCACCAAAGTCTACAATCATCTTCCTGGAGATCCCCGTGAACTGCCCCTGAAAGAATTATTGAAGTGGCTCAAAACCAAGTTACTCAAAACACCCCTAAACTCACAAGATGCATTTTTCCAAACCAAATTATTTCGATATTTTGCAAAAGTCACACCAATGTTTCCATATTTATACTTAAGTACCTACAGCTACGAGACAGTGCATAATTTTTATTCATGAACCTCACTTATTGAATTATATAAGGATATACAGGGTGTCCCAGATAACGAAGACCAACCCCTTAACTTCCTTAATAAACGGGTTAGAGGAAAATTCCAAATGGTAACCCCCCTTATTTTTCTCTGTAGATCTTAAATAAGACATTTTTGCGCGCGTGCGCACTAACTTTGTTATTTGAAATGGGAACTCCCACTTTTTATTGCACATTCGAATTCTACCCAAAATTCCTCAATCGATTTTTTTTAAGGCGCGCAACCCTACCGGCAAGCGCTGGGAATCGCTCAACGTTGAAATTGCGCGAAAACCTGATTTTTGGGAACCTAGAGCAAATGAAATGTCATTATTTTTCGACGCTGAATCACGTGGTGATATTAGTTTTTTTACGCGATTAAACCAAGATTAAGGTCTAAAACATGTTTTAATCAAGTCAAAAGAAAAAAACTGATATCACCACGTGATTCAGCGTCGAAAAATAATGAAATTTCATGTGCCACACTCTGGGTACCCAAAAATAAGATTTATGCGCAATTTCACGGTTGAGCGATTTTCCGCTTGCCGGTAGGGCCGTTAAAACAAAAATTGATTGAGGTGTCAAATGTTTATGAAATTTTGCGTAGAATTCGAATATGCAATAAAAAATGGGGGTTCCCATTTCAAATAACAATGTTAGTGCGCAAAAATGTCTTATTTGAGATCTCCAGCAAAAAAATAAGTGGGTCACCTTTTGGAATTTTCCTCTACCCCATTTATTAAGGAAGTTGAGGTTGTGGTCTTCGCTATCTGGGACACCCTATATTAGTGAATACTGAAACTGTACTAAAAGATGATTATTTATAATATTATGACAACGCAATATGCATACCTATGTATGGCTACGATGATAAAAAAGTATTGAAGGTCCTCTTTCCACCACCCAAGAAATCGACATGGTTTGATCTAGTCGTATACGTTAAGCCTAGAACATTCCACCGAACCATTCGTAGACTTCGCAACGGCCAAGGCAATACTAATGTGTTTCAGGTTTCGATCGGAAACACCGAATCTCCTCTCCGTCGATTTTTCTCCCAATCGGACGAACCACCCGAGCACATCGTTCTGGAGTGCCCTGCCCAAGATAACACCCGAGTTATTCTTTTGCGAGAGGTTCACGCGGAAATTCCCGGCCCGTTTAACCGGGACACCTTTCTGGCCGAAAACGACCAGACATCTACATACTATAATGATTTCATTAAAAAAGTGATCATTTCAGTTCAATTTAATGCCTATGTACAGTATGACTTCAATTATTAGATTGTGAATTTGATTTATCTACCTACTCCATTGTTCATTCGGCTGTATAAACCTGTTTTTGAAGCCAATAAAAAAACTGCTCCGTGGCTGGATTTTTAAATCATCTCACTCCGGGGCAAATTTTCCAACAAACTTACTTTATTAAAGAGGATTGAAAGAATAATAATGAATTAATTACTTGAAAAATGAATTAACTGGAAAAATGTGAGAAAAATCTAGAAGAAACTGTAGAAAACTTGGTATTAATGCAGAAAAGATTGTTTGCCTCCCCGCATTATAAAAGCAATGGAAAAGATAACGCCGGCCACAAAGAAAATATTCGTGTTCGCGTGGAAGGTTCTTGAAGCGCTTGCGCAGTAGGCTTGATTGACAACGTCTAGTTATTGAGAATGTTCTGGCGTGAAACCTAAGCAGTTTTTGTAGCTTAGCACGATATAACATTTACCAGGAAACTGAGGACTGGTAAACAGTCCTACAAAAGTTTCACGGTTTCTATTTAGGGGTCTGTACAATTTAATTCCATTGGTTCTCCATGACTTTTCAGGTAAATGCTCATACAGGAATAGGCATGAAGACCTTGGCACCCCGCTTCCCTTCTCACCTCTAAGACCTTGGTGTTACGAATGAAACTGAAGAGACAAATACGTTATTTCTTAAAAATGACACAAAAATAGTGAAGTAGGGAGTCATTTATTCTTCAGAGGATGATAATATATTGGATCAGTGATGATTGCTTATTTTTCTTTTAGGTAGGTATTTTAGATTTGGCTGCTTAACAACTCAATTATAATGAATCCTCTATCTTTTACTCTAAATTTTTTAGTTTAGTTGTCACCTTGAAATCAATAAACTATCAAAAGTAACACAGTAGTATATATCTATCCAGCAGGTGTAATATATTCATGAATGTTCAATGTGTTCCTCCGAAATATACCAGTCCTATGTTGTGAACGCCCAATGGTATAGAGGGGGTGCACAATTTCCCTGATATGAATAACTGTATCCAACTGATATTTAATTTAATTACCCTCAATTCGATCGACTTTAATATACATTTTGAGCGATTGAATGCATTACCTTTAATACTTTTCAATTGAAGGGTTCCTACCTATTTCGTATTCTCTCCGTTGTCGGATATTCAACCTTGGTACTTAATAGCTTTGGGGCGGTGTGATGTAAAAGGCCGGAGAATGTAAATTGCAAAAATTTGTGGGATTATTCAACGTCTAGGGGGAATCAAAATAGAAGGAATCGAGATAACCAATAAATTCAAATTCACTGGTTGAGAAGGGAAGCATGACTTGGGAGAAAAATTTAAAAACACGTGCATGAGAGCACATTTTCCAAAGCTCGTGGAAGCTTGTTTTGCGGATGGGATTTCGAGGGTTATTCTCGATCAAAACTATGATTTATTCTCTTCGATTCTACAGCAAGAAAAACCTCTCTCACTCTTTCCCGGTAATGGAGTTAATCTTTATCCGCTTTTCAACTAGTTTCTTCCTCTTGAATATCTCATTTTCTCCCATCTTCTTCCTGCCAAGAAGTTGGTTTAGCCTATAAATTATTGCGATTCTCACTCCTCCTCCTTTTCTAAATGAAGCTTGGCCCGAAAAGCTATTATCAGTTCCGGCGCCAACGAGCGAAAGTTATTTCTCTTCACGCCTCGTTCAAGTTCCGGTATCATTATGCGGATAAAAGTTAGGTAACCTATGTTTTCCTACAAAAAAAAAAAAAAAAAAAAA
>JAEMON010000001.1:16521603-16533247 GCA_030264115.1 Lygus lineolaris | reverse complement strand
GAATCACCTTCGCCAGACGCTACCAAAAGTCGTCATACTACACAAGTGATTTATAATTGTCCTTGGTATCTTAAGCATTACTTAGGCTTAGGGAAAAGGTACCGATGAAGAGTTTACTTTTCAGTTTTATATACCTAAAGGCAACAAAATACTTTTTTACGGCCGCTCATCGCAGGAATAAGTAATTTTTGGAGAGAGGAGACGATTCACTGGAAATTGTTCAATCACATACATTTACGGTCATAAGGTGGTTCCTGGTGCTTTGTTTGTTTTGAGGTGTTTTTTGAGACATTTCTTCTTAAGTTCGTAGAGCGTTACTGGTCTTATATGTAGTGTAGGTACATCCGTTGAGGAGCTGAGTCTATAATGGTAGTCTTCCTCTTCGGCTGGTCTGAGAAAGGTCACAATTTATTGTCTTCTCAAGTTATTCACCAAGAAGCTCGGCCTTTTCACGAGGGCTCTTCGTCAACTCTCCATCTTGCTTTTTATTGGGAGATATTAATGTGCCTTCGACTGATTATGTGCCTTGGTAATTTTCGGCGAATAACCGACTTTTTGGCCTGGTCGCTCGTACACACATATCAGCACTGAAATTTCTCCCAAACGTGAAGAACGTTTATAGGGTGTTGATCATAACCATCCTAGAGTTGGGTAGAAATTAGTTTCTTTGCCGATTTCAATACTAACCTTCTCACCTTTCAGGGTGACGAAAGTAAAAATCACGTGCAAATAATTTTGAACATCAGTTAGCTGTAGTGAGCAGATCTGTCAACATCCACTAGATATTAACGTGGCAAAAGTCAAAAGATAAATATTATTTTTTATTCAAAAATATATAACAGCCAAACAGATGCCTACAATTTGTTCTCCAAAATAAAAAATCCTCTCTCATTTTGCGTCTGAATGCTTCCTGAACAAATTCGGTTCTGAGCCTGTGTCTTTCTGCGGTAAATTCTTTGTATTGTGATCATAATCAAAACTTTAGAACTATTCTACCAATATTGATGCCATTTTCAGAGTTTGTGCAGGGATTTCCAGCTCTTGTATTTAGAAGTAACATCGTGAGTGTTTTCATAACAATTTCAGGGTTGGCACTAGAATGGGGACACCAACTCGTGAGGTGCATTCGAGCACAGATCTATGATTGAAAAATTGGGTTAGTAATATGACCATCGAAGCAGCTAAAAACGACGAGTTATTTGTCAAATATTGTCTGGACTCACAATGGACAGTGTCACAATATTTCCGGCCGATAGGAATAGTGAAAATAAAACTGACGGGATTAAGGAAGATATAAGGAGTGGCTTATGTTCATAGAACCATTACATATGTACATAAACGTAAGCAGTTATTTACTGGGAAATCTGTAGTTCGGCCAACGCGGGCAAAAGCCAACTACGTCATTCACATTCCACAACCAAATAATGATTTCTTGACCATCTCTATTCAAACATTTTCCGCTCACAGCTGAGTCCTCATCCTTGGAAAAATTTAAAATTTGGCTCTAGAATGTTTAAAAAATTAAAATAATGAAAACGAAATTGCAATCAAATTTAAATTAGGGCAAGAAATAATCTATATTATTAATAAGTTTTAATAGGTAGCTACAGCTTTAGTAAGCCGAAATATTTTATAATTAGGATGGTTATAATATGTTTATTTGTCAGTTTGTTGAGGTTAGGTGTAATATTTTGAGAACTAATTTAAAGAGCTACATTATGCAGTAATTGTTATGGAACAAGCTAATAACATAACAGTGGAATTATCCCAAACAATTGGAAATGAAGGGCCTGGACAGGTCAGTAAGACCTCAGGCTCAAGGAATTAAAATTAAGAAAATGAGAATAAATGTTTATTGTGTAATATTTCTGTTCAGCAATGTAAATTGTATTATTTCTCTGAATAAATTTGAATTGAATTGAATTGAAAGGAAAATAGCCCCTCGGTGTCCCATATATTATTTATGAGTTCTGTCCTACGGGAGCCACTGCGCATGTGCTAAATTTAATCCTTACGTCATGAGTTCTATTACAGAGAGAATATGATGATCTATTACCTTGGTATATATAGGAATTATATAGGTACGTTCATGTTAAGTCATGTGAGCGAGCTTCCCTTCCCACCAAACTTGGTAGACTTTTTCTTACGATTTTGGTTCCATAATGGCACCTTCAGTATCGAATTTCAGCTATTAATAAATTATGGTTGAACATTATCACTCAGGGAACGAGTTCTAGTGACAGAATTTCCAAGTAGTCCGTTTGTTAGAACCCTCATCAAAGTATCCCATGAAATACTATGAAATTAATTATAACCATAATAGTAATAATAATATTGATTTCGTTGAGGAACCTTGCTGTATACAAATTTAAAATTTACGGTTTGACATGAGCTTCACCCGCTCCCCGAAAAAATCCCGTTTGTCAGCCGGGAGTAGAACCCGGGCCTCCGGATGGGATTAGCAGATGTCTCACCGCTCGACTACCAGAGATTGCGTGTCATGAAAAATATATTTATGTTCTTTCAAAATCCTGTGTTTTCACTTGCATACTAGCTACTCAAAAACAAGTATACATCGTTGCAATCATGTCAGGAACAATTCAAGTGATTCTATCAAAATAACTAACATCTCGCGATCCAAAGAACCGTTTTTCCCTCGCACTTTTATTTCCAGAAAAACAAGGATTCAGTAATGTTAAACGAGGGTCTGTTTTATATTCATAACAAAACGGAATTAATGTCCCGTAGATTCTATGATAACAAACCAACCCCTGCCGACTTTTTAATAATGAATAACAGAAAAATTAAAGTTGGTCGCACAGTGATGGCTCATTTAGCGAGATATTTCATCCGCGGGCGTATTTATCATTCTGGATCTCGCCACTCCCACTGCAGCTGGGCCCAGGGGAGTTGCAACCACTGACTATGGATGGGGTGATAGAGGGGGCCATAACTGAGAGAAAAGGGAGATGATGGCGAGAGGAAAGGGGGGGGGGGGGGGGGGGGGGGGGGGGGGGGGGGGGGGGGGGGGGGGGGGGGGGGGGCTATAACAGAGAGCCAAGGTCGGCTGATAGAGTTTTGCCGGGAGGCTGGGGAACCAATGTGATGCTGGGGAGCTTTGGGTGAAATGACTTCCTCGATCATTATCTGTTTTAACCAGCTTTATTATGATCTCTCTAGAACTTGGGAGCTCAGGCAATAGATGGTTTGGTAGCGCATAAATTTCACATGCGAAAATAATTAAAAGAGTTGATTAAAAACACAACAAGTCCTATCAATCAATTTTTTTACTGTTGCATCCAAAGAAATTATACAACAATCGTCATAATAACAGGTTTATACTGTAAAAAATTTAATTAGCAATAACAAAACAACAAATACTATTGTGGGTTGAGGGGTAAGTATTCTGGCTCACTTCCGGTTCAATTTTCGTTTATTGACGATCCGACATGTTTCGCAACTCAAGTGTTGCCTCTTCAGGGATCTATAAATGTAACAGAAGCAGAGGTCTACATATCATCGGAAACTTGAGGTAGGTATTATTATAACTTAAGGCTAGTTGTTACAAGTACCTAGTGTAGGAACTTACGTGTAAGGGAGATCATGCGGGCTTGTCCGCTCGAGTCAATACATTGTTATTCTATCAGGCACCGTATAAGGTCTCCTTGTACATAGGTTTGCTCTTATAGGTCTGGAATAAGGTAAAAATAGTAGAGGTCTACATAGTATTTGAGTCCTGAGGAAAGTATTATTTGTACTTAGGGTAGGTAGTAGTTAGATACAAGATAGGAGCTTACTTATAAGAGGTAGGAAAGCGGGTTTGTCCACTTATGTTGTTCATTATGCATGTATCAGGTGCTGAATATATAGTTACTTCCCCCTCAACCCACAATAGTGTAACCATAATGGCTACCCACAAACAAAACAACAAATAAACCAGCGTATCCAACATTGAAAAGTTAGGTGGTAAAATGTGGCCCTGGCGGGGATTAAAAACACAACCTCTCAATTACTAGTTGAGGGCCTTAATTGATAGAACACTCAACAAGTACCTAATTGAGAGGTCGCGGGTTAAGGTTTAAGTACTAAGCAACTGGGATTCCGAAAATTGCATCGGTTGAGGAATTGCAAGGGGTTTAAGGGTAGGGGGGTATACTTAACGATTAAGTGTAGCTTATATTAATATAACATTTATTTATCAATAGGGATGAAGCATGAGTCATCCGCATAGATGGGGAATGACGAGTCTGCTCCCATCTTCGCAAAATTATACGAGTCTGCTCCCGCAACTTTTACCGCACTATACAACTATGCTCCCCTTGCGTCCGTATCACTGTTCAAGTATGATCCCAGGGCTCACGAGTCTACTGTTATCTACTGTTATTTCACTTAAATTTTAATGGTAAGGTACGAAAATGTATGAAATATAACGAAATAAGGCGTAGGAACAATGTGGTACCTACCTAGTCATATGATCAACTCTGCTTTGTTAATGTCCCATTACATGTTGATACATATAGAAGATTATCTTAAGGAAAGAATACATAGATATCTCTCTCTTTCGAATGTCTGTATAGTACATTTCAGCAAATTTTCGAAGAAAATGAGCATGTAAATTTGTATACAAAACTTTTGTAGGTACGTTGTTCTTGATTTTTTTTTTTTTTTTGTTTTTTTTGTTTTTTTTTATAATAAGGAGTTCTTTGTAAATTGGTTTTGTCTAATCTGAATTTTGAAAGGTAAAATACCAAACTACCAAAACATTCACATAGTATTTTTTTTTTAATTTAAACAAAATTTAAATAAGTTTTTTGAAAAATCGATTTTTTGAAAAATAGCTTTTTTTCACCCAATTAATTAGTGTGTAGCGTCACTACAGTTATTGTTTCCAGTTTTTTGTGGAGGTAAAGTGAGTGACGCCTTACTTAAGTCATTGTGGCTACAACGCCTGCCTACTCAGATTCAGGCCATACTCGCCACTTGTACAGACGACCTAGCTCAACTCACGATATGGCAGACAAAATGAGTGAAATGTTTTCCATGTCTACTCCTAGTGTAGGTGCCATAGCTCAATACGAGCCTATTCCAAATAGTTCGAGCAGTAGTAGCACTAGTACTTCGCATCAAACACGAAAATCAGAAAGTAGTACTCTAGTTGAAATTTTGAACGAAATTCGCAACTTGTCTTCACGAATAGACTCGGCTCTAGAAGGTAGAACTCCTCGTGCCCGAAGTTCTTCCCGCCATCGGGGGAGAGCTGATCCAACACATTTCGATGGTGTGTGCAAGTTTCACCATCAATACAAGGAAAAGGCATTTAAATGTATTTAACCATGTTCTTTTCCAGCGAAACCCTCTAGTCAACCAATAGGTCAATCCAAAACCCACAAAGAATCTGACTCCAAGAGATAATATGGTGAAATGAAAATAATGTATTAACGAAATAATATTGAATTCGGCAAATTTTTGATAAGTAAAAAATACACACGAATTTTTTGAGACACAAGCAAGTAGTAGAATGTTCTAGAATGAATTGACAACCAGACTTTCAATTTTGAAAATGTGGTGCGAGACGGAATTTGAAAACAATAACTGTAGTGACGCTACAAGTGCAATCGATTTTAAGTTCTCGATTGAGGAACGATTTTCAAAATCGATTGTTGGCGACCGATTTCGCATCCTTGGTCAAGACAAAACGTGTACAGCGACTCTCCTTCAGAGGGCAGCAAGCGAAAGGCTAGAGGAATAAAAAAGCCGTTGCAATAACCGTGGATGGTGAATAACTTGGGACAGTACTCACATATTCCATCCATTAATACAAATTCAGCGGAAATCAAGCATTCCAGGTTGGTCGGAGCAAACTCGTCACCAACCGCTTGGTGGTCAGGGAGCATATTTGTATAGATCGTCGACGGATTATTCTCCGCGGGAGCGGACTTGTATACTGGTACTTAGATATAGATAAGACAACCGTACTTATGGTAACTACAACGGCAACTCAGTTAGTTAATACATACTACGAATAGCAGGAGCCCATGTATAGATCCCTGCGGGGAGCGCCATATTATTAAGTATAGGTTTAACCGTCCAACTGATCCATTCAAGAAAACAACGTTTTCTACCTGACACAGCATAGGTTTGATTCTAAACGGGGAGCGCCATATTATTAGGTATAGGTTTAACCGTCCAACTAGATCCATTCAAGAAAACAACGTTTCCTACCTGACACAACATAGGTTTGATTCTAAAAGCGCCAAAGGTAGTGACTACCCTGATTCCATAATATTCCAGCTCATTACCTAATTAATATGTCATGAGGAACTCAATCGAATGCTTTACTTTGCTTGTCGTTATCAGACAAGCTCATCTCTACCATCATATATCCAGACCCTTCTTTAGGGTAGCAGTCGCACTTACCACCACACAGTAGGGCAGATCCGGAAAAGATCGGAGATCGTTTTAAATTTATAGGAAATGTGGAGCTCATTCCGATTATGCCCCATGCCCATGGTTGGTACCTTCAATAGCTAATTAGCTACACCTAGAACGAACCTAGAAAATGCACATTTTTCAACACACTGGGCATGGTTATTTTTTACTTTTTTAATTCAATGGCATCAATGAGAGCTTCCCAACAAGCGAAAACGGGTCTTGTATTGAAGCTTGGCGATATTTCGAACTGACGTCAAGGGGTCGAATTCCAGGTCAAACCCATGCGCAGACTTTCCACTGTATAAGAACCTATATTCAAGACGTCTGCCAAGTTGGGTGGGCAGTCTTCTTCAGATAGCACACAACAACATTAAAATGGTGGCATCTTCACAAGTCACTTTCGCGCATGCGCAGTGGCTGTCAGTCAGATGGTGATAAAATTCATAGGGGGCCGTCTAGGGAATAACCAGCTCCCTGAAAGTTTCATCAAAACTTATCAAAAAATATCCAGGCAATCCGGTGAATCAGGTCCAGTAATTTCAAAATGATGTATCTTAAATCCAAAGGAATGGAAAAATGTAATTAAAGTTCCTGTCTGCAACATGGTTACCACATCGTCCAGATCTTCTGTTAACACTTCCATAACTCACCGTTTCAAATGGTTCCAAATTCGCTTAAATTTGTATAGTAGTCAATGCAATGTTAAACCTCTACCAATTTACTATAACAATGACCAAGCCTTGTGTAATAGATAGATGTACCTATTCATATTTATATATTATTCATTTCTGTGTCGTAGCTTTGAGTTGAGGAATAACTCAATTCATGGGAACTTTCATCTGACTGCCAATGCCAATCAATCTATTATTGTTTTGTGAAGGAAGATGGCATTCATCGTAGGGCTCTAGAACTGAAACACCGTTATGGACCCGCACACGTCAATGTTTCAACCATCAAGGCTAACGGAACAATCGAATCGATGGAGACCATCTTGTGCTTGGACAATTTATAGATATCGAACCTATTCGGGGAGCTTGGTATAGATTCCAGAGGGCGTACTCCCATCTCGATGAAGTATACACTGATATTATTAAAAATGATGAACTCACCTTCGAAATCGATATTACTTTGTAAGACTTCAGCTTCGTGGAAATAGAAAACGTTTCCGGATATTCCAGACTCCGGTTTCTTTTTGTTGAAATGGGTTTCCCAACTTCATTGCGAATAATTTATTTAATTCTTAAATGATATAAATACCACCGAAAGCCATGCGAATCTTGAGATACCATAATGTCGTAATTATTTACTGAACCTGTACCAGGTTGTTTAATATTGCAAACTATAGAATTGAACGAAATCGATGGATAAAACGAAAAGAAGAAGAATGAGGAAGCGGGGAGCGGTGATCTCGAGTCTATCTATTCTAATTCAATTGAAAAAAGTAAGTATTAAACCCACGATTCGAACTAGGAAATTATATATTCTCGCTAGTGGTTGGTAACAATGAATCTCATCCCCTGAGATCTCAATTAATGAATAGCTCTTTCGAGATACTTCACTCAAAGAGATTCACCGCTCGATAGAGTCAGATCCTTCACCCTCCAACCAGTAAATACGATTTGTTAAGAAAACATCAGTCTGCTCAGGGATAGTTAGTTACTCACGAGTTTCCCTATCTGCTAGTCTACCGCAAACTGACCTGATCATACTTTACCTTCGCTCCGCTTGTGGTGCCTTTGGGTGCTTTTTCTTGGAAGCGTCTGCTCAACTTTGTAGGAAGGAGCGATCAAACATCGTCAAATATTAGGCCTTGAGGAGAGCCACCTTCAAGTTGGACTCGGGTGATCCTCTTCCACTTCTGAAAGTTTAGAGCTCTCTCAAAACATCGTTTTCGAGAACTTTACTCTGCTTTCATGTAGCTTTGAATAACGAATGAGAAACGTGACTCGTTCATGAATTATTATGAACGTTCTCACTAATGAATTTAACAATTTTTCGTATTATTTTTATGTTATTTTACTTTTGAAGGAGTTTGAAATTTTGTCAAATTCGTAAACAAATTATTAAATATGAAATATGAAATGATTAATTATGTTCGTTTTCAAATAAATTCAGAATGGACAAGCCAAGAGTCAAGGCGCTGACGTGGGTGTTCCCAAGGGCTAAGTCAGTGACTTGGATTTTTCCAAAGTCGTGACAACGACCTGGAAAGGGGGCACAGTGGCCACTATATATAAGCCCACAGCTGCCCTAGGCAAATCACTTCACTCCTTCCTGACTCCTGATCTTGTACACTTGAGATCTTGGGCGCAGTGGAAAATACTAATGTGCCTATCAGATCTACTTCGACTGACGGGGATGAAGGGATGAATGAAAAAATAAAAACTTATATGCGATTGAATAGGTATATGTTATAATTATCTCGGCTTCTTGCCTCTCGTAGTAAATTAATTATTATTAGAAACAAAGGTTAAGTTCTTCTGGGAAATTATTAAAATATGGAAAACCATGACACCGAAGGAAAATCAACCTGGGGGTGGAATAATGAGAAGGGAAGGGACGTACCATTAGATGTGGCTGGCTCGAAGGCAGGAGCAGGAAAGACAAGGGATCAAGTTGTTCTATCTTGATATCAAGAAGGTAGGTCTGGAGGGGTGTTAGCGTTGACTGAGAGTCAGGGGGCACCGATCAAGGTGTCACACACTCTACTCATAAACCTAAAACTACCTTGTAATTTCTTAAAACCTTTTTTGAGGTGCGCAGCTGGCTTTCCTTGCTCCACCTATTAAATTTAGTAAGTTTAGCTGTTTTCCCTAGAAGGAAGTACTCGCTCCCATACAAGGAGTGTTTCTCTTCAAGGAGAGTACTACACCGTAGTGTAGCTGTCCCTCTGCTACTGAGGTGACCTGCTCCTACACAGTAGTGAGTTCCCCTTCAGGTAATAATATATATTGTGGTCCAAAAACCGCAGCTTGTATATAATGCAAATAGCAGCATCTAAAAAGTAAATTTAACGTGAGCAATAAGTCCCCAAAAGTAAGAACTCATAATTTAATAAATTCCCTAATTTCAAGATTAGTTAAGAACAAGTCTTAACAGAAGGTAATTAATGATGATACTTCGGATATAAATTCCGAAATGAACAAGGAATGTTATCGTTTCATTCGTGATCGAGGATGATTCTGACATCAACGAAGTATCTGATCTTTTTTAAAGACTGATCCTGAACCCAATTAATAATAATTACGAGCATAATCAATACGATAATGAAAGGAAATCTACTACTATCACCATCCACTACTATATATCCTATCTATCTACTCTCTGTGTACTATCTACCTTACTTCTTCATTATGAATTAACATGGAACGTAACCGTCTGATATGATAACTATTTGATCGTCATAGGAATCAGTACAGCCGATTATATGCCCCAATCCGGAAGAATTTTCCCTTACTATCACAGTTGCCAATGTACCTACTCAAAGTTGAAATTATAATACGACATGCCGAATAGTCGGTCAATGATTTAGTAGCAAGACATCAGAAAGATGAAATACCCTTCATTCACTTTATCAATAAAAAATGATAAAGAAGGTAGCCACGGCGAAGAACCATTCTTGACCTTGTTCCAATGAGGTTCTTCTGTACTTAGGCAAACGCCTTAGCGCGCTCGGACATCCTGTCTTCCGTGAGGAGGAGCCGAAACAGAAGGCAACTAACAAACACGCATATTGCATTCGAGAACTTCACTGTGGAGCTGTCCTTCCTGCGTATTTTCACTCATATTAATCACATTTCAGCAAATATTCACAATTTTGGACATTCAAAAACCCTCCCGGGATCTTAACGAGTTATTTGAGACCTCATTCATTAAAATCCGTTCAGCAGTTGTCTCTAAAAACTGTAACATACTCGTAGGCAGGGAGGCAGTCGGTCTCAAGCAGGGTAACCACATACCGTTTCATATCCTGAATCCAAATCCATGGAAAACCATAGGTGAATAGGTGTGATTGTGTGTGTGACAAAATCTTGTGTGCGCTCCCCAGGGCTTAGTTCTCAAGTGATTTTTTAAAATATTCACAACCGTTGCTTAAATCATCTCGAGCCTTGCAATTTAGGTAATTGTGATAACTCAAATCGTTTTCTGGGTCCTCTTTATTGAAAATCATACAATCAAAAATCAGTTCCATCACCAGGTCAACTGGAAGAGTAGCGAGAGGGCTGCTGACAACATAAATTCGCCATCATCGTTCCATCCCGTTGATGGATGATCGAAATGACTGCCTGAAGATATGGAGGCCTTTGGAGAGGGAATCTTAGTTTTCTTCAGCTTTAGGGCTCGATTTAGAGTTCTGGGCAGTTTTCTCTCTTGATCTTTCTTCCTTCTTTTTTCTTCCGGCCAATTTCTTCTTTCTCACTGTCTTCTTGAAGTTTCTTGACTTCACGTTCCTTCAGCAGCATCTAACCACTCATTAGAAGTCAACTCAAAGGACGCGGCGGAGCGTGGGCGTCTTTTGGGTCTAGATTGGATGTTCGTTGAGTGCAGTTTCGTCCATCTAATGATGAAAAATTCTTCTCCAACCATGTGTCCATAATCAGTACCAGGAAATATCGAAGCCAAAAATAAAAACTGAATAAATCACGATGGGTAAGTATTAATACATGAACATTATTGCATTTGAATATTTTGCATATTTGAACATATTGCATATTTTATTGCATATTTGAACATTATTGCTTTTTCAACACATTTATGGGTACATATGGTTCTGAAACATTAAATTGATTAAGTTTTCGACTGTACCATCGAGAATAACATTCTAAACTCCGGAGAGCTTGCAAGAAGCTAAAAAATCCAAGGAAGTTAATAATAGAACGACCACGTTTTCAATTATCAGCAGGGGCTGCTGATAGTAGGTGCAACGATATGGCAAATGTACCCCTATTGGCTACCTGGCATGGATTTACCACTAGGCCCAATAGGCCCGGGCCTAGGGGCGCACAGAACGCAGGGGCACACTTTCATTTAAAAAAAAAATAATAATAATAAAAAAAAAAAATCGAAATCAAAAATTTTTAGTTTACATTTAAAAAACGTCTGCCAAGTTGGTTGTGGCACATAGCTTCCTCGTATCCATAACGTGATTGTATATCGTCGGCTTACAAGTGAAATTCACTAATGGTGGATTTCACCACCTCGAGTTAAGGTT
>JAEMON010000001.1:16500112-16512097 GCA_030264115.1 Lygus lineolaris | reverse complement strand
AGACGTTTTTTTTAACCTTCCCAGTGGGACACCCTGTATAATAACATTGAAATGAACTAACCGTAAGATGGAGACAGACGTTCAGAATAACTTTCGTGAGGGGAAATGAAGAACTTCAAATGGCTGAAGAGTTAAAGTGAAACAAGAGGATGAAATATACTTCGCTTGAGTACACTCATCTTCTCGTGGAATGACGAATAAGTATATTTTATTTTCCGGTCAGTGATTTGGACTTGCTGGCATATCTACTCAAATACCTGTTTTTCTTGTGTCTGTGTTGGTGACAGTACAGTCTACTAGCCCTCTACCATTCTCATGTTCCAACCGTTCTTTTAAGGATCTTGCACCGAACTTTGTCACTTTGGCTTCTTCTCTTCGGCCCCAAACCATCCCTTACTTCCTATCTACCCCAATA
The DNA here is from genome assembly GCA_030264115.1 of Lygus lineolaris. Lineage (NCBI taxonomy): Eukaryota > Metazoa > Arthropoda > Insecta > Hemiptera > Miridae > Lygus > Lygus lineolaris. The sequence goes on along the minus strand of JAEMON010000001.1, from coordinate 16,511,682 downwards.
TCGCTTTTATACTCTCTTCTTCTTTCCAATTTACCTAGGTACCCACTACTGAGTCTTCCATTGCGTTCCCTCAGTTCCATCCAACGATAAAAACCTTATTGTCTCCCTCATGAAAATGTTTTCCGATGTAGGAGATGTAGGTAGTCATCAATGCCTGCAGTAAACCTTTGCTTCTCCAGCCTACTTCACATGTCCCTTTATTCATACGCCTCTTTCTTGCCCTATACGTATTTTTATAGGCTTTTCTACTAGATTCTTTCAATTTGTTATTCCCAGCGTTATATAATTCTATGTATCCCTAGATACCATGTACTAAACAATAAATCTATACATTTATTATCGTATTAATTGGAATACCTACTAGCCCAGAGTCTATTGGTAGAGATTTTTACTTTCCTCAGCCCTCCTGAAGGTGAAAGGAAAGTATTCCGATCAGCAGAAACCCCAATTTCTGAAACTCCACCTTTTACTTGTTCTAATCGACATCTGATCAATTTTCTCCACGTTTTGGAAAAGTGTATGTAAGTCCGTACATTTATGTATGTATGTATGTACGTATGTATGTATGAACACGATAGCGGCCCCTACGAAAAAGATTTTAAAAAATTCCGATTTCGAGAATTGGTTTCTATAAGACTGAGGATGAGACCCTAAGAATATCAGAGGTCAATTATTAGGGGGAGAAAATATTCCAAATAGGTGAGAAAACGTAGTTTTTAGCCCATTTTTCAGCTTTTCTCCCAAACTGCTCTAACGATTTTGATGAAATTCACACTCTTCTAACGAGTAGAAACAAGTTCCAAACCCCTCATCTCCACAAAAATGTAAATTGAAGGCCGGAATCAGCTTTAAAATCCGCAAAAATTGCCATTTTTCAGGTTTTTAAGGGGGAGGAAAGTAGTGTGAAGCCTCGCACCAGGTGTTTCTGATTACATTCGATCTGAATTTTCAGGAAATCGGTAGAACAACGGGGAACAGACGTACATTTTATTCCTTCCAACTGTAGGTCAACCGGAGAGTTTTCCAAAAAGGAAGGTAACGAATGAAAGCGGGAGAGAAAAAGGTTAGATTGACTGTATACCAGGTGAGAAGGTTGCGCCTGACGTCATAGGTTGTGAGGACGCGGATTGGGTGACGTCATAGACTCTACCGATCATCGGGTACATCACATGTAGGACCTTTTTGGAAAGCTCTACTAGAAATGGGCATCGATGTTTCGATATCAACCGGTCGCGATGTTTTGGTTATCGATAAATCGTCCTGAAAATATCGAAAACTAATTAAAAAATATAGGATACTAATAAAAAAACGAAAGGAAATTTAGAAATCCCATAGCTTTAAAATAATTTCTTTTAAACTAGTTTTCTCGTGCAAAATCGCCGTGAATCGTATTTAACCCCTTCCAGATAAAAGGAACTTGAAACTGATAGGAAATAGAAACAATACAAATATGTACCATAAAGTAAACTTTCTGTATTTTCTTGTGTCACAACTAATAAAAAACGAAAACATAATAAAATTCTTCTGAACCATTTCAGGCTAAACGGTTCAAACTTATAATTCCTATTTTGGTCACATCTAGCATAAAACTAAATTTAAATAGAGAATAAGGAACAACGTACGACTAGACATTTTTTATAGAGTACAGTAGCAAGAAAAGATCCTGCTAACATAACGAATAATTTGCATACACCCGTATTCCTAGTAAAAAGTAATAGTTTATAGTTCAAGTAATAAAAATCGCTCAACGGAGCACAGAAATCATTTTGGGATGGAAGCAGCTTCCCACAACTCAGAGTTGATACGGGATAGGAAAATTCGTTGAGACAAGTGTCCAGTTGTGAGCCTACTTGTGTCCTCATTTGAAATGTGACCACTGACCAGCCTTAGAAAATAGCCTCCAGAAAGGTACTGACTGATAACGTTGATGAGCGTTGTTGTTGTTATATGTATATCTAATTTTCTTGATCGAAAAGTGAATGCAGCTGAGACCTCTGTGGATAATTTCACACGGTAAAAGCAAAGTGCTGCACTTCCTTATCGATGGCACAAGCTAGATATGCGTTTGGAGTACCGATAAATCAGACTATCGACAGTAAATATCGATATATCGCTGACATTATATCGATATCATATCGCCATCTAAGCTCTACCTGAAATTTTACGGTTGTCACGATCCCAAGATCTCCAAGGGTATGGGCATGCTGGGAGTGGTCATCCGGAATAGCAAGCTTGGAAGCAGTAAAACTCCTGTATTTTATGTTGGTTCGTCCGCACCTTGAGTTTGCGAGTGAGATCTGGTCGCCTCCACAGAATAAGTACATCGTTGGTTTAGAGCGGGTCCAAAAGCGGTTTTTGAGGTACCTATCTTACAGGGAATCTGGCATTTACGATCATCATGCCAGTTATGTGCCACTTTGTCAGAAATACAATGTCTCTCCTCTAAGGATACGGCGTTGTCGGATCGACCTTTCTTTTTTGCACAAATTACTAAATGGTCGCATCGACTCCTCTAAATTGCTTTCGCTGGTGTCTCTCAATTCAACAACAGACATCATCCACTTTTCTCCACTCCCTCAAGTCGCACCTCATCTCACGCCAGCACTTTCTTCGTCAGGTCGGTCCGCAACTACGCTACGCCAATCCTCCCCGAACATAGACATTTTCTTTAACTCATTAAATAAATTTAAAACGCTTAAATACGGTGAACTGGAGAAACGCTATTAGACATTTATAGTTTATGCCTCATTTACGACTGTGGCGGATTTTTTTAAATGATAGTACCCCACAAATTTAACTTTCAAATTGTATTATTATTTGTTATACCCATATTATTTTATCAACGCCCTGATTATATCAACGCGCCTGAACTCAACTTTGTTTGAGTAAATAACTATTTTATTATTGATGTTTTTTTTTGACATGTGATTTACTGTCATTAGGTTTCGGCCTGTAGTTATTTCACGAAATAAAGGAATTGAATCTGAATCTGAATGCCATTGTTGAGATTTTACTCAAACTCGGAGGGCAGCTGGTCCCTGAAAATTTTACTTTTATTTTGGGTAGGCCAGGATCAGCAGTACCTATGGTTACGCGAATGAGGGCCTCCATTTCATCTGTTGATAGCCTTTCTTTGGCCACTGAATATTTTTATCCCTCTCATACGGGATCAATAAAGCCCTTTTCATCATTTTTTTGGCTGAAAATTTATCAACACTGAATGTAATAAGAAAAAGGTAAATGCGTTTATTTCATAACGTGCCTACTACTGAAGGACATTCAACCCAAGCAATGTGTCCTTTAGAGTTGGCAACTCCACTTGAGAAGAGGGGGTTAGTAAGTTGACATTTGGATAAGCAGACAGCGGAGCAAACTGACTAAGTGGTGGCGAATGACGCGAGGCGAGACACTATCGCACAGCTCATTAGCGAAACGTGACTAGACAGTCAGAGTCTGTTACGAGTAGTGCGGGAACCCAAGAAACGGGTAACAATACGCCACATCCAACGTGCCAACGAGCCGAGAGAATATTAACAAGTTTCCTCTTGCAAGATTACAAGAGTTTTCAATTCTCAAATATTTCCACTCGACGAGGAAAGGAAGTTGGTCGAACATTAATGTATCCAACTGGAACGCTTTGTAGTCAGCTATGAAAGACTCGAATTCTCGAGAAAGTCCACTGAAAATCCGAATTAAATGCCCTGTGAATGAAATGAAAAAGCTTTTTAGGAACTGCTGTCAACAACCTGCATGGGGTGACTTTTTCATATGTTGGCGCTCACAAAGGTAGAATCTCTTGAGATTTCTTCTCTAATTATACCGCAACCGAGTCTACCAGAATCACTTTCGGGAGGCGTATAATAGGTAATTTTCCATCCTTCTAATTCAACATTTCCATTCGTATTTACCGTTTAGATCTCCTGACTCAATTTCCTTACCCGGATAGTGTGTAGGGACCATAACTAATTTTTACCTCAATATTTCGCAAGTATTTTGCAAGTAAGCATAGCGTTTCTCAATACACACCTACCCTACACCAAGCTGCGGGGTCTGAGCAAGCCTAGCCTATAACCTACATCTCCCTCACATATACGACCGTCTACTGTACGGGATCCAGTATAAATATCCAATTGTACAACTCCTTTCCCGAACTTTCGGCAGGAGCTCCGGTACATGTTTAACTCGTTGATGGAACTGGCCGAAACCACCGATGGAACATCACCCTGAACCCACAACGCTGCTGAACTCCGCTTGAACAACTCTCAACCTCTCGCTTCACCTACAATTTCAAGAGAGGAGACTACGCTGGACTGAATTCATTATTTTCCTTACAGAATTGGAGTTCATATCTTGGTCAACCTTTTGATTTGGCTCTAGTTTGACATAGTTTTATACAATCATTCAGATAAGCTAGGAAGGTATGTTAGTTATAAAAATAGAATTTCACAATTTCGAATTTTCCAGGTTCTCTTTTTAAATTCAAATTGACATGAAGGCACCTCATCCCCTTCTGGTCCATGGTAACTAAGCAAAGTTCCACGACGGTGCACAGTGATTCGGATGCCGAATCTAGCTGGACTAAAGTTCAAAAATCGACGAAAGTATGCAACCTCATTAACTGTTGATATGAGACCTTACGATAGCCTTACCAATGATTTTCAACCCAAGGAACCTTCACAACGAATTTGTTAGTGCAAGATGCGTAATGCGTTGTTGAGCACTGACTCCAAGACAACCTATTTCGTCAGTAATAGCTACTGCGCAAGCGCAAACTTGAAATTGGTTGACGTGAATTTCCATAAACTACGATTTCCTAGATACTCATTACTCAATTCGGAGATAATTTGAGGTTGACATTTACCTACGAATTTCGACACGATTAGATCAGTAATACCTGCTGCGCATACACAATTTTGAAATTTTTTTCATAGCCATAACTTCGGAACTATTTCGCTGAAATTTTTTCAGAGATTGTACGGGGTCCTCTATAAATTTCATAGACACCGGACCACTACAACTAGCGTGTGGGCATGCGCAAACATGCATTTCCCGAAACCACGATTTCCCAGTTTCTAATGGACAGATTTCGCTCAAATTAGGAGTGTACTTACAGAGTAGTTGAGGGCTGACTTCAAGACAGTTAGGTACCTACGAATTCCGCCACAATTTGATGAGTGATGGCTACTGCGCATACTCCGGAACTATTCTTCCAATGTTGCTGAAATGTTCACTAACTAATTCTATACGTCCATTAAAAGTGAGGAAGCTATTATAGGTGGTATGCTCTCGGCGTGCCCGCCTATGATTCGACTCGGAAAAAAGAAAGCCGAACGCCTGTCCGACATTGTACTTGCGTTGCCCCAGAGACATGAACCTGTTAGCCTAAATACACACAAACCCCATAGTTTTGTCCCCTGTTGTTTATTTTGAATGGTCTATTCAATATTTCCCGTTGTGATTTGTCAAATAAGTGCCTCGGGGCACTTTTTTGTGTTACCCTTGTTGGAGAAGATAGAGGGAGATATTTTGTTCAAAACAACAGTTCGAAGTGTACAAATCTACAGAAGCACACAGCTATATCACTGATGGTGAATAGTGAATAAAATCCAAGCGTTTGCCGACAAGCAACGTTCAACTGAGTCAACGATCACGAGGACAACCCTTCAATACACCACTACAACTTGAATTGTCCAGTTATAAGGCTAGATTGGAGAGCCTGATGCAAGGCGTGAATAATATAACTGCTATGGAACGAAAATTCAAGAAGCCGGTCGAAAAACTAAAGAAGTTTGGAAGGTGAAAAATGAGAGCGTTAGCAGAATCAGGAGCCCCAAGGAAGTAGCTTCGATTAAAGTAGACGATGATATAGTTCTGAGTGAGAACTGATACAAATCCGGAGAGTTTGGCAAACGCGCTGAATATCACTTCTCAACAGTAGGGGAGAACATAGCAAAAAATGTTACAAACGAGGAAATTTGTCCGGTGGACTCTGAAATTTATCCGTTTTTTGAAGTGTCAGAGGAGGATGTCTGAATGGTGATCTGCGGTCTGAGAGGGGGGGTCAAGCCCAGGTATAGACAAGCTTAATGTTGAACTGTTTAAAAAGTTTAAGGAATTCCTGCCACCACCTCTCAGATATTTCTCGAGAAAATATCTTCCCATTGGACTATAAGAAAGCCGTCCTCATCCTTATTTTTAAAAAAGGTGACCCAAGGATATGAGCAACTACAGACCTATTTCGCTCTTGTCAATAATTGCTAAGATAATGGAGAGGTTAGCTAAAAATTTCTTTGTCGGTTACGTGGAAGCAAATGGAAAAAAAAGTGATCGACAATTCGGTTTACGTAAAAGCCGGAGTACGGACGACGCGATAAGCTATCTGGTCCAAAATGTCGTGCATCCGCTGGATGCCGGTGAAAAGGTGCTCTCTATTTCCATGGACATGCAAAAAGCATTTGACACGATTTCACATCCTAAGCATGTCAAGGCAGTAGAGCGGACGGGTATAAATAGGGAATTTGTCAAATGGACAGCGAGCTACCTTGAAGGAAGAAGCCACGTAACGAAGATAGTACCTAGAAGAAGTAATGTTTTGAGTGAAGAAAGACCATGCATATTTGCAATTCCTCAGGGAACGGTTCTCCGGCCAATTGATTTCATGTTTCCCTGGATGGGCTTCTAGAGGAACAGTTGGAAGGAGTAGGTACCTAGCCTTTTTATTTGCAGATGATACCTCAATTAGAGTCACAGGAAAATCATAGGTTGGTAACTGGGAGGGCCGAGGCCTGCCTCAACAAAATCGTCGCATGGCTAAAAGGTATGGGAATGAAAGTTAATTTTTCAAAAACAAATTTCATCGCCTTTGCACTGAGGGAAAATGATATACCGTAAATCAGTACCATCAAATGTCATAGCATGACGTGCCCGCGGCTTGAATGCTTCTTTCCTGAAATAAGCCAGGTATCAGCCTGTCGTTATCTGGGAGTAGAGCTTGACCAATGCTTTATACGTCGAGAGGTGAGAAACTTTCTTTCTAAGGAGGCCATCCGAATGCTGTACTTCGCCCTGGTGCAGGTGGTGGAGGAAGTGGCTCTGGTCTTCTGGATTCTGTTTCTGTGGCACAGAAATTGCTTGATCAAAGTTCTGCTATGAAAGGAATGAGAATTATTTAAACGTCAGACGAATTATTTAAACAAATAGATGTCCTTTTCGTCACTTGATGGACAAAATCACGATGATTAGGGCTCACAAGACATTAAGGAATCACGAATTATGTTATCTTGAGGAAGGTGTCACCAGAACTCGGGAGAAAACCCCTCATAAAACTGCCTTTTAGGAGAACCGCTCGTGGCCAACTGAGTCTGGATTACAGACGGGTCAAACTTTTTAACGCCTTGCCTGACTAAGAAAAATTTCATCCCTTTCCGTATTTATAAAACAGCTGAAAAGTCACTACAAAAAACTATACCTCAACTGATAAGAAGTGGAGTTTTATTTCTGTTTATATATTGTAACAAATACCTAGTAAATCACCTTATTATTATATGCTATGTAATTTAACTAATCACAGTAGTATCACTATAATTTATAATTGCACAACTCCTCCCCACAGCACAAGTGGGGGGACTTACAGTGGGGAGTAGCATTTTGGTTTATATTAATTTCTGTACTGTTTAACAAATATAAATGAATACATTTTTTTTTAAATCTAGTAATAGTTTGATCATTCCATAGTTCATTACTTATTATAGATTCCTAGTAGGTAATTTAGGTATAATAGGTTTCATGGAGGATGAATCTTTCAATTTTCCATCAGGTAGATAGGTAGGTACTTAATTCATTAGTTATAATGCTCGAACATAAGGTACCTATTTGAATATGATAATGTTACACAGTAGGTAGGTACCTGCTTCCACTTCTTTCTTTTCTAAATCGAATTTTCTGGACTCCTTAGCACACATTTAGGTAGTGGGTTTGTGGTGTACCCACGTCGATAGTAAGTACAGCTGGTACGTAGGTATCTACAGTAGGTACACCACCTTAAATTACCGAGTTTCACACTTGCCTACTCAAGTACATGTTCAGCACTAATGGTTGAATCATTGGCTCACTTTCATCTTGAATAATTTATACCGCATACATAACCATTTTGAATATTACTATTTGAAATATTCAATAGAAAAACCGCTCATACGTAGGAAACATGCGATTCGGAAACAAACAGCGTGACACTCAAATCACTAGAATTTCCGACCTCTGCGCACACCCTATTGTGTGTGTGTGTGTGTCACTCCAAAAGATATCAAACCCTAGACATGGATCAAAAATAAGAAAATGAAAAAAATCTAAATGTCGATAATATCAAAAGAAAGGATGAGTTCGTTGTCCAGAATTGTTGGAGTTCTTGGAGTGGCCAAATTTTGAAAATTGGACAAAAAAACTTGATTTTTAAGGTTTTTGGTGTGAGTTACTATCCTAAATATAGGAATTGGTATATTCGGAATGAGAGCAAAATTTTCTTCAAGAATTATCCGCCAAATTATTTTACAAAAAATCGTAGTTCTGAAATCGATTGAAATTATTCTTTGAAAATTCTCTCATTAACTCATGGTGCATTACTGAAACTTTACTTTTTTGAGTATTTAGACTTTTTTCGTGGAATAGGGACCATTTGTGGACCTTCACAACGTTTTGGAGAATTTCAGGGACTTTAGTAGTGCACAGCTAGATTCGGCATCTGAATCACTGTGCCGCGTACGAGGGACGGACGGATGGATTTTTTCCAATTCGATTTTTGGATTCTACGTAACTTGACGTGAGACATCAAATTTTTACGGAGGGGTAAAAAAAAATTGTGCTCAGATCCAAAGGTTTAATAGGTAGGTACTTATTAAAAATAATAAACCAAAAGCAATAAACTCTGTACGATGAAAGGAGTCAGGGACTCGGTCTCCTGCAGATCCATCTTTACATAGTTTTCAATATTGACAAAATATGGGAAATAAAAAGTTCAATTCATGCAGCATGACTTGATGAGCGAATTTTCAAAGAATAATTTTAACCAATTTGGTGGGTGATTCTTATAGGCAATTTCACACTGATTCCGAATATACCAAATGTTCTTTCGTTTAAGATCGTAATTTACACCAAAAACCTCAAAAACACGATTTTTCGTATACGACGAAATTTTCAAACTTTGACCCATAGGAGTAGGTACTCCAAAAATTCTGGCCAACGAATTCATCCTTTCTTTTGATATTATTGACATTTTAAACATTTTTGGGATTTTTTATTCGATTCCACGGTCAGATATCGTCTGGAGTGACATATATATAGTGTTACATTTCAGGACTCGTTTTAGAATGGACTGAAACGGATTTCCATGAAGAAAATATTCAAAAATGTGCGTTACTAAAATTATGAAGCCATTGCAATAGCTTCATTTTCTTCGAAAATTCGCTAATTATTGAACTTCCAACATAGGTAAGTCTTTTCACATCAAGACATATCCCTACGGGTAGGAAACGATCGCTCAACAAGAGATCGGGACAAAATTAAAATGGAGAAGCTCCGAAGGGGGTGAACGTCAAAAAAGGCTGCCAAGTGTTCAACGCCCTTCCACATACACCGCTCGAGAAATCTTCCTCACATCAAACAAGTTCTGAAAAACGAAGCTTCCTCTATATCCGGTGAAAGAGCTGTTTGATGTAGTGAGCTGGTAACGAGAAGCAATGCGTCGTTTCGTACATACGATTTTAGTTCCTTTTTTCTTATTTATTCAGTATTGCTACGATTATAACGGCGTATTCACAAAGGGGGGCGTACAAATACATGCATTCCAAAGATAACAAATATTACCTTTAGAAAGAGAAAATCCTGACGAATTGATTGAGCTATTATACTTCAAGAAAGATGTTTTTCTAGACTGATAATAACGATATCGCCCACATTCGCGATTCTCACTAGAGACTGTTTGGCGGTGAAAACCGATTTGTTCTCTCGATTCTTCAAGTCAAATGTCTCTTGAGTATCATTGTATTTTCTTTTCGTAGTTATCTTACAAATTCCGGCGGCCTCAAAACTTCAGTTCATCTTCGGTAAACTGCAAATAATTTTGAGCAGTCATGAAACATCGTACGTAAAAAAGCGCATAAAAAGGTATGTAGCTAAACTTTTAAATGGACCAGCGTATTATGGGAAGCTCCCCATCTTCCAAAATCTTCCACATGCAACTCACTTTCGTAATTGGAAAATCTCTCGAGGCTTAAGGTGTTATTCAATCATGATAATACTTAAGATGAGCATCATCATAATAAGTTCATTGGGTTAAAAAAAACTTGAATAAACACATGAACACCAGGTTGTCATCAGTTTCTTTAAATTTTATTTGGATTAAATAAACCTATAATGATGATCACATGGTCTCCGCCCAGGTAGGTACCTATTATAAGGATAACTCTACAAAACATATTGTTTAGTACTGCATGCATTTCATGGGGTTCCCCTCCAAATGAGGAACAGAAATCGAAAAATTACTCCCAACCAGTAACCAATAATAATAATTCATTATTCTAAAATCGGAACGCACTTAAGATGGTGAAGTCATTATATCTTGTCAACAACTAATATTAGCATTTCAAAATCCATGCTAGTCGATACCCAGCATGTGATTCCATTTGGCGTATTTTCCTGGTGCTGGACTGGCAACTGACTCCGATGATGACATTTTTTGGGTCCATAAGACCATTTGAAATTTGAGGCTACAGGCCAGGTAGCTGAACAACGTTTTTCAAAAGATTGTCACTTATTAAAAGGTTTTGGAAATATTCTACATGAAGCCGAAAACCCCTACTAAAAAATGCGCCGGTTTTTCTATGTTAAGAATAAAGTGTGAAAGGAATGGAATTATTCGAGGAGACATAGTGCAGCTGTAAATTGGGATGATACCAATTATTGAAATAAAATATTTTTCTCTCCAACTAAAAGCACATTATTGAAGACGAATAACTAAGAAGCCCCTCCCTGACACAGATCCACCGGTGAAATCCAATTCACGAAAAATGTGGAGTTCTTAAGCTGAGCGACCAGTTTCTTTTTGCAGGGGATAATTTTCTGCTGCCGCCGTTGTCAATCAATCAACTGGAACGCTGACTTGTTTCATATCGGCAAACCAGACAGGTAGGGGTCCGACTAAGGACGTTGATCGATCACTGTTCTGATTGATAAGCAACGTTGAAAATCCATCCGTTTCGCCTTATTTTACCATTCTCAACCACATCGTCTCCTACTTCGAGAGTATTTCTTTGTCACCGCACCGTCAGCCTAAGAGCCGCTGGGTTGTGGTCACAGTTGTCATCTCTTGCTCCAGTAACTGTTGAAATACGGATGAGATGCAAGGAATCTGTTTCCCTCCGAATGGGTGACGAGTACGAGCACGTTAATTTAACTGGAGTTCCTGAATCATTATTCCATTTACCTAGAGGCTAGTAAAACATATAGGTAGGTTTCGCAAATCGTACTCCTAATATGATGCACCCACTATTCCCACAGGTCGAGAATAAAAAATTACC
>JAEMON010000001.1:16434198-16444237 GCA_030264115.1 Lygus lineolaris | reverse complement strand
AATAATAAACCTTTGTGTAATAATTTGCAGCGTTTTTCCATCCGTGTCTTTCTAGACTCGGAATTTCAATTTAAAAACGTTTGAAGAGTGTCTTTGACGTAGATTACGATAGAAATAGGTTAGCTAATCCTGGTTTGAGCTAAACCTTAGTAGTTTGATTTTTTGGTTGGAAATTAATAGGTAATAGTTTACAAGTTAAATAGTTTACAATTTTCATGAAGGATTTTAATTCAGCTCCCAAAACATAAAAGTACTCAATTTGTTTAATATTGTTTAACCCACATTTCAGTCACTATAAATGCACTCAGCGAACCCACCTGAATTCATGAATTGAACATTTTCAGCCCAGCTCATGGCAATGGTTGAAACGAACCCTACGATTCACCTCCCAATATAATTATTGTTGTACTTTATAAAAATTGTCTCTGAAATGTTTTGAGGGAATTCGGAAGCAAACATCACTAATAGCTCTAGAGTACTATCCTTGGGCCCACAAGTATACTATCCTTGGGCCCACTAGTATACTTTCCCTGGGCCCACCGTTGCATCTGCAAGTCGACTACTTCCCGCGACATGTTATGAATATTTGAGTATCTTCCTCTTTGTAATGTGCTCCTGGCAAAACTTCTTCCAATAATGAGATATATTATACAAATCACTCTAAATCCTACACTTGAAAAAATAGATCTTGCATCCAAAGCCACCAGAAAATAAGTGAACGACAAAGTCATTGTGTGGATTAGGTAATTCTTGACGAATCACGAATTTTCCCAGCACACCACGTACAGTTTACTGTTGAACTCAATATTGACAAGGAGGCTGGGAGCAAACATAGAGATTACCGACTCTATTGTGTGATCATGACCCTCTGACGAAGCTCCGAACTCACTGAGCCCACCAAATCAACTCAGCAGACAGGCCGGGATAAAGTACCTCTGTTCCTACGACAAAGGCACAGTAAGCTGTGTATTCTCGGTCAGATTACAGGGCGGTTAAGGTAAACGTGCAGGGTAGGTAACTGTTCGTAGACTCGTCATGTCTCTCTCCACAAATCGTGTTGTTGACTCAATTTTGACTCAAAAATTTAACCAACGTCATTAGGACAACAGGAGTCGATGGTTTACGACAGTTCCGATCCCCTGTAAAATGCGTATAAGGAACGAGCTATTTTTTATTTAACGGAAGTGCCAGCTCGTGGATGTACTTCATTTTTATGAAAGAACCAAGGAAAACACGACATACTTGCAACTATGAAAGAAGGGAGAAGAATAGATATGGATGTGAACAGACACAAATAGATTGGAACGTAAGAATTGTTTAATCTATCAACATTCATTCATAATATTAATAAGCAAAACTAATCCTCCTATGGGGGCGGGAAGTCAGAACGTACCTAACTAGTGGGTCCACTGACCAGGTATTTTCAAAGCCAAATTTTTGAATAACAACAATCATGTCGTCGCATATAGACGACCCGTTCATAGTTCAGGACGAGTGATACCACATTTGAATGAGTTTTAGCCGACACAATATGACGACACTCTCCGCTCACTGCTCAAATTGTTGAGAGAAAAGCTGAGCGAGTCCATCAGTTCAGTCTTTTCGATCATGTTGCACGAATGAAGGGAGGAAGTTGCTTACCTATCAATATTTCTGTGAGAGCTGGTGGGCGGACGATGTGTTCGAAAACGGTTTACGTTTTTCCACACTGATCAACCTTTATTCTACTGCTGACGACTACTTAATCGACGTATCCTAGAAACGGACCGATACACATCCAACTCACTCGTCTTCAAATTGATTCGAACAACATTCAACATTATACAGGGCCCCAAAGTATGTCCAACTCCCCACTCTCCCCGTCAACTCCAATCCTACTTCCTAGATAGAAAGCGAAGAAAAGCGAGATAGAAAGACATTTCGAATCGTCCTTATAGTTTTCTACGTGGATCTCAAATCCAAAATAAAAATGTCATCAAATTTGAACCAACTTTGTTTTTTCGAATGAAAACCCCCAATTTTCATTTCAGATTCGGATCATCACCATCCTATCAAGATAAATGAAGAAAAAAAAAGAAGAAACATCCTAGAAATCCATCCTTTTCATCGTAGAAATTTCATGAGAAGGAAGACAATTTCGAAATTTAGATGGGTGAATAAAAACGTCTGCCAAGTCGAGTGGTCAGTATAGCTTCCGCACAGTTGTATCATGGACGTGTAGAATCAGTTAGTGAAAAGTTCACCGGAATTGGTGTGGTTCCCGAGTAAGGATAAAGAAACACATTTCAAGTTTGCGCATTCACCATAGCTATTAATGATCCAAGCTTGACGGAATTCATAGGTAATTCTCCTGGAGTAGTCCCCCAACTACCCTCCAAATTTGAGCGAAATAGGTCCGCCAGGGACTGAGACACAGTTACTTCAGGATATTCACGTTTGCGCATGTTCACACGCTACTCTTGATCCGACGGCGATGAAATTGATAGAAGAATGCCAAAGGTCTAACCCGCGTAATCCCTGAAAATCACACCGTTATTGGTCTAAGTAGTTCCAGAGGTATGCCATGACAAAAGATTTCATGTTTGCGCTTAGGCAGTAGCTATTACTGATCCAACCGTGACGAAATTAATTGGAAATCGGTCCATTAGGAACTGAGAAATCGTAGTTTCACGAAATTCACGTTTGCGCGTGCCTACAAGCTACTAGTTGTCCGATGGCGATGAAATTGATATGGGACCGTCACGGGGCTAGCCCGGACAATTCTTGAAAATTCATAACCATTCTAAGGAGGTGTTCGTGAGGGCACCGTTCAATTCCCAGGATTAGCTCATCAGGTCGTCACTAGTGACATGTTTATTCCACCGATGCCTCCCTCTCTCACGTTTTACGAAGTTCTGTTTCAAACTGCGTTTTTACGCACTAAGATTGTTTTGTACAATTCTGGACAAAATGTAACCGAAAGTATTTTGAGTATTCAACTGGCTACAGCAGTACAGCACAAAAGCTCCTACTTTCGCCCGAACCTCGCAGAAAACGCATAGTCATATTTTGTAAAATAGTTAAGATTTTTGCTATATCAATTGACAAGTGTAAAATCGTTGAAACGGCCAATAAACGCCAAATTATAAATATTTCGTTCATATTGTTGATCGCATTTCTATTTTTGTGATAGCTTTTAGAAACCTACGACGACGCCACGCTACCCCTAGAAGTCGTCACCTCACAATTTTATTATAGCAAGATGCTGATAACATACTCAATGCATGGAATGGATGAATATCACTCCAATACTGTCAGCCATTTAATAAATGTTTATTCGCTAATAATACAAATTATATATATGAAGAGAGAACATTGAACTAGTTTTAGTACTCTTCAAGACAATAATGCTGAATACATCCGTATAGTGACACAAACAATGGTTGGCAAGTTGACATTTTTGGTTCTTCAAGAATAAAGGAAAGAAATAACGACGCAGTTAATGGACGATCAAGGGGAATGACTTATTATACTCGAAAAGAAGATTATTTGAGTTTCTGAACTAGATACGTAGTGCTCCGAGCAACCAACGGCAGTGAAAAGTTTGTTGAGAAACAGAGCGTCGCGACGTCGTGTGGAAGTTAGAAACTACTTTACGCTGTTGATCTCAACTGCTTCCTTTTCTTTTGAAACCCGTAACTCATTTCATTGTTGGAGACAACGTCGTTCGTATAAATCCCTATACTACTAATCCCTGGATTATACAGGGTGTTCGGTAGCGTCTCACCAGGAGGTACGTAGGTAGCGCGAGTTCCTCCAGTAACATGCTGTTCCGTAATTTTAATGTATGATTTGATCGTAAAAATATAACCAGTGTTCTCGTTTTTGTCAAAAGGAAGTCTTAATGATATTCCCAATTTATTCATGATTCATACTTACCTATTATCTTTTGACGTTTGGTAATAATTGGTCCTTCAAGCTGAATTTCGCTGGAGATGAAAATATCCGGCGGCTCTCCTATTTCAGAGAAGAGGAAGAGCACAGGGATTATGACAGATCTAAGGAATCAAGTAGTAAAGGAATTCAAGTTAGATAAAAGAGTTGAGTGAAACAAATGAAAATGAGAAACATTCATTGTCCACGTTGGAAGTGGAAACTCTAGAATGTTGGTTATTGATGTCGGAGCTCTCATGGAAATTAAGGTTCTGGTGGGGTTAAACTTACGAAATCGAGATCATCAAAAGAATTGATAATTATTTCGTAGCAGAAAAGAGCATTAGGTACGACTAATGATTTCCAGATGGAACCTGTTGATTGAAGAAAATGACATGCAAATATGAGCACTTACGAGCTGATGACAATGAACACATACCTATACTTGGCATGGTATATACCACACCCAGAGATAAGTTCATGTTGGGGAAAACTTGCGCGCCGCCCAAGTGTTTATGAACCATGGTGTTGAATATCATAAGGTGAATGATGGAAAATGAGGGGTCCCAAGCTGCGAGGCACCAGCGGTACCCGCGGTTTCCTCATTTATTGCAAAAGGACGTCAGGATAGATAAGACACCGCTTCTATTTAGGTATAGGATGCGGGTGGGCCATAAATTAGATGCCTTGGAAGGTTGTATATAGGGCAGAAACCACGAGCTGTATGAGAGGGAGGTTGGTGTGAAGTCATCTACCATTATCCACTCGAGCTCCTTTTACCCGCCACGATCGCTCGTAATGAACGGATTACAGCATAACAGTGGTGCATGGCGGATCTATTATGTATGCCTTCATTAATTATTTAGGGCATAATGAGCCTAGTGAAGCCTTAACAGTCTCGCCCGTATTTGCATCACTATGCAGGGAGATTTCCAATGAGGGAGCCGTAGTTAAGTATGGCTTGTCTCCGCTTTCCCACTCCCGAGCCTTCTACTCCGATTCTCATGCCACCCAACGCAGGATTGGGTGATAAGCCTAATCAACCTCGTCTTTAGAGGAATGTCTACTACCTCTGGGATCTAGATGATGCGCAATTGTAGTTACATGTTTCTCAGTCAGTCCTCTCAAACTAATGAACCTTCCTCTCAAAGACCTCTTATCTGTTGTCAGGCCCTACGTTTTGATTGTGAACAACGTGTCTACAGAATATCCGTTGGAGGCACCGATGAACAATGAGCTAACAATTTGGAGCCAACACATTCGATTCAAGTTAAATGTTCAAGATAGCCAAATTGAGATTGTTATATCAGCGCATTGGATCTGGGGCAAAGGAAAGAAACATCAAGAATAATTAAACTTTTTTTAAGTACTCACAATGACTGCACAATTATGGCAATTGAGGCCATTCCATTATTGGTACGGTTAGAGTGAGGGTGAGGATAAACAGGAAAAACTTTCTCAGGATCTCAGCTGTCCAACGGTGTAGTATTTTCAAATTTCGGTGCACCGCTTAAGGAAGAAAACTGCGTTTTTATGTAACAAGAAAAAATTGGGTTTTTCAAGGTAATCCGTACTTTAGGGTGTTGACGACCTGACCATGACTTGAGGAGGTAGCTATAGGTAAGTTTGCGGTTTCCAGGTAAATTTTTAATCTGAATCGAATGGTGACACTCCAAATTCATTTTGACTGATGAAAAATTGATTTTCCAAGCAAACTGGCGAATTTTAGGACATACCAGCACATTTAAATCATATTTTTCTGGGCACTAATTATTTAGAATACTTCCATCAACACGCAAATATTGCCAAAATACAAGTATCAAATACAAGTATCAAGAATTCACAATTTTCCTCGAAAAATCAATTTTTTATCAGTCAGAATGAATTGGGAGTTTCACCATTCGATTCTGCGTGGAAATTTACCCGGAAAAAGATCCTTAACTCCTCCAGTCATGGTCAGGAAATCCGTTGCAGACCATTCTAAAACGATTCCTGAAATTTGACATTATATATATATATATATATGTGTGTGTGTGTGTGTGTGTGTGTGTGTGTGTGTGTGTGTGTGTGTGTGTGTGTGTGTGTTGTATGTGTGTATGTGTGTGTGTGTGTGTCATCCCAGACGATATTTGCTCGAGGGATCGAGATAAAAAATCCCAAAAAAATTTAAAATGTCAATAGTATCAAGAGAAAGGATGAGTTCGTTGGCCAGAATTTTTTGAGTACCCCAAGGGGTCAAATGTTGAAAATTTAGACTCAAAAACCGCTTAAAAAAACGTGTTTCTTGAGGTTTTTGGTGTGAATTAGCATCTTGACCATATTCGGAATCAGCGTGAAATTTCCTATTAGAATCAGCCACGAAATCGGTTAAAATTATTCTTTGAAAATTCGCTCACCAACTCATGCTGCATGAATGGAACTTTTTACGTTTTAGACCTTCCTGAACCATTTTGGTTTCGCGTCGGTCTGTCTGTCCGGAATCCTTGCAACACGCATAACTTCCACAATTTCCATCCGATTTTGATGACATTTTCAGGCATTACGCGGGTTAGCCCCTATATGGTCCCCTATGAAATCCATTACCAGCCGACCAACGGTAGCCTCTGCGCATACGTAAAAGTGAAATCCTCGAAACATAATTTTATCGCAACCTAATGGTCCGAGGAAGCTATGTGCCACACCCAACTTGGCAGGCGTTTTTTGCATTCAAACGAAATGAATGCAAAAACCCAGCATTCATGCTGGGACAGCGTTGGAGAGAGCATTAAATTTATTGTAAGATTAAGTCAACTTTGAATCACTGAAACTGTATTTTTTGAGCTCTTGTAGAGCGCGAACTTAAATTTATGTCGTATTTCACATTTCATCAAGGATATCATCAGTGGTTTTTACCTAAATATTTTTGATGAAACCCGTTTGCAAGAACTGTTACTGTAACGCTGATTTCGGCCCTGAGGATATTTTCCTGGAGATGAGGGTTATTGGAAGTTGTTTTTACTTGTTAACCCATTCAAATCCTGCGAGTTTCATCAATGTCCTTATGGAGATTCCGTGGGAAGAGCTCAAAATGCAAAAACAACGTTTGTTCACCAATTTCTCTTAGTTTCTCACTTAATTAACCTGGGGGGCTGAAATTCTTATTGGTCCATCCACATACATGTAGAAACCAAGCCTTGAAATTGGAATTTGTTGTTAAACCTGACACGCGTAGGTACACATACGTACTTTCACACATTTGTATAAAACATGGAGATAGTTAATCATACACGTCGATCAGAACCATTCCAAGAAGGTAATCCAAAAATTTTCTGCTGATTGCAATACTTTCCTTTCGCCTTCCAGGACGGTTGAGGAAAGTAAAATACTTGAAAATATAGGTATAACAGAACTGTACCTATACCACTGGTGTTTTAATAGAATAGACCTTTGTCCAAAGACTAAATCTGTCATTCTCGACGGAACTGATGCTCAGGTCAGCTTGACCCAGTAATCCCGAGCTCCTTTCTCGACGTCACTTCCAAGATAAAATCAGTTCGCGATGGCACCTTGTACACGGCTCAAACATCATAATCTACTGTTACTTTCCTTAATAAGAAAGTAGTGTTCGATGTGCGATTCATCTCTTATTCGCCCGAAAATCGTACAAAACACTCAAGATCACCACAGCTCATAGTGCAGTGGTTAACCTGAATAGCACGAAATGGTTTCATTAGCATTTTCGCCCCTGGTATAGTTAAGAAGAATTTTTCACACCATGAAGATGAGAGAGAGTCAACTTCAAGAAATGTAGACAGAACGAAAATTCTGACAATCTCACCAATTTCGGTAAAATAAATTCCATTTCGAAAACGTCAACCCTTATTTTTCGACGTCATACTCATCCTTTCTTGTTTGTTAACTTAACATTTACGTCGTTTGGTCTTTTGGTATCGTTTGAAGTGACACACTATAACTTCCTATTGTACATTTTCCCAAGTCAAACATAACTTCATATATCACAAGGAACGTTCTTGGGGAATAGGAAGATGATTACTTCCAACAAGTAATGTCAAACAGGCGCCATAGTGACGTAATTTCCTGGCACCATGGTGACACTAAAACTAGTCCATAAAAAACTCAAATTTATTCATGTACGCGATTCATTGGGCTAACCTATTGATTATATACGAGTATATTATATTATTGATTGATTCAGCATATCATTTCCGAGTGAAATACGCAATTTTGAGGGTTACAAATAATATATTGTTCGGCCTGAAATTCATCACGTAGTTGTTGATCAGTGGTTATATGATCTCTTGAGACTTCCGCTGCGGCGTTTCCTGTGGGACGTTTGATCCTTTTGGTAGGTAGGTATTATAGTGTTTATCTTCGTGAACTCTGGAAAATAATCTGCTATCCAATTTCGGTTTTGTGCTCATTTTAGACCCAACTGATCATGTACATTTCATGTGTTTAGTGCAGATGCCACAACTGTAGACGGTTGGTACCCTACAAGCACCAAAGACCCAGAACGATGATGGGGAAAGCCATCCAGGAAGTACCTATACCTACTTTTTCTTTGATAAAAATAAATACTGCTATCCTTAGTTATTTTCTCTATGTCCAACAGTTGGTTAGTTCTTAGATTCTTTATGATTTTATAGGGGTTAATCCACCTCTTCATAGGAGGTCTGGATCAACCCCCCCCCCCCCCCTCACCACCCTCCAGATCCATCTGTTTTGATTGTCAAAACTGCAGGGAAAGTCTTAGGATCAATTAAACAACCCTATTTACTCAAAGCTCATCAATTTTAGAAAAACCGTAAATTGGCAGTCAGTACATATCCGGATAAAGACAGTATTGGGATAAAACAAAACTGTCCGACTAACAAATAACTGTAATAATAATAATCACTGGCCGACAACACCAGAGATAACAGCTACTGAGTCTTGCTGTTATGTTTTATGAATCATCTCGGTCGACTTTATACAGCTTGTCCTCTTCAAGGGTATCGATGTTCGGAAGGCCCGAATGTGAGTTGTGGGAGGAAGTCAAAAAAGCAGTTACCGGCTACGTGCGGTTTAGATAAATTGTGGGTTAAGGCGTGGGGTGTGGATGGCGATGTTGGGGGAGTTCAGAACTGAATAGGACGGAAAGATCACTAAGAACCGTGGGAGGGAGCAATGAGTGGGATTGAGGCAGAAGGGAAGGCCAAAGCAGAGGCAAGTGATGGTAAGGTGGAGCTAAGTAGCGACGGTGAAGGGGGAACAAGTCAGAGGAAAACTCGAGGAGAGGAGAAATCATCTCAAAGTGCCGGAGAATCAGCTTCAAGCCGGTAGCTCCCGGACGGTAGTGCTAACTCTCCTCTATCTCTCTCTTTATTATTTCGATCTTGTAATGCTCTTCCCGTTCACCTTTTATGACGTGTTACAGTGAAGCTGCTGACCCAGCAGCTGTTCCGTCTCTTAAGAATATACTCTAGTTCTCTCTCTTTTATTCGCGAATCGGCTTCTTTTATTCGCGGCTGCAACATCCAGGAGGAGCCAACGCTGTATTAGGGCACCTTTACAGTAGGTACTTGGCTAATCCAGCTGCAAACCTTCCCATCCACTCCGTTTTTCCTTTATCCACTTTTATTTTCCTCTTCTTTGTATATTTTAAAAAATGTCGCCCCCAAAAACTTACAGTTCCTAAGCCCTGCGTAGCTCTCTCCACGGCATTATCTCCTGCTCTACCTAAAAGGAATTGATAGCAGGTAGGTATACAGATGAAAGATATATTGAAATGGAATTCACTCTTATCTACTCAGCAGCCATTAAATCTTTTGCATACCGTAGTGATGAGGTACTCAGTCTACTTGGTCTATAATGGCGATCTAACTGAATAATGTCTCAAAAATTGAAGACTAGGTATCCGAATCGCTACACATTCGCAGAGAAACTGCCGTCGTAGAGTTTCAAACCCTGCTATGAAACTATTTGACAAAAAGTTTCGGTGAATCGCATTGTCGAACACAATTGGCTCTCACCCTTGCAGATCACCAGATCGTGGAACTGCTTAGTTGATTTGAAATGAAAATAGTAGGAACCAAGTAGATACCTACCTAAATAAACACACAACAAGTATCGAGAGGGGGGGGGGGGG
>JAEMON010000001.1:16411267-16429951 GCA_030264115.1 Lygus lineolaris | reverse complement strand
ACTCCAAGGGGTAAAACTTTGAAAATTTAGAGTCAAAAATCGATTTAAAAAAAAAGAAAAAAAGTGTTTGTTGAGGTTTTTGGTGTGAATTACCATCTTAAACATAGGAACATATGGTATATTCGGAATCAGCTTGAAATTTCCTATAAGAATCACCCATTAAATCGGTGAAAATTATTCTTTGAAGACATTTTCGCACATACGATACCCCACATGTGGTACCTTTTCGGAAAGCTCTCACTGAGATCTACCATCAGAAAAAGAAAACAAATAACCATGCGCTCACCCCGTTGTGACATCACGCTGCTCCTTTCAGCCGTTTCACCCAAACTTAATTTTTTACTTTTACCTTTTAAACGTTTACTTGAATTCACTCGTGGAGGGAGGGGGAGGCGGTCAGATCGCTGAACCTGTCTGAGGGTCGGAACAAGCACTTAGTAATGAACTAAACATAGGTTTCGTCTGTCCACCAATTGCTCCATGATTTAATCTTAGTCACCTTGACCTTGATTAGGAACGCTGCCTTCTCACATAAGACAACATGATGGAGATGATGTAATAAGTAGGCGATTCGTATGAACTGCCAATAAGAAGAAGCACACAAGTTATTTTTCTTCTACGGGAAACTCCCAACGGACGTTTTCAGGGCCCTTTGAAACGGTATGCAAACAACTCCTCCGCAAAACAAAGGCAGGTAGGCAAGTTAGCTAAACAAAAGCTAATGAAAGGAAGAAACGGAAAGGCCTTCAATCCTGCCACTAATTTCAGTTCACCCAAGGGAACCCAATTCTGGCATCATCCACATCAGATGCAAATAGGTATGAAACTAAAGAACTCAACGGTCTTCTATTCCTCTCTGATGGACGGATAGCACATCTGTAATCATGTTAATCTTGCGACGCAAAACAGGATGTGTATTTCATCCAGCTCAAATTATTTTCTTCTTACCTTTGTTTGGATATTATTCTGATGTACAAAAGACAACCCACTAAAGCTGAACGAGAGTTACGGGAATTATTGGTAAAACGGGGTGATGGTTAAGGTAAAGCTACGTAGATTTTTTCAAAATAGTGGAAGAATGGGCGAAAACGTCTTACAAGTTGTGATATTGTTGTTTGATGTGTTTGACTATTATTGACGATGATATTTTCCTTATTTGTAACTAATTAGACAGAGTTGTAAGAGGTATACAAATAAATAGAACAATGACTGTTAATTAAACACCAACAACAACACACAAATTCAACACTAAAAAAACGAAGCTAGCTGTGTTTGGTAGTGGTAACAAATCTGATGACATTGATCTGAAAAATCTGACATTGATTATAGAAAGTTAATATTTGAGGTACAAAGGGACAGCAGTCTACTTGGAGTATGTTCTCGAGAGTATATTGATATGGTAAACTACCTTAAATACATAGGTGTTACGAGTATAATAGATCAAGAGTTGTCATGGCGCCTCCATATAGACTGCTGTTGTGATAAACTTTAAAAAATTTCCTATATCTTCTACAACATCAAAGAAAAATGTTAGCCAAGGAGAAACTTGAACTAGTGTATTATAAAATGTGTCAGCCTGCAATTCAGTAAGGAATACTAGCTTGGGGTAGTACTTTTACCACTCATATGTATAAACAAACTATATTTGAAACAAAAAACTATTCTGAACACATTAAAAAGAACTATGTTCCCTTCCTCGTCGAACCCCAACCGAGGAGGTTTTTGACCTTGTAAAGGTCTTCAATATTTGTCAACTCTATGTGAAGATTTCGCTATTATTTTATCATAAACATCCGAACATTATAAACGATATAAGGACACCTTTTTACTTTACACGCTTTGTGTCTCCAGGAAACTTTGTACTCCCTAGACCCTGACGTTCTTACTACTCATAGTCCATCCTACATACTATACATAATCCATAGGAATCGAAGCACTAACATGAAATCTCCTATGAACTACACGAGATCCAATTAAAAACTGAACTTTTATCATGTATAGTTAGGAAAGGAATGGGCAGTTTTGATAACTTGACCGGCAGCATATATACCTGTGATAAATGAAGATGTTTACAGGTGTATGCTGTTGATCATGTAAAAGCATGTAACTGTCTGATCATTTAACTCGAGTATTTATTGAACGGTTGAATTTTAAATTTTATCGAAGATTGGTAGAATACTATGCAATGCAATTGGCAACTGATTGCCTAACAACACGGGCATACCCTATCGTTAGGCATAATCAATCAAATGTTTAGCGCCTAAGTACCTCGTATTTGATACTTATCTGTCATTTGTCATTGTAACTTATTCGTGAATAAACTATATTCTATTCTATTCTTTAAAAAAAAAAAAAAAGTTATATTTCCCCCTGACCCATGTGGCAGCGTTATTTTTCAAGAAACAGGTGGCAGAATGTAGCGTTCGAAACATGGACATAACGGGTTTTAGGTGGCAGAATGTCTATTACCCTCGAGGACAAACCACCAAAAGAAGAAGATTAATTTTGGTCCGTGGTAACTAAGCAAAATGCCGTGGCGGATGGACAGATTTTTATTTGTATTATTTTTATTTTATTTTTTTAATTTTTATTGAAACGTGAAGAAAATTTAGGATGGGGATTTTTGCTCAATTCCAATGGTACATTTTCGAAAAAACCCGAAAGCAATGTACCTGGATTCATCGGAACCGTGAAAAAAAGCAAGTTTCGTTTTCCAACATTCATAGAATCAATAAATTGTCATGATTTATCTATGATTCCTTTTTTTAGCCATACATTTATTTAGTATTACGGAGGTAGAAGAGTGGTTCAATCTCGGTCGAAAGGTACTCTCCTGGATTTCCAAGAGCCAGAAGAATACTTTCAAACTTGATATTAACCTCAAGTTGGTACAAAGAAGTTGCTTTGATAACTACCAGTTATTCTGTTCAGTTGAGAAGTTTACAGAACGCCTACCTTCTTCAACAGCAACTCTTTCCATGCAAATTCGCTACAAAAAAATTTCAGAACTGAAAGAGTGAAACTTTACGTCGTCCCGGCCTTTCAGACTACTGGGATCTTGTTATGGTGCTTCCAGAAACGATAGTTTGAAGAGTTGTTGAATATCTTATGTTTAACCCTATCCGTACATAAATATGTATTGCTTGATTAAGATTGTGCGGACGTTGAGTGGTTCCCTGAAAATTCAGGGCTTTTTGCGGTGATTTCAGTCCCAAATGTTTAAGTTCTTACAGTAACGAGTTCTTAACACTATTGATTCAGCTAAAAGTAAAAGCATTATATCAAAATTTGATAGGTACAAGGATTAGAGTAGTATTAGCTCAATAACATTTAACGTTACTGAATTGATAACGCTTGAAAACTTATTCTTATAAGACAACTACTTAATAAATGATACTTATCCGTTTTTGTTTGGTGTTCTTGAATGATGTTTTATGTTTCCTAGGCTTCATCAGCCTTATTTTTTTTTAGTTCGAAATTCCGCCCAGTTTGGCCACAAGAAGGGTGGAAAGAACGCTTGTGACGTAGTAACTTACAGGTGCTCAGGACCCCCCCACCCCCCCTCCCGCGCGGGCATGGGCTGAGATGACGTATCAAGTTGTACAAATACAAGACCCATTTTCTCTCATCAGATACCCCTCATGTTGCACCTTCCTGGAAAGCTCTCACTGAGACCATTCAATTGAAAAAGTAGCATGTAACGAGTTCTGTAGCACTATTGATTCAGCATTATCAATATTTGATAAGAACAAGGATTAGAGTGTTATTAGCTCAAAAACATTTAACGTTACTGAACTAGTAACGCTTGAAGACTTATTCTTATATGACAACTACCTAATAAATAATACTTATCCGTTTTTGCTTCCTCACTATCGAAGTTGGGAAGCGATGTATTCGCTCAAGAAGTACAACATTTTTTGTCTCCCATCTTTTGCAAAACCTAAATGGCGTCACGCCCTTGGGTTTGAATTGGAGAGGAGGGAGATACAAGGGAATGTGCTGTTGAAGAAGACCAATTCAGGTAAGTGGCAAAATAGATGAGGGAGGTAACGCCACGAAGAACCCCTGCGGATGAACATTCCCTAGAGCAGTTTACTACGAGTATACTGGCGATTTTTGGAAGTACGCAAGAAGAAGACAGTTATAATATTATAGTAGTTACCAATAACATTAATATTATTTTAATTTTAAAATTGTTAACGAAGTATTTTAATAACCATCATTACATGGTTACTTTGTTTACTTCGAATATGAAGGAGGTGCTAGAAGATCGGAAAATTCTGGACCAGACCTACTTTTTCCTCTCCGACGGACACGAGATATTTCCAAACTGGAACACGCAGTGGGACCAAGGGAAACCAGGATTAGTGGGACCTGGGTAAGTGAGAAACCTCTGTTTGGGAGGAAAGTTCCGGGCTCAAATCCTCGAGGCCCAAAATCAGCTTGGAGTGTGCAAAAGAGACCTCTTCAATGAGTGGGATTTGTTTTTCCTAAGGAACACTTCCATGAGTTAGAGTCTCAGTTCTACCGCCAGAGCCTCTTTGAATGTGAACGAGACCTCTGTGAGTCAATGAAGAGTCTGGTGAAGAGGTGGAAAGGCAGGATGGCATTGGTGGCAGGAAGATGAAGGAGATGACCAACGGAGGAGCACAAGAATGATGGAAAAAGAAGTGAGCTGAAGATTACGAACAGATGAAATCTTTCAAAAGAAGGGCGATCATCTGTGTCCACAACGAAGAAATACTTGAGGACAGCCACCAGATCAAACAACAACAACACGATCCCTCGAACTATGGTATGATTGATCTCAAACTGAAATTTCTTTCTACGGTTATCATGGGAACGAGCCTTGAAATCTGATTTTTTTCACCTCGTAAGGTAACTATCATGTGCGAAAAAAATGTATGTACGAATATTTACTTGACTGAAACGTAGATAAATGTATGGGCATACATTTTTGCATAAATAGTTAGAAATGGTTTCAAAATGAAGGAGCTATGTTAAACCCATATCCTTCCAAAATACCAAAATGTGTGCTCCCTTTTGTTCTAACCACTTGAAATACTGCTTCTAGACCCTCCAGGTCAAGTAAGGAAATCAAAAATGTAGAGAGAATTAATTGAATAAAATAATAATATTATATGAACACGCAAAGATACCACTCACATCTTCATACAGTAAGAACCCAGCCACTAACTGTTTACACAGTATGGACACTTTTGTTTCGATATAATATTTGAAGGAGGGAGAAAACAGCTCTACAGAGCTTGATATTCATAGGAAGACAAATACGCATATAAACGTAAAGGCCGCCCCATACCACCTCGCTGACAGCTCCACATTATTACTGCACGTTGGGGGTAGCTTACTTATTTATTGGCTTTCCTACCACCCGGTTTATGGTCTCATTAAATGGGATTTCAAGCTGAAAATGCGCATAAAGGAATTTTGAAGGGTGCTGAATCCGATTCCGGGATGTAAGCATTATTCTAGCAATAGTTTGAAAATTAATTCTAGACAATACTTGAGCCTAGGAACGTTGATAAAAATGATTCAAAGTACCAAAAGAAATGAAGGGATAAAGGCCAGTATTTTTTTAGTGTTTCAAAATTTAAGGGTTGAAAATCTTGAAAAAAATGTTGAGTGTAGAAGCGTTGTGTATTTTTCGTTTATTCCTCAGCATACTGGCACGGAAATATAATATTATTGTGAATTCCCACTTTTTCAAGCGCAATTCCCGACCTATATTGAAATTATATAGGTTTTCAGACGTTTATAAACAAATTTAGAAATTATAAACTATACTGTTTTAGACGTTTACGACGTTTAAATATTAAAATTATTCATATAGTGCAGAATACCGACATTATTTCGTTTCTTTTACCCAAAGTTTAACACTGTAACACTTTTTCCGTAGGCAGGGTGGGAGTCCCACCAAGTACGTCCCCCCCCCCCCCCCCCCCCCCCCCCCCCCCCCCCCCCCCTTATTATGCATTTTTGAGAAAATTCCAAATCTTAACTCCCCTTTATTTTTTGCGTAGAATCGAAATATGACAATTTTGCGCTTGTGCGCATGAGCAAACCGAGCTCAATAAGCCCTAACTTTGTTTTTTGAAATGAGAACCCACATTTTTTATTGCAGATTCAGATTCTACGCAAAATTTCATGAAAAATTAACCTGTCATTTGAATGTTGGAGTACGCGGCAATGGGCGCAAATACGCACTAAATGTGCGCAAATTGCCAAAATTCGAGTTTAGTGTAAGTATTCAATTACCACATTCGATAGATGATTTTCGGGGTATTTTTTCAGGCTGAATCGCGCGGTGGTGTCAGTTTTAAGATTTGTGCAATGCTGATTTGAAGATAGGTGGAACTCTGTACCACTCCGCTGTTTTCTTAGGTAGTATTGCCCGAATCGAAAAACTGACTCCACTACGCGATTCAGGATGAAAAAATACCCATAAAATCATGTATTGCATGTGGTGATTGAATATTTACACTAAACTCAAATTTTGGCAATTTGCGCACATTTAGCACGTATTTGCGCCCATTGCCGCGTACTCTAAAATTCGAATGATAAGTTAAATTTTCATTAAATCTTACGTACCTACAATCTGAATCTACAACAAAAAAACTCGGCGCTGCGCGCCTCGCCAGGGGGCAAGCCCCCTGGACCCCGGGATGCTTACCGTTTAGAGCCTGAGGCTAAAATTCGAGAAACATGGAACATGCTTTGGGAAGTGTAGTCCATGGCTAAAGCATGTTCCATGTTAAAAAAAAAAAATATTAATAAAAAAAATATAAGGAAAAAAATGAAAATAAAAATATAACATAATACGATGTTGGGAACTAGCCCAAAATGGCATCTCCTACCCTTAGCACAGACCTGTGGCTCAGTCACAATCGGAAGTTGGGGACTAGCCCAATAGGAAGTTGGGAACTAGCCCAAAATAAATTTCGTCACCCATCCGCGTCACCCATTCCGCGTTACCCATTCCGCGTGACATTTTTGGGAGTGTGTAGTCCATGGCTAAAGCATGTTCCATGCTAAAATCGGGGTTCCCATTTGACAAAACAAAGATAGGGCTTGAGATTCTAAGGGGAGTCACGATTTGGAAATTTTTTTCTAAAATGCATACTAAGGGAGTTAGGTAGGGGGCGTAGTTGATGGGACACCCTGTATAAATATATTCACATAGTTATATACGTGTGCCTCCAAATGGTATCTGACCACAGGATGGATGTAAAAGATCGAAAGAAATTTCAAAATGTCAATAATATTAAAAGAAAGGATGAATTCGTTTGAATTTTCGGAGTACTCTATGAGTTCAAATTTCCAAAATTTAGGGTTAAAAATCTTAAATCTCAAACATAGGAACATAGATTATGGTATATTCGGAATTAGCGTAAAATCATAATCACGTGGTCCTTTAATTCATTCCAGCTTTGATGTTGGAAAATAAAATGTTTAGCACTGAGTTTCAGTAGAATAAGTAGGTAGTTCATCTGAGACTCATTTTATGTCTAGAAAGGTTGCTTGCGAAAGAAAAGTAATCCGAATCTTCCCAAGCGATCTGGATTAGGGGAAACTGGAACGGGAGAAGAATCAAATAACGGAGGGAAGCTTCTGTGACTACAACAATATCCTCCAAACAACACTCGGTCTTCCCTAAAAATGCGCTTCTGAGTTGGCGAAATCTAAATAGCTGCGTAGGCTTTCCAAAGCATCTCCGACGCCGATATCTTGATCTTGGACATCGTGCGAGGTCGCAAATTTAGGCACTTCCTTTCTTCGAAAGTAATAGAAGTTGACTCATACTTCTATCCCCTCACTACCTTTCAGCACCAAGTACGGACCGCCGTAAAGTGTGCAGACATCGACCAAATATTGTATGGGAAAGAGAAAGTAATGTTTCACCGTGGCTTCTATGCACTTCTTCACATAGAATCGATTAGTTACATTGAAAATAACAAACATTACCAACTGTAATTTTTCCGAGTTTCATTAATGTGTACGTGTAAGAGATAAGTAAGTGCATTCAAAACAATGTCTTTGGCAATTGTTTAACGTCTCTTAGAATACTAAATATACTGCCAGAAGATGATGTTCCAGTCATGCAACACGAGTTAATGAGGGAACGTAGGTACCTAGTTTTCCACTAGTAAAGGTCCTTTTATTCTTTAGAAGGTTTGATGTGACAAAGATTTTGATAGATCATACAATTCCGGTATACTTGCATCGGATACTTCACGGGTGGCACCAGGTTATTTGTTATATGACTGGCGAGATAGATCATCCCTTCGCATCACGCATCAACTGTAAGGATATAGATGATGGGGACGGAACCCAAGTCCAAGGGAGACCCCTCTTTTGAAGGCAAGAACAATTCTTTCCTGAGAAGGGTTCTCATCATTTTCTATTCCATGTTTTAACTTTCATCCCTTCTGAATACAAACACAAGGTCTGCCTTTGAAGAAATTCGTCGAATTATATAAAAATACGAGGAAGGACGTTATGTATGCCCTCTTTCGGGAGGAGCAGATCATATTATTGTTTTCCGGTTTATCTACAGCGGGCAGCGTTTTCCGTTAAGTCCACCCTTGTAGATCGATGGGGTGCTTTTAGGGGATAATCATCATTCATTGGATTATTCCCAGGGTCAAGGATGGGACTATCCCCCCTTCCGCACTGAAACTGTTTATTATTATTAATTATTGTGCGGAATCATCTTCATAATCATAATAGGTAGGTATATAACTATCATCGTAGGTACATGCGTGAAGGGGGCTTCAACTAGTTCATTGCACTCATATTGAGAACTAAGCTGGTTTTTGAGTGTCCTACTGCTGATTTGAGTTTACAATTTAAACCCACAAACACACACGCACACACTAAATACGAAAAGACTTGCATTGCATTGTACCGACTTTTGGCAGCCTCATGGCTGGGGTAAGGGTCGCTCGGGATTGCCCAAACCTGGTGTCTGTACAAATTCCTAGTTGAAATAAATGCATAATATTATATTGTTACAAAATTTAGGTTAAAAATGTAAACAATCCTCGATACAATCGAATTAGGTACATGACTAAATCGCAATTACGTAAATGTTCACTTCTTCAATAATGTAATAGAACGGAAGAAGAACGGATGAATGGATGGATAGAATGTGATGTAGTTAATACTGGATGGGTAAAGCGTGGAATTAATTATTTTCATTGCAACCTGGCAGCAAAAAACTCAAAAACCAAGTGTGAGAGGGATTTTGGTGAAATTCTCCAACACGAACTTTTCATTAGGTAAGAGGGATTGTGAGCGAGATAACCCCTTTTAGGTAATGACATACACATAAACGTATTGGAAAATGCCTGTGACATATTTGATTGACTGAAATGACTAACATAGGTACGTCAAGGACTGATAGTTTGATGTTTTCACGTTTCCATTTTCGAGTTTTTTTTTTTAATCACGTTCAAGTATCCACAGTTTTTACCTTCCTTATCATTCTAGACCATCTGTGCTGCAAAGTTAGCGAAATTTACTTTTTTGTTGGTTGATTTGTCAACCTTTATGCATAGGTGTATACCATGAAGAAGGAGGATACCTATAGATATTTTGACTGGAGTGGGAAATCTCTATGCACTGAACAAGTTTCTAAACAAGGAAGCCCGGACAATTTCAATTCCGTTCAATTCAAATTCATTCAGAGAAATATTTTTACATTGCAGAACAAAAATAGTATACAACAAACATTTATTCTCATTTTCTCAATTTTGAATTCCTTGAGCCTAAGGAATTACTGGCCAGTCCAGGCCCTTCATTTCCAATTGTTTGGGACAATTTCACTGTTATGTAGTTAGCTTGTTTCATAACAATCACTACATAATGCAGCTCTTTAAATTAGTTCTCACAATATCACAACAAACTTCAACAAACTGACATATTGTAAACATAATATGTTGAACCATAATAACCATCTTAATTATATGTAGAATATTGCAGCCTACTAAGAATACCTAGGTATCTTTTACCTAGTAAAACTTATTAGTCATATGTGACGGGGCCATGGACGGAGCCCTCACCCCCGGGTCCCACGTGACTGACTGTGCCCTCTGGAGGAGTTTTCCGAAAAACTCCAACGCACCCTGAACGCTCTCCAGTTTGCTAGAGCCCTTGAGACGATTCATAATCGAACTGTAATATTTTGCATTGATTGAGCGTGCCCGTAGTGGCAGTTGTGCCATATTGTCCATAATTATTATCCTGATTAAATGCCTACATTTTCATTACGATTTGCCATCAGTTAAGTACCTACCAAATTTTATCATTCTGAATAAACCGGACATTAAATTCAAAGTGCTGTTGCTGATTGTTTCGCCCACTACATAACTATGGATGAACTAGAAGAAGGGGAGATTAAGGACTTAAGCGGCCCAAACACGCTCAATATTATTGTACAATATTTTGGTTTGTGCAATAAAATTGATCGTGTGCGGGCGATATTGAAAGGTTAAGCAATATATTGTGTGATTTTCAAAACCTTGAAAATATATTGTGCAAACGGGTCAATGTTGTGCGGTCTGTTGGCAACATTGCGCAATATCCCGCCACTTGGTCTGTCAGTTTCAACTCGTCCTCTCAACTACGCACCATCATGAAGGACAAGAACACCGAAAAAAAAATGTATTGTATAATTTATTGAGGTGTTTCGTGGTCTTCTGGCTCTGTGGTATGTCAAATGCAAAGATAACCGTGCCAAAAAGGCGGAGCAGTACGATGTGTTGATAGGAAAATACCGCGGAAAACTACCAGGACGCTGAGAAACATGATGTAGAAAATATAAATTCTTTTGCGTACAAACTTCTGGAAAGAATTACAAACTGGTTGTACTGTTTGACTGTTTGCACAAACTGGTTGTACGTCTGCGCTAGCGATTGCCCAATATATTGCACAACCGTCAATATCGCCTCCATGCGATACAATCTTTGAACAAACCAACATACTGTACAATAATATTGACCATCTAGGGACGGGTGTCAATATATTGTGCAACCCACATCTCACAATATTATTGAGCGTGTATGGGCCGCTTTAGATTCTACATCAGAAGTGGGATAACCAAACTGGCAATCAGTGCCTAGATGACAATCAAGGTTTCATGGCTCAAATGACGGAACAACAATCCAGGAATTCCGAACGAATTTTGGAACATCTATTATCCAATTTTACTCAGCCAACTGCACCAACGCCACACGTAAGTCGAATGTTAATTTTGCCCGAAAATGACCCTGAAGCCGAAGGTACTGACCCTAGAGCATGGATAAACACACGGTAATATGTGTGTGTAACAAACACGGTTGATATGTATCTGCATGATCACATTGATCACCCATGAGTGATTTGATTTTGTCATTGAGTAATGCATCCCAAGGCACTGCAGCACGCTGGCTCTGGGATGAAATGGACCTAATTCAAAACGCGTTTTCTCACCGAATTTGGCTCAATCGAAACCCCAGCCTGATTAATTGCTAGTCCGCTTGAAATGACTCCCACGGATTCGACAATTACGTTGGGTTCACCACCAAAATGCTTGGAATTTCAAATTCCTGATTTTCTCAAATGACTCAACAAGAAATCTGAATCTCTCTTGTCCTCGCTCATCTTTCTAAATTTGACGGGAGGATCAGGAGAATTGCTCATAACAACGAAATATTGACTCGTGAAAAATTACTGAAGGAAAAAAGTTTGACACACAGGAAACGTCAGTCAACCAATCAAAATGAGTCTCCAGCTAAACGTCAATAAGTAGTTTTCTTCACAACCTTCTACGTCCAACCCCATTTTAAACCGCAAATTTTGTGGGTATTGCAAACGTCTTGGTCACAAGATTTCCGATTGCAGATCGAAAAACGCTTCAATCAGATCTGATCGAGGTGCCTCAACATCCTCATCTTCAAACTTTGGTTCATGGAAGGACGGTGGACGCCAGAAATTGTCCTGTTTTCACAAGAGTAGAAAACAAAAATTTCACAAGGGTGAGGAATTTGAGTACACGTTTGATTCTGGCAGTGATTGTAGTTTACTTCGTCAAAAAATAAGTTCAAAATTTCTTGGACCAGTTTTTGATCAACCTGTAATTCTTAGTGGTATTGGCTCATCTAGAGTTACTAATAATTCCCAAGTCGTTTCAAATGTGTTCATCAATGATAATGCAACACAACACAACCTATCACACAACAACAACAACAACAACACAATCTACAACAATATATTTTACAATCTATTACAATCTATTTTCACATCGTTCCAGATGTGAATTATTGCGAATGTAATATTTTTAGTTCCAGCTAAATTCATGGTGAGACTGTTTTTGGTGAACCAATTCGCTACGTCGTGGATTGTAATTCCCGCTGTGGAGTGTGCCTATTCCCAACTGTTGCTGTACTGTCATTTATCACAATTATAGCTACGTCATGTGGAAAGGCCACGAATTTGCATCTTGAATTCATGAAAAACAGATCATTGATTGTATTGGAAATAAAATTGCCCAAAGGACAGAGCCTTGCTGTACCCTGTAGCAGATATTTTCCAAATTGCTATCAATTTTTTGAATTAGCACAGTACATTGCTGTCTATCCGAGAGGTACTTTTTTTAAATAATTTAACCGCAGTTTTATCAAGGCTAATTCTTTCAAGTTTTATGACTAATCTTGATGTTTCTTGGAGTCAAATGCTTTTGTAAGATCAACGAATATTCCCATTACTTTGTTTCCTTTGTGGAGCCCATTTGTTATTTCAGTTATAAGATTGACTAGTCCGTCTTCTGTTCCCATGTTCTGTCTAAACCCAAATTGGATAAGCGGTTGGAGATTATTTATTTCCAGATATTCTACGAGTTGTGACTTGGCTAAGTTTTCAAATATTTTTGCAGAGTTTGATAGAATCGAAATAGAGTGGTAATTACTTTCTGATGCCCGCAATATTTCTAGACTAGTACAACACCTGAGTGAAAGAGAAATTACCCACAATGCAATAGTACGCAAGACTCTGATGAGGACCCTCGAGGGCTAAAGCGCTTAGCCATGTACGACGATTGGTTTCAATGAAACCAAATAACCCGGGAAGAGCCAGAATCAACTTCGAGAAATATTATTTCGAGGCAAATAATAACTTGATCTGGCTGAAAAAAATGACCCCCCGTACTTTACAACTTTTTGATGACATTACAAGTCAGTAGTTTGGTAATAAGTTACTAGGTAGTACTAAATTGTGTACAAAATTACGTAACATACACAATGATTGTGGAATGTACAGAACCATTTTTTTTAAATTGTTTTCAAAGTGATACCTATCATAGTTATGTGACGAGAAATATTATCCTGAACCTCATAATGTTAGGGTAATGCTATTATTGATCTCAATAACCAGAATGAGTATTGGTGTAATAATTTTTACCATAACAGGACTGACCGATGAAAGAAAGGTAGGTAAGTGATGGGTTACCAGACAGGTGATCTATTATACGGGATAATATTAAACCATTGTACTATAATTTGTGCCGTTTGTTCTTTATAACTTCCGTAGTAGGTACGACAACACACTGATTCTCCCCTTACATTTTCAGAGCTTTCCAATTGTGATGTGGTAATTTTATTCAGTATGGATTTGGAAACATCTTCGTGAAGGTTATTTAATGAACAAATTGCAGCTGATCGCGAGGGTTTATTGGCTTCTTCGGCACTATTGAAGGCGATGCCACAAGGGGTAAACTTCTTTGTTAAGGAACTTACGATGGAGCGGGAGACATCGGGATGCGAAGGCGTTCCTCAGCGGGAAGGCCGTGGTTCGGGGACGACGTGATGCCAGTGATTGGTCCAGGACTTCGCCTCTGCCGGAGCACGTACACCTAGCCTTAAATCACCTTATTGTCACCCACTGATCACATTTGCCGCTCTCATACCTATATTACTTTCTTCGGACAACTTTTCC
This sequence comes from Lygus lineolaris, assembly GCA_030264115.1. Taxonomy (NCBI): domain Eukaryota; kingdom Metazoa; phylum Arthropoda; class Insecta; order Hemiptera; family Miridae; genus Lygus; species Lygus lineolaris. The sequence goes on along the minus strand of JAEMON010000001.1, from coordinate 16,415,962 downwards.
GTGTCCAAGATCCCGATGAACTCACTCATGATTTGATTTCAGCAGGTTTGTAGTTCTACTTCCCAGCACTCATAAGCTAATGGATTAGCTATTTTTTCACCGCCTTATGTGTGAAAGAATTGAAAGGCACATGGCCACACAAGTTTTCAGACATCATTCCATTGAGCTTGCTGAGACTGAAATCGACCACATTCCGTTCCTTGACTCTATTAGTTGTAGAGTCGGTACCCACCGGAGGCAATCCGATCCATCCCATTTGACACGGTAATGAGTAAGCGTATCAAGTATTAATTAATCAAAAATGATACCTAGAGGGAACATTAGATCCCAAGTTTGTTTCGTATAGTTTCGGCGCCAGATTCATTTGTATTCACTGACGGATCGAAGTTTGAATTATGCACACTTAGTTATGTATGCAATAGCAATTTATAGCTAATTAAATTCATTAGGTTACTCCTCCAACACTATGCTCCAATTTTAGGAGGACTTACACCATTGGGAAGAGAGAAATCAATGTTAAGATGAAATAGGCAACGTTTTCACGAGAGTATAGGCTGTTACGGACCTCACATGGATGAAATTTGAAGGGAGTATTGAGTGACAGGGATTTGCCCATACAAACCCAGAAATACCGACAAACAGCATCTAACCAAATTTGATCAGGGTGGTTAAAAAATACGTGAATTGCCTGTTGACATTTTTATTTTCGGGGAAAAACATATTTTACAACTAGAAAGTGTTGAAACAAATGTGAATACCGGTTTGATATAGCTCTATGACGATGCCTCCCCAATAGCCGAGGGCGTTGGGGCACCACGGTTTAAATGCGCTTCGAGACCTCGTCCAATGGGCTTCGAGTCCTGGGCGGGATAACGCGAATTGCTCAGGTTGGTGTTCAGTAGATTTATTCAGTTTCTTGTGAGATTGCGAAATTTATGACTTTTTATTTTTTTCTGCGCTGGAAGGTTTGCACTATTAAACAGGTAAATGTTTAGTTCTATGATGAGCGCGACGGCCAGCTGGGTCCCGAATAACACCATCTGGACCCCCTATGAAAAAAAAGGAAAAAAAAATCCATTATAGAATGGAAGTGCCGGTCCCGAGAGCCCAACTGGGTCCCCTCGCCTGGGTGTCCCAACTCCCAACTTTCTCTTTTCTGGACTGAGCGTCTTTCTTATCGTAAACATGATTACGATTATGCCCAACACTGGTAGGTACCGAGCTACCACGGATGGTGGATAAAAAAAAATCCAGTCTCTCAGCATGAGTCAATGAGCGAATTTTCGATTTGTGTACCAAACATTTTTGTATAGGTATAATTTATGGGTCATCCTTTATAGGAAATTGTGTGCCGAACATAAAATAATATGTTACTAGGTTCAAGATCGTAATTTATACAAAAAATCAGAAAACATTTCAAAATGTCAATAATAACAAAATAAAGGATGAGTTCGTTGGCCAGAATTTGTGGAGTACTCCAAGAGGTCAAATTTTGAAATGTAAAGTTCAAAAAACGTGTTTTTTGAGGTTTTTTGTGTTGAGTGTCATCTTAAACATAGGAACAAAGGATATACTCGGAATCAGCGTAAAATGTTCTACAAGAATCACCCACAAAATCGGTTGAAATGATTCTCTGAAAATTCACTCATCAACTCATGCTGAATGAATGGGATTTTTTTAAATTTCCTTTTATCACCTGAACTACCGAGAAGGATCCATTTAAAAATGCGCGTACATTATTATAAGAATGATGATTAATTCAACGAAAATCAAATTTAATTGGACATGTGCCAAAAAGCGAACGAGAAGCTATCGATATTCCTTTCATCAGGAAGGGATTGATGAGAGAGATAAGTTAGTAATCAGAACCATCAGATGAGTTAGAGCCATCATGAAGTATCCCTCAGTAAGTATAGGTACCTACATAATTTATGTTTATGTATGAGACATAATGTCAACTTATTAAGATGGTGCAAACCGTACAATAAATTACTGTAAAACAAACAATAAAGTATGACTTGCGGAGAGTTTATTTTAATTGATTTGTACATCCATATCTCTTTCTCTCTTTCGAGCTTCAGACCTAGACAATTAATACTTGATATTAGTAGAGGAGAAGGGATAATGACCGGGTTGGTCCAAGCTGAATTTTAACGAACCCTAATCAACTCTCCCTCGACGTCATCCTATTATCTCTTCATAATTGAATCAAATTATTAAATCTTTCCAAGGAACTTACTGGTGGCGCGAGAAACAATGAAACAGTGCTGCAAAATATTTACAAAGTGGAAAATTTATCATAAAGACATAGGCACATATTTATTTATAAAGACACTCGGACCACTAATAATTTATTATCGATTACATAAAATAAGCCTTTATAGGTAGGGAGAGTACTTGAGGCTGGAGCGCTAATATTCCCTCTGGTTCATCCTCGTACATTAATTTAGTAACCAACCCTCGAAGTCGGGATTTGTTTCATCATTTTCGTAGGGGCTGGAATCGTGGCAATATGGAGTACATTTTATTTTTTCAATTTTTTTTAAACTCCACTCAGAGACGGAGGGGGGAAGGCCATGAAGGAAGAACTAAATTAATCAAACAAATAATGAGAAGAACGCCCAGGATTAGCCTACACCGGTTCTAGGGGTTAGGCAAGTTGAGGAAGGTGGGGGTGGAAGAGATAGAATAAAGGAAGTGCCCATATAAAGTGACCACCAGCTAAAGCCGCTTCCACGCTTCCGAGTGACCTCATTCGGCTTCGTCGGTTCGGCACATTCGGTTCGGCCTCTTCGGTTTGGCATTGCGTCCAGACTGTGAGAGTAGTGTGATCGCCCTCAGTCAGCTTTCGGCCTCCGATTGTGATACTTGATTGATAATTTTGATTGTAGTTACAGAATATTAGTAGAATTAATTTTGAAAAATAAATTTTAATTTTCAAAATAAAAAAATAAATACATTGTCAATTAGTAGTTAGTGAATAATAATAATAATGAGTGACAAAGATAAAATTCTCGCAGATGCCGCTGCAATCCTGATTGGAGTTGCTGCTGGAAAAAGTCGTCGCATCCTCAAAAAACACGTTTTTTAAGCGATTTTTGACTCTAAATTTTGGAAATTTGACCCCTTGGAGTACTCCAAAAATTCTGGCCAACGAACTTATTCTTTCTTTTAATATTATTGACATTTAAACATTTTTTTTTTGATTTTTCATCTCGAGTCTAGGGTCAGATATCGTCTGGAGTATATATATGAAACAGAGTTAAATTTCAGGAATCGTTTTAGAATGGTCTGAAATGGATTTCCATAAAGAAAATTTTCAAAAATTTGCATTACTAAAAAAAAAATTTTCTTCGAAAATTCGCTAAATCGTCGTTTTTATCACTTTTATTTTAGCTTTTCTCGCAAACCGCTCTAACGATTTAGATGAAATTCATAGGACATACTCTTCTTTCAAGTAGAAACAATGTCCAATACCCCCTCATCTCGACAAAAATATCCTGAGGGCCAAAATCAGCGTTAAAATCCACAAAAATGGCTATTTATAGAGAGAGAATGAAATTTAGAAAAATACAAAACACTACCGGTTTGAGGGCTGCAACCCGACTGAGGGTGATCGGCACCTCCAGACTGTTCGATGCGGATCCGCAATCTTTGATCTGGACCGACGAGTCGGTTTGGGAGGGAACTTGGCAACTCTTCGACACTGCGATTCTTCGACAACCCTGTCGAAGAGTTTCAAAGCAGTTTCTGAAACTCTACGACATCACCTTTTCTGCGATTCTTCGACATCTTTGTCGAAGAGTTTCAACGCAGTTTTCGAAACTCTACGACAGCACCTTTTCTGCGATTCTTCGACACTGCGATTCTTCGACAAGACGAGACGGCACCCCTTTACAACCTGCGGACCTTTGATAATTATTTCAAGGGCTTGGGGCTCGTGATGTATTGTGTGAATTGTAAACATAATTATAGGTACAGAAATGCATACGGAAGATTACAACTTGACGAGCTGAATGATCGGGAACATGGACCCATTTCAGTTTTTTACCGTTTTCTCTTTATATTCTTCTTCCAATATTACCTAGTGTATGACATTCACCATATTTATGTACGTAGGTAAACCTACATCAATTGAATATTAATATTAATTGATCATGAGAAGATTGAAATGGTAATTGGCGGAAAATAATGCCGGCAGGGTTGAGGCTGGATTCAGAGGTAACCAACGCTTTCCTCCCATGTACCTGCATTGTATCAGTAAATTCCTAAGGTCCCGTAGGTTCGTGATGGTATGACATGTTATTTTCTCATTTCATGTATTGAATATTGTGAAATAATGAAAGACAGATCTGATATTTTATAGAACGGATAATTAAAATTTTATTGACACAAACAATATTTGAACTTAGAATGAACAACAGTTGATAGGTACTATTAAAATGTATCACGGAAACTAGTAAGTACCTAGTTCCTAATAACTTGGAGTGGACAGTTTCCATCTTCAACACGTCCCCTCAAACTGGCTTCTTCAAAGTTTGTCCATTCCGAGCAACGAGATTAACTTTAAGTTGGCATGTATCTCAAGTTGGACATATGTAGATATGCTTCGAGCGTGATTCGTTAGATCTTGACGAGGGATTGTACTCCTTGGTTGTCGTTTTAGCGAATTTTCGAAGAAAATGAAGCTATTGC
>JAEMON010000001.1:16347704-16361177 GCA_030264115.1 Lygus lineolaris | reverse complement strand
GAAAATTCGCTCATCAACTCATGCATGAATGGAACTTTTTTTAATTAGGTAGGTATTTCATTACATCGTCCCTGTGCTGTACCCCCTAGGTAGGACGGAGAATAATAACAAGAAGCTGTTGAGAACGGCTGTGATACTTCTTTTCACTGACTGCCGTAGAAAATACCGAAAACGAAGCGAGGAAGAGAAAGAAAAATAGTGGACAAGTTTCCCACTAAGAAGATTTTTTCGCCTAGTACCTTTCCCCCAGCTTTCAGGAGGCCACATATTCTCAACTTTTCCTAGTTCAACTTTGAAAATAGTATCTAGTCAATAAGTACATAAATACCTACCATTATGCATCCAAGATGATGTGTTTTTTTTCCACTGTCATTCCCAATATTGCAGTAAGAAGTACTTACCTCAATTTTCCCAACAATATTTCCAAATTTCGTGTGTTTTTTTTCACTGTCATCCCTAATATTGCAGTAAGAAGTACTAACCTCAATTTTCCCAACAATATTTCCAAGTTGAACAACACGTAGGTAGAGAATGTTTAGTTACTAAGTTCTTATTGTCGTGTTTCCCTAACTTTTACCTATCAAGTTCACCAAACTAGGTTAATGTATGTACTAAAATGCACAACGAACATGCCTCATCCAGGAACAAAATAATTGTTGAGAAATAAATAGCTAACAATGGCTTCAAAAATCATAATTACGATCAATTTTTGAGAAATGAAATGGAGATACCACAATATTTCAAAATCTATGCATCAAGAAAGGGACTAAATTACCCCTAAAGTGCGAGAATTTGAAGTATAATAATTGGACGCTTGCTAGGTATGTATTGCATTTGAAACATTCTTGTTCATCATGAACTCCATAACTGGCAAACACAATCACAACTACATGCAAAGTGCAAACACGCATAGCCATGAACTCTAGCCACCTATTTGCCCTTGTACCTTGTGAATGTGGAAGGAAAATAAGAGTACGTTTCTAGGATAATACTGAATTATTTAAATATTATCAATCACTATAAAAGATACTCCAAACAACTGTGCATGCATGGTATGGAAGTTCTTTGTTATTGGAGGAGATTGCAACGGCTTCAAAATTCTATTTATGCCAATTTCTGAAAATTTTCTAAATAGAAATCCGTTTCAGACCATTCTAAAAAGATTCCTGAAGTTTCAACACTTTATCATATATGTACCTATTTATACGTTGGGTTTATACGTACCTATTTATATATGTACCTATTATACCTTGAGTCCGTTGGCCAGAAATTAAGGAGTACTATAAGGAGTCAAATTTTGAATATTTAGGCTCAAACATCGCTTAAAAAGAGGGGTTTTGAAAGTTTCTGGTGTAAATTACCATCTTAAACAAAGGCACATATTCAGAACTAGCGCAAAATTTCCTATAAGAATCACCCACCAAATCGGTTAAAATGATCTTCGAAAATTCGCTCATCAACTCATGCTACATGACTGGAACTTTTCCAAGGTTTTCTTACAGTTGCCTATAGATCCAGAGCTCATAATACTATGTAACCAGATATTTTCTCTGGCTGCTCCTGCTCCTCGGCCGAATGTTGTCGGCCCACCGAACACGAAAGGATGGGTTGGTTGACCCTTCGAATTCGATAGAACGTCGCACCTGTTCAGGTCTACAGAGGATTTTAACAGTTATTTACAAACCACAGGCGGAGTGTGGAGAGGGGCGATATTTCCCAATTTATTGTTGAATCGGGAGGAGTTAAATCGGTGACCTCGCATCTGATAAGCCGCCAATAAATTATTGTTTTGAAAGGAACCCATACAAACCATCCATCATGCGGCATTTCACAGTTTTCGACGAATTTTCAAACATTAAATCGATCATGAATACCCACTAAGCTATTCTCATGTGATATCTTCCATAAGTCATCTCTGAAACTTGAACTCATCACTCCCAATAATCTTCGCTCTAGAAAGCCGTTAGAGGCATCTTTCCAGAGCAAGACAGTGGGACCAAATGACCATTTTTAGGCACAAATCGAACTCCACTTTTACTTAGAAAATTGCACGCTGATTCTGAAAACATCCCATATTTCTATGAAAAAAATGTGTTCTAGTTCACATTTAATCTTTGAATTTAATCTTTTTTTCAAATCGGGAATTCCAGTTCAACTAGAGAACCAGGTTTGTCAGTATCATTTCAGCTGCCACGAGCCTCTCATCACATTTCCATTGTTCATAATGTAGCTACCTATATGTCAGGATCTAGGAAGCCAATCGGGATGCTCAACCCATCTGAAGTCTGATTTCAACCACGACAAATAAACCTGGAGAGAAAGAACCTTGGAAAACGACTGTTTCAAATGATTTTTTGAAAAGGTGTGAGAGAAAAATTGTGAATATTGACTATTCGGGAAAACCAGTGAACGATGGCATTGAGTTTTCTGTAAACAATATTAGTAACTGAACACACTTAAATACGGATTACGAGGTTGCGGTCGGTTGCAGGGGAATCTAGTTAGTGTGAAATTAGGAAAACGGTGTAAAACCAAACTTCGGAAACCAGTAACTCCCCATTTTGCTGGAGTATTTTGCAAAACTTGGTGGTTGAATCGATGTGAGATTTGATTCCTTGAAACTATCCCTATTCAAGGAACTTGATTGAATACCAAGTGTCACCTCTAAAATAACAATTTACTATATTTCCATGAACTGAGGACTTAAAAATTCGCTTATTTTACTACAAGTATACCTATTTTGCATTAGCTGGTGACCAATCGACGCAGAATCCAACCATCTACAACTTGCACGTCGCAAAAAATCGTTTTAAATTCATCTTAGTAGAGAAAAGTGTGTTGAAAAACGTGGGTTTTCTAGTAAGAAAACTGCAAAAGAACCCTTCATTCGTATTTCACCTTATCAACAACTACTTGCACAGTTTCAACATCCGTATTATTCTTATTTCTCCGTATCGTAGTCTTCACCTATAGAATCGGAATTCGATTCTGACTGTCCAAAATTATTCGATTTGATTCCGAATATGTAGGCATTTTTTACCGTTGAAATTAGAAATCGAACCCCTGGAATGAAACCTCATGAGGGGTTGATATAGGTGAACTCGATTCGATATCAAGTTGCACCTCAAAAACAAAAAACAAAACACACACACACACGGTATGTTTTGGATGATAAAACTTTGAAATTCGGTTAATTCGTTATTTTCTTATTGTATATGCTTTTTGTGGTGACCAATAGACTCATAATGTTATTCTCTACCACTTTTCTTTGTGACATATTTTGTGTGGGTTGTTTCCAAAAGGCTTAAAATATATCAACAACGCATTTTTCCACGTTTTTTGTCCAAAATATACGATAAGCAGCTATTTTAGGCATCCGTCATCAGAATAAAATTTTCTAAACCTAAGAATGGCTTAGAAAATAGTTTTGAACAGTCAGAATCGTATTTCGTTTCCCACTATGCAGCTAGATACTTCAACACATCATGCGTAAATGAACCTACCTACCATGACCACGGTAAGGGGGGCTACGATTATGCATGGCAATTCATACCAAACTACGCACACTCATGCACCAAATTAGGTTATTGCTATCATTAGTTTTTGTTGGAGATTTTTTCGAAAGTGGTTCATTTCGGTTAATCATTTTCAAAATTAACCTTTGGAATCGAGCACGAAAATCTGTTTTTCAACCCGCCCTCAAAATTTGATCTATTACGTTTCAAGATGAATAGAATCCAAAAATCTAATTAAAAAAATCCGTCCGCCGCCGCGTCGGTCCGCTGCACTTTGCTTAGTTACCATGGAGCAAAATTGATGAAATTTTGATGCCGGTCCCATTTGGGGTCGAGTTGTGGCCAGAAGCATTGCGTTACTTCAGTCTTATTCTTCTTCTCTAACGAGAGAAAATAGGGGATGAAATTTTAAAAACGCCCTAGCTCGAAAACAACAAATAGGAAGGTAATATTTTGTCCATCGATCTCAAATAGATCACAATTTTTAGCGCCGATCAAGACCTAGTGGAGCTCGGTAGTAGGACCAACCGTTCGCTCCCAACAAGAGCAACAAGGGTTGCACGGAAAAAGAGCAGAAACACGAGAGTGAATCGCAAATATTCCCGGATAATCCCCGTTCAAAGATCAGCTGATAAATTGCGACTTTTTCTGGTTTTCACCGAATCGAGTTTCTTGTTCACTTTTCTAAGCTTCCTTAGTTAGGTACTGAATTACGTTATGAAGGACCTAAAACTCTCGGATATTAATAATTACAGGAAGGAACTCATTGCACACGAGAAATAATTATTGTGAAGCTCGAGGTATGATTCTGGTAGGTAGGTACTTCCATAAAGGTACCAATAGGATCTTTGCAGATGGGTGATCTATGATGGAAAATAATAAACCGTTGTGTAATAATGAAGCGTTTTATGGTAAAACAATTTTTAGGAATAAGAAGATGAGGTACCAGCACGAGATTTCCTATAAATAGGGAGTGGATTTCAATTTTTGCCGGATCAGCCCCACTTTGGGTCGGCCATTCCTTGTCTAATACTGCGAGTGATGTCTAATGCGGGCGAAGGTACGAGAAGAATCATGAGGGCACCGCATATTTGCGAGCTGACCGTCCCGAGACATTCATCAGCGCAAGCACCGCCTCTCCACTTCCTGGAGGTCATTCGTCCTCACCCGCGCCCTCCGTCACCAGGCTCCACCTAAATATCCCTTCCATCATGAAAATTCGTTTTCCGTTTTGGAGTGCGGTTTTATTGCACCCCGCGGACGTCACATTTAGACCCCGGCGCTTCTTCTTCTATAGCTCGAATTTATTATCCAACTCGTCGTACGATGGCTTCCTGTTTGCCTTATTCAACTCATTTGACCTTCATCCGCCAGTTGGGGCTGTAAATTGGCCGCCTTTTTGGATTAGTCATGTATATTCCATCCTCAGAGCAAGACGAAGTGATTGGTAGGGTGAAGAATTACGAACAAGAACAAGACGACTACTCCCTCCCTGGACTTGCTTTCTGATTTGTTCAGACTACGAAGAAGTTAGTTCCAAGTCAGTGCCAGCCATCACCCAACTCAGTACGCTCCAGTTGGGTCAGAAGCGCCCAATATGGTGGATTCCTTCGAAACACTCGTTTCGGATCATTTTTGCTTTCCTATAATGTGCTTGAAAATTATTATTAAATAGCCACTGTTCAGTTTCAGCACTATTTACTGTTCGACGGGGTTATGGGTTGACCCGTTGCTGATGATCGGTGGTTTGGTTTGTGTCATAATAATATGATCGATGCAAGACGAGGAATTGTCTTGAGCACGCGTCACTTCCGCAATTAGTTAAATCCTAATGATGACCTTTTATCCAATACTCCACTACACTGTTTTCACCCCGATTTAACTAATCTATATTTAGATCTCCTAAAACATAACAATTGTTATTAGGTTCATTGCTTTCTAGTTCAGTTCTAAGATCAGTTACAAATTGCATTATATTTCTTGATGGTGATCTATATATTCCATACATCGCGTGCAGTTTCTTATTATTCATATACTGAACCTTCAATACCGTTGCATCACACCATGTAAATTCTTCAACATTATAATAATTATTAAAACCATCATGCCCAAAGAAAATCACCCCATCGTTCTTATTTCTACAATTGAAGGATGTATACCCCTGTATATTATCTAATACTTCACATTTATCACTAAAAGCTTCAGTCAAGAAAATGAATTCAGGTTTGCAGTTAACGCATGCAAGTCATGCCTGAAATTCTTCAACTTTCTACTGTAACTGCATCCAGAACCCCCTCTACCTCCTGAGCAAGTATTGACTCGATGGAGAACTTGGATCTTGGCTGCCTTGTATTGAACTGAAAATCTTAGCGCAATTGAGGAGATGAGACTATTTGGCATTTTTAAAATCTTTCCATTTTTGATGTTTCCTCCATCATTCTTTTCATGCTTTTCCTACCTTCTATGATTGCTCCATCGTACGATCATACGGTGCATAATTGAGTAATTTTTTCAGTTATTCTTCTCAGAGCTAACTGTTTTTCAATTATATTTTTCCAAGTGATCAATACGTTTGATGAGATCATTACCTAAAGATTTTATTTACCGATCTGAGGAAATCATTTAAATGTGAAAATATAGAAAAAATTATCATTGTTCAGACCAACACGGATCTACTTCATCGATGACTCTTCTAATAATGAACATTTAATTAGACTGTAGCGTGTATGAATGAAACTTGTAGATACAATTTGGAAATGAATCTTGAAGGTATATGTAAAGATAAGTTGTGGAGTTTTTCGTGTCACTTTCCTTTCTATAGTTTTTACCGGTGTTTTTCGAGCATATTGTTAAATGCGCGGGTCTCAAACTAATGGCATTTTATTTTAGTCAAAGTAGGTTCTCAAAACATTCTAACATTTCAGTCCTCTTTAAGAAGCCTTCAAAACATACGGTGACAACTAGTCAACAATATAACAGAACAACTGGAGTAACTAAACCTTCAACTACCTAACTCCATAACACTTCTCCCTTCCATTTTCAAAAGTTTCCTGTTCCTCTAAAGTCTTCACGCAACTTCCATTTCAGAATGTCCAAAGTAACAGCGAAAGTCATTCGACCCCATGGCTTCTGGTCTGAACACGAACCCTTGACCACCATCTTCTTCTCTTCCACCCCATTCTTCGTAGGTACAACTTCTTCAATCTTCCGTGCTTTTCTTTCAACTCTTCCATCATCCATACTTCTTTCCATGTTCCCCCGCACTTGACTCTCCTTCATCCGTTCTTCTCCATTCCGGGCCCCCTTCGAATTCTTCCTGCCCTTACCACCATTTTCTTGTTCCTCCTTCGGATCCCCCTCCCCTCTGGGCCGAGGCATCGGTACCACAGGACTAGCAAGATCTGCGTCATCTGAACTGTCAGAGGCATCTACCTTCCAGCTAGGGACCGAATCACAAACCATTGAAACTAAGTCAAGGTCTACTACCATCTCATCGTTGCTGTTGATACATGGTAAAGATTCTTCGCAAATTCCGTTTAGAGCATCCACGTCTTCAAAAATTTGCAATTTAGCAGCGTCCTCCCTTCCATAAACAGCAAGTGCGATATGGTTTTCTTCCTCAATGTTCCGACCGTCAGGTACACATTCTGAACAGTCAATTTCAATCTCCTTGCTATCGTGAACTTCAACAATTAGTTCTTCTTTTTGAGCACTTTCACAATCCTCCAGACTCATCGAAACAGCTTCAGATCGACAGACGTTGTTTTCAGTGGAGTGGCTTGACAATGCTACAAGAGGTTGTAGTGGGGCTGCTCTCTTCGAAATCCTTGCATCGTTCTTCTGCAATTCAACAATCTTCATTGGTCTCAAGCATTTATCAAAACATTCCTCTAATCTCCTGAACACCTTGTCTATATAGCACAGAGTCGAGATTGAAATCCATTGTGGCTGGTACATGCCCGGCGTCATTTCCTCCTCCTTTCTTCTCAACCATACATGGTTTCCCAAAACCTTCTCTAGTTCGCTGAATGATGTACGGACTCAATGTTGTTGATACAGGACTTCGCGTTACATAGTTTTTCACATCCCGGCCAACTTCCTTTTTAGCAATTTCTTTTTCCAAATTATTTTAGCATGAATCCGTTCCATTGTCCTCACCAAATATTTCAATTGACCTGTTGACGCCTGCGAACTTGTTATCATCACGTAACCTGGAGTCACAATTGGTTGTTAAGTGACAAGCTTCCGAAATTTCCACATCTACATTATTTCGACTTTCAATTTTCTCTTTCTCACATTGGGCCAATTCTCTTGATGCTTCTTCGTTCCGTGAACAAAACACTGAGTGGAGTACAGAATTAATTTTTTCTTCTTGCACATTTTGCTTCCTTTTTTACCTTCAGTAGTTAGGAAGCAAAAATATTTTGGCAGGTCATTGTCAATTTTGGCTTCAAAGCAATGTCTTGGAAAAGCCGGAACTGAATACTGATCTTCATAATTCCAATCATTTGACAAACAGAATCAAAATACTGACAACCGTCTGCCATGATTTCCTCATGATTAGATGCTCACTCCTCCAGCCTACTCGTCAACTAATATTACCCAAGGTGAACAGGTAAGCTAATATTAAGCAGAATCCACCAGAGGTCTAGTGGGGCAGGGTGTTAGAACCGAGTGCAGCAGTGGTTGAGCTTGAGTCTCCAATTACGATAATGTTGAGCTTGCAGATGAACGTAACATGCTGCAGCGGCAGATGGTAACATGTTTCAGTTATCGATCCAATAACTAATCACTCGACATCTGTCTATCTAACTGACATCAAGAAAATGTGATGTATCTACGAAGTGTTGGGTTTCAAGTCAAGAAACTTGAATGTAAAGTAGGTACGACGAAACTACATACTTGTCATTTGGAACCCTCATTTCATCTTATCAAAGAGGTTGAGAAGAACCCATGATACAATATGGCAAAACCTACGAGCAGCTTATTGACATTCAGTGAACTAACTGCTGACTTGGAGTCTGATTTTGGGCAATCACACTGATGGGTAATGAGGTTCGTTTGGTGTTATTACCTACGCTATATGTCTGGATATCTGCGTGCGTGACCGCGCGCAGGGGGTGATGTTTGCTGGTTTGAATTTTTTCATTCAGATACATAAGGTACAAACTTCTGAATCATACGATATTGATAGACGAAATATAAAAATGGGCTCTACAGGAAGACTAAGTAACTCTCCAGTACTAATACGTGGGTAGCTACCATGAATTCTACTGTGTATATAGTCTAGAGGAAGTGCTAGACGGTGGGAAGGCTTAGAGCAATCGTACCCAGACAAACGTACGAAACATCAAGGTTACGAATACCAATCTCTGGTAATTTTGCAGGAATTCCAATCAAGTCAAATTCAAGTTAATTTCATCATTATACAAATTAAATCGAGCAATTAGGTGAATGTGGCTGATTCTGGAATTTGAGCATTCCTGGAACAGATAATAATAAATCTACTTGTTCTACAGTAGGGTTTCTCCATACTTTGAACTTCACGACATTCAGATACAATAATAACAAATCATCTCAGAAAAACTTGTCACTCGAACGATTTCCAGGAACACTTTGCACAATTCACTCAAATAATAAAGCATTCCATGTTATCAACAACCAATCAACTCAAATTTAGAACCTACCGAACCTTACCAACAATACTATTGTACCAAGATAAAACACCCCAGAAAAGTCACCTAGCTCAAAAGAGTCGTCAATACTCCACTTTGGACATATTCATTCATATTTTCCATCTAACAAATCTATGAACTAGAAGAGAGCTCCGAAGATATGCTATTCCTTTAATGGGGGAAAAACTGATAATTGATTTTCTAATACAATTTTTTGGATGTGAATCACCCGCGATCACCTTATTGAATTGCTAACTACCTGCACACGGGGAAAAAATCACTCTTTATAGTCATGTCCTGAAACCAGACGAATTTTGAGGTGATGCGCTCTTCTTCTTTTGCTACACTCTTTGAATGATGATGGGACCGATGTTTGTATGGCCATAGTGAAGAAATTCCTTTGAGAACAGACCTACATTTTGTGCACGTGCACTATTTCAAACTGTAGGTCTCACAGTCCTCACAGAGTGCTTTCCAAAAAGATGCAATAAGTAGGGTCGAAAGGGAAAGGAAGTGTAGTATATAAAGAGAAAGGCTCTGCCAACAAATGACATCACGCGTTTTTCTTCAGCTTATTCCTGCCAAACTACTCGGATTTTGGATCTTAAATTTGCGTTAATTTCAATACTCTAGGTAAATAGGTAATTTCAGAAATTTGAATCTTTAGCAAGTTATGTATAAAACCTTTTACGTTCTGTGAAATTAATGCAAAAAAATCGAAAATATATCATACCTAATTTTGAATTTATATATGAGCACATAGGTAGGTCCTGAGCACTCACAGTTTAGTCCCAGATTTTTTATTCCCAGCTCATTTGTTAGCCAACTAGTTTTCAGTGACCGCCAAACCCTTCAAGCAAATTTTCCGTACCCAACACTATTCTTGAATACACCCCCTCCCATGTTAGTCTGTATCTACCTCTGGCTTGCATACATGTTTGAATACTACAATACTTAATCACTTTATATAAAAGAAATATAGAAAGAAAATAAATGAATGAACGTAATGCGGTTAACACTATAGTAACACTTTCCGTAACTCACTCCGGAGACGCTCCAGAGCCGGCTCCCTTAATTTTCATCTCGCCGGCATCTTAAGAATAAGAACTTGGGAACAAATTCATCTCAGCCGATCACTTCATCTCATCTCGAGCAGTTTGCTTCCCAACAACCGCCGCAAAACGGCCTCGTTCATACCCCTCCTATCAACCCCTTCCCCTTCCCATCGTCCTTTCGTACCTCCAAAACAACACCTCCACCTCTCCTTTATTCACTCCAGGGGATATTGTTTCTCCCCTCTACCACTTCCCACCACCTCCTAACTGATTCCCTTGTCTAGAGCATAAAACCGGCTCCTCGAAGGGCGAGAGGGTCGGACAATTTGGTGGATAACAGTGATATACCTTTACCGTCTTCAACCGACTATGGATTCAATTTTCTTCGCGTAAATATGCATCTACCTCTCCCATAAATCTTTGAGAGAATTCTTATTCTCCTCCCTTGTGTCACAAGTGTGGGGCCATGTAATAGGATGGCTTCGAAGTAGGGTTTCCGACACTTCCAGAGATCTTTAGCTGATAACCAGTCAAACACTGGTTTTTGTGTACGCTGATTGTGTTTTAGCTTCAACGAATCTTTGTGTGTACGATGATTAGGGTGAGTAATGAAGAAGTATCTGCTAAGTTCGTATGAATTAGGTATTCAACAATACATATCTACCAATCGATCAGTCAATAATCAATATAACACAGATTTAACAGAAATTCAGAATAACACGGATTTCATTTTAAATATACTACACACACGGACACGGGGACATGCTATATCGCTAGGCGTATATTGGTACATATTTATAGGTGATTCTCCCATTTCGTAAGGAATTCGCGTTTCAGAACCCACTAATTGGAATATAATTTTTTCAATAATGTTTTTGTGAATTGGTTCTAAGTACATGCTACTGATCACTCCTACCAAAGATCCGTTCTTAGAAGTTCACGGTTCAAGAGATACAAAATAACATTTGGAATCACTACAGAGAGGGACTAACGGAACAAGTGAGGGAACTGAATCATGTAAAATACAGGGAGCTCAAAAAATTGACCTTTCATTATCAAATCACAAACTAAATCACATTAAACGAACCTCACAACTCTCAAGCTTTTATGTGTTGGAAGACCAACAACCACTTGAGCACTTTTAATTGATGACAGTCGATTTTTAGGACGTCCCTCACTAGTGAGTAAAAGAAAAAAAGAAAAAACCACATACAAATCCGTTTCAGACCACCCTGAATCCAAATCCGTGGAGAAAACCATAGGTGAATGTATGGATGTGCGTGTGAGACAAAATCTAGTGTGAGCTCCCCAGGACTTAGTTCCCAGTCAATTTTCGTGCTTTTTTAGTTCGACTCGGAAAACTGTTTAGTTGTGCACTATGTCGCCGGATTTTCGAAATTCACATTCCGAGGGGGAGAAAGGGGGGGTTGATGCCGGGGAATCACCTTTATTGGCAACATTTTTTGTGCGCTCCCCAGAGCCTATAATTCTTAACCGATTTGTGCGCTCCCCAGAGCCTATAATTCTTAACCGATTTGTGTGCTTTTCTATCTATTCGACTCAAGAATCTGTCTAATTGCGCACTACGTCACCAGAATCTCGAAATTTGCATTTAGAGGGGCGGATCATGCCGGAAAAACATCCTCTTCCAACTGAATCGTAACGCCAAGCTTCGGGACACAACTAGACCCCAAATGGGGAAGGTATACCAACTTTCATTAATTTTTGACCATGGTAACAAAGCAAAGTGCCGCGGACGGACGGATTTTTTTTTTATTCGATTTTTGGATTCTACGCATCAAATTTTGAGGAGGGGTTAAAATAAATTTTTTGAGCTAGCTTCCAAAGGTTCATAATTGAAAATCATAAGTCAAAAACATATTGCGCACGTGCACAAAAATGTCATAGATACTTGAATTATCCTATTGAATTGTTTTCCCTATCTTCTTAAGGAACGTTGTATGTGTTGGGAGAGGGGGGGATCATTAGCTGAGACATCCTACACGGTGATTCACAGAGGACTTACACCCCCTCTAATTTCTTCTAGGATCCATGTAAAAAATCCGTTCTAACGGCATACTTCATCATTTTTGAGGAAGATTTCGGGAACTATACTTTTGCGCCTGCACCTGAGCCAATAGTGGCGCAAATGGCACAAACTTTGTGTTCTCCCATGGAACCCCCTTTTTTATTTCATATTCGGATTCTCCCCGAAAATTCAAGTTAGCAGACACGCGCGCAATTAGGTATCCTCTAAATGTGCCCTATATACAAGAAATCGAGTTTTTTGGGTGAAGTAAACTAGCAAAATTATGATACATGACTTTAATGTGTTTTTCACGCTGAATAACGTGGTGATATCATTTTTTGATTTGTCAAAAGCATTGAGCAACCCAGAATTTTTTGAAATTTGTTTCATGAAAATTTGAAATTTCGAGGCTTGAATAAAAAAAATCGACATCACCACGTCATTCAGCGGGGGAAAAACACATTAGGTAACCCACTGGCAGCCAGCGGTGTTCAACCCTAATTTATCTTTAAACTTTTGATTTATTCTTGTACTTCGGCCCATTTTCTTGGTCTTGAACAGTCTCACTTCCCTCTCCATTCGTCAGTTCAGGTCAAAACGTCTATTATCAGTCAGTGCTTCTTCGAACGTAGACCAGCTCTTCCTAATAACTTAGCATAACTAAAAAAAATAACGGCTTTCTGTGATTTATGAAGGAGTTTCATACGCTCAGGATGTTTACTTACGCGAGAAAAATGCATTCACGCCATTAGTTTCATTTACATGCCCTCAGCAACTGTTTTTACATCAGATTTTTGTGCACGTGCGCACTATGTTTTTGGTTTATTATTTTCAGTAATGAACCTTTGGAAGCTAGTACGAAAAATTTATTTTAACCCCTTCTCAAAATTTGACGCGTAGAATCCAAAAATCGAATTAAAAAAAATCCGTCAGTCCGCGGCACTTTGCTTTGTTACCATAGTCAAAAATTAATGAAAGTTGGCCCCGAAGCTTGGCGTTACCGTCAGTCTTCAAAAGTAAGTGGGATAGAAAATAAGGGATGACATTTTCAAAACGCCCCCCCTAACTCGAAACCAGGAAGGTGGGTATACTTTTTCCATCGATTTTAAATAGAACACAATTTTGAGCGTCGAATGAGACCTCGCGGAGCCCGGTAGAACCAACCGTCGCTCCCTTCAAGCCTACAGAAAAAACGTCTG
>JAEMON010000001.1:16328444-16345984 GCA_030264115.1 Lygus lineolaris | reverse complement strand
GCATGAATGGAGCTTTTTCCACTTCATTGAGGAATTCCGATTCGTACGTTTCATTCCCTATTATATGGTTGGTGGCAACGTATGTATATGACACAGCTTCCACCACGTCCTCAAGAGGGAAAATTTATCACCCTCGAGAAAGTGATGCTATTAACACAATGTGTTGAGAAAAATGTGTTAAGAAGAAAATGTCATTTTCTTCTTGTGGGGGATCTGAAACTTCATTCGATGAAAAATGATGGCGGCAATCGTTACACTGGGTCCAGTTAGCACTCAGGTACCTGACAGATCCACGACTGATTAGGTAGTGAGTGCCAAAATACCCACTTATATTGTGTTCGCTTCTGTCACATACCGACCTCCTATAGGTGATAAGTTTGAATTTTCTTTTCGTAGTTCCTCATGGAAATTTGCAGTTTTTTCTCGATTAATGTGGGTGGGAACTAGGGCATCCAGTACAGCAGTTGGTACAGCTGTAATACAGCAAGTACAGCACCTTTTTTGTCCCCATGCTGTACCAAGGTACAGCACCTCAAAATACAGCTGTACTGGTGGTACAGCACCCTCCGCGTTTTCTGTGATTCACACTTTTGTAGGGCTCTCAAATCACAATGGGAATCACCAGGAATCCTGTGATTCACACCCCTCTGTAGTTTGTTTTCCTCCCATTAGTTTTCCCTGCAGTTATGAAGATCAACCCAACACAGATATGCTTCGTCAACTTTGATCGGGAATGAGGTCCACTGAAATATTCACCTTCTTTGCCGAGCTTTCGATAAATCTCGAAGGAAATACTACGGTGTAGACATTACACCTCCGTCTTCATTTAAAAACCAGGATGGTAAGTGGCCACCAAAACACATGAAAATGATGATATAAACTTTAACAAAAAACACCAGGCTATCAAAAACTCTACAAACTTGCGATTAAAAAATGAAAACAACGTTCCGGCTAACAGGCACTCAAGCAGTGTAGTGTTCAAATTTTAACAGGATTGATAACATAATTGATATTGATAACCCTAGTTTTCCCCGATTGGTTTTTTGTAGTTTCAAGTGCTACTTGCTTGATTATTTTTTCAATAAAAGAATTCAATTTATTTGAGGTAATTCTCTGTTGCTGGACCTTAAATATACGTACGTCTACGACTACAAATTTTTTCCCTCGTTGTCGGTGTGTTGCTGTAATACAGCTGTACTATACAGCTGTACTGGCCAAGTACAGCGAAGAGTACAGCTGTTCTGAGAATTGTGCTGTACTGGATGCCCTAGTGGGAACATCTCAAGATCATCTCACATTCTTCTCAAATCGATATTTCAAACAGGGAAGACGGAAATTAGAGGTAAGTGCGGGAGAGTCTCCCTTCCTTATGTTCCTTATGGGAGTTCCTTATGGGAACCCGGGCGAGGGAAGGACCACTAGCATGAGTCATGTTTGCAGTTGGGTGGCCTTAGTAGCGTAGGTCCCAAGATCGTTCTGACGACATTTCAGGAAAGTTACTGAACCTCCCTTTTCCGCTAAAATTGAAATTAGGTTGTCTCAGCTAAACAGTCGGTAAAGGCGTTGATGCGCTGATCGCAAGGTGAACCAATG
The DNA here is from genome assembly GCA_030264115.1 of Lygus lineolaris. Classification (NCBI taxonomy): domain Eukaryota; kingdom Metazoa; phylum Arthropoda; class Insecta; order Hemiptera; family Miridae; genus Lygus; species Lygus lineolaris. The sequence goes on along the minus strand of JAEMON010000001.1, from coordinate 16,344,391 downwards.
AAGTCAAACGTCCGTTTAATTGTGGTGTTTCAAATACGGATATCAAATAAATCATAATATCTCCGGCGGAAAATTGTTTATTGCACACGGAATGGCTTTGAAGTGATTAGTAGGTTTGTGCAGGTGGACCTTCCTACCTACTTTCTCCTCAGTCTGATGTTTGGCCTCCCGACATCAGCCAAATATTTAATGCTTACTTAGTTCTACATAGGTGTTGAGAAACAAATTGGTTCGTTTTAGCGAATTAACGATGAAAACTGAGCTATTGAGTTGGCTTCAAATTTTAAGATGCAGGGCCAGGGAGCCCCCAAAATCCGTTTCAGACATCATAGATCGCAATCCTAGATTTTAATGTTTTTTGTCGTATGTAATTGTACATACCTTTACTTTTTCATAGGCCGTATTTCCTGACGATAACACCCCTGAATTACAATGTGAAAATTTCGTTCGAACGCAGGAAAATTGGTTTTGGCAATCTACAGGTCATGTTATTTGGAGCTCGATAGGTCCATAAGAAGGTGTCCAAATTTAGTATTTACTGGTCCAAAAATGACCAAAAATGCTTTTTGACAATATGGGCATGTGGGGTATCATTTTCCAAGTAAGTACCTATGTTTTAACGCTGAGTCGAGTGCAATTGGTCCCAGATCGCCAGGATATAGGGTAAACATCACGATTTCAACATAAAAAAAAATAAGTAAGATTGAGATATCTTTGAAAGTTCGCTCTTAGAGCCATGATTCATAATTGATTACTTTTATTCATCGCTGCGATTAAAATTGGGTTTTTTGCGGGGGCCAGTGTTGCAAAATACCTGGCTTCTTCTCTCTCTTTGTTTCAAATTGAACGTTCTTGTCCAGTATTGTTGTCCATAATTTTCCTAAATGCTGGGTAGGCATTTACCTACTTTTACATTCTAAAAACGTAGGCACTAAAAGGGGAAAATCCTGATCAAGAATAACGATTTATCCAGTTTTGACGGATAGGAACTTAAATTTTCGTGGAAATACTGGTTTTCTGCCAGAATCTACTTTATGTACCCACCTAACTCGAGAAAATGTGGCAAACGTGTTATTAATAATAATTATTATTATTATTTATTACAGGTAAAAATCAAAATAACAAGCTGTTGTGTAATAATTTGCAGCGTTGTTTCAAATGGGGGAACCCCCATTTTTATTGAAGATTTGGAATCTAAGTACGTACAATGTCATGGGGAAATGATCCGTAACTCTAATTTTGGGGTAGGTACGCAAGAATGTGCTGAATAACGTGTTTTAGGGAATTTTCGATGAAAATGAAGCTATCGCAATGGCTTCAAAATTTTTGTAATGCAAATTTTTGACAATTTTCTTCATGGAAATCCGTTTCAGACCATTCTAAAACGATTCCTGAAATTTAACACTTTTTCATATATGTATATATTTATATATAATACCTATCTATTTATATATTTATCTATGTGTCACTCCAGACGATATCTGCCCGAGGGATCGAGATAAAATATCCAATAAAATGTTAAAATGTCAATAATATCAAAAGAAAGGATGAGTTCGTTGGCCAGAATTTTCGGAGTAGGTTACTCCAAGGGGTCAAATTTTGAGTCAAAAATCGCTTCAAAAAAACGTGTTTTTTAAGGTGTTTGGTGTGAATTACCATCTTAAGGGGCCAAGGACCCACAAGTAATTCAGTTTTTCACATTTTTCTCAGCCAATTTTCGTCCGATTTTGATGCGGTTTGCGGCATTCTTCTTGTCATTCAATTCTCCAGGGAGAGCATCTATGTATAATTTTAAGTTCGTAATTTTGAATTTTTCACGTCCTTTTTTAAAAGTCAAATTCGCATAAAGGCACATAGACTCCGTAGAAAATGAAAAAATAGGAAGAATGCCGCCAACCGCATCAATCCGTTGGAAATTGGTCGAGAAAAATGTAAAAAACTGTGCAACGCTAAAATAGTTAGGGGAGGGGGTAGGGGGGAAGGTTATCCGTATTTTAAACTTATTGGTCCTAAGTAGTAATAATGTTATAGTATGAGTTCTTATAAACCCTTCGGAGCGGAGATTTAGGCATTTTTGAGGACATTTTGGGCTCCGTCCCTTGCCCCTTAAACATAGGAACATATGGTATATTCGGAATCAGCTTGAAATTTCCTATACGAATCAACCACAAAATCGGTTAAAATGATTCTTTGAAAATTCGCTCATCAACTCATGCTGCATGAATGGAACTTTTTTTGATTCACCATCATCTTATCAAGATAAATGGACCATCCTGGGAATTTCAGTAAAGTGTTCTGGAGGGAAATTTACGGTGACGTTTCGAAACTACCATTGTTAGCATTATATACTGCCATATTGTTGGAAGACTGGAGCTGAACGTTCGCAACTTAGTGTTGAGATCGATTTACCTGAGGTGAGATTATCTTCCTGTTAGCTAGGAGTAGTTACAATAGGTAGGTTAGTTAACGACAGGTGACGGCAACAGTCAGGGCTAGCAGGGAAGGAAGCCAACGAAACAATTGGCACCGCAATTGATGCCCTCGCCAATTGCCTCCGTTTCCACCCGACCCTACAAACGCGGTCTCTTTGCCGCCAAACGGTTTCCCACTCCCACTTGAATGTTTTCTTTTTCGCTTTTTTCAACGGCCCTCAATCCTAGAACGTCTCTTCGGTAATTTGCAGGGCCGCTGCCACCACCGAGCCACCCAACAACACTACAGTCGGAACTCGGCTGAATATTAATTGCGAGAGGTGGAAAAAAGCAAGGCCGATTCATTAGGTGAAAATTAGTTTGTTGAGGGGAAGGTCGTTGAACAGTGATAGGTCCCTCAGGTTTCTGAAACGGCTACCCCTACCACGGTTCCTTCCGCGGGTACCTCATCTTCCAACCGCACAGTTAGTTACAGCACAATGTCTGACGTTCCACGTAAATTCAGGAAGTTCCTTTAACGAAAGGGCTCCTTTAATCAAAAGACCGATATAATACAGGCAGGGCAACCAATATTGGCTGCTTCGGACGCTCCTTCCCTATTGAACGGAGCGAGAACAATTCAAATCTCTATCAGCACGCTTAATTCGGGAGCGGGGAAAAGGGGCTGTGAGGAGGGGTTTGTAACGAGGTGAGGGGATGATTGAATCATTGAACATTATTGATGCTCTAATCGAGGTAACTAAAGGGTCCTTTGAAATCGGAAATTGATATAGGATCTTTCGATTTTTAACGATTAATTTTCTAAGACGTTAACCTTCATTCAAAACCATTTTGAAGACAGACACAGGAGTGAAGATTTTCTTCATGGAAATCCGTTTCAGGCCATTCTAAGACGACTCCTGAATAACACTTTATATATCACTCTAGAAAATAAATATCTGACCCTGGAATCGGGATAAAAAATCCAAAACAATTTTAAAATGTCAATAATATCAAAAGAAAGGATGACCTCGTTGGCCAGAATTTTCGGAATACACCAAGGAGTCAAAAATCGCTAAAAACGTGTTTTTGATTTTTTGTGTGTAAATTACCATCTTAAACATAGTACATATGATATATTTGGAATCAGCGTGAAATTTCTTATAAGAATCACCCACCAAATCTGTTAAAGATAGTCTTTGAAAATTCGCTTATCAACTCAAGCTGCATGAATGGAACTTTTCTTAGAGCGATTTGAGAGGTGCTGGCTCGAAGCCCCATATATTTTATTATTTGCTAAATATTTACCTACTTACTTCTTGAAAAGTATCAAGATTTTGGAATTATTCTTTTATAAATGAGCCCATTCAACATTGGTATTGGTAGGTAATAAAAATTAAAATTATTGTATTGATTCCTCATCTTTCACCCGTTTTTCATCAATAAATTAATCCAATATTTTGTACGTCTTTACGTAAACTCATATGAAAAGCAAAACACTGGCACTGGTCCTTTTATGGAATAAAGGTCATGAAGCATGAAAAATAATAACGACTTTTCAATTTGCGAATTAGGGTTTACAGAAGATCTACAAAGTATTTCTTAGGTTCATCATTTCACTATAATATATGGTGAAAGTAAGGGATTGAAACAAGAAAACATGTGGGCGTGAAATGTGCATGGAAAAGGACGGGAAACAGTAATGCGAATAACCCAAGCTAAAATACCAAAATAGTGCATTCGGTGAAACATCTGGAGAGCGGTTGTATAAAGAATTACACCGCCAAAGAATGGGATCAGAAGAGGAATAAAATAGGTGGCGAAGTTCAAAAACTAAAAATATATCGGAAGGATATCGGAAGAAAAGGTTTGAAGGGCCAAACTTTTTCTGTTTTGGATGTGATGGACGAGGTTAGCCTATACCTTTGCGGTCGATACTGCGATGATTCTTTCTGTATTCAGAGTGGCTTAAAGCCGCAACCCACAATCTAGTGACGACAGCGAATGAAAATTAACTACACTTGCCGGAACAAAATAATACAAAATTAGTCATCTTCCATGCAAATAGAGCTCAAACTTGTCAACTGAGAGTTGTTAAAGTCGTAGTGAGGCTCACCGAATATCATTTTGGACGACAGCAAACTCTAAGATAATCGATTCCCAGATTCGGGTGACGTCAGCGAAGGTAAGCCCGGTAGAGATCGTTCCACGAATGCAAGAAAATAATGAGTAACAGATTATGGTCCATTGACTGGTGGCACCCGTATTCACTCTGTAGGTACTTGTATTTCATCCTACATTACTCAATCAGGACGAGCGAAACTTATTACGGGTTTCTAATGAGCCACCGCATTTCTATTGACAGAGAGGGACGGCTACTGGCCATACCAGGCTCACTGCCTTACCCTCCCACAAAACCCAAACAACCAGAACGGTTTCAGATTCTACTGACCTCGTCGTTCAAGTTTCGTGAGAACTTGGAGATCGGATCTATAGAGATCCCTGGGTTATTGTCTACATAGACCATTCGCGAGTCAACTTGTTATCATCCCCAAAGACGATTGCATCCCCTGCAGACTAACTTCGATGGTGCTAAGTGATTGGTTTCACTGTCATCTCTCATGAATTATTCTTATCTATTCAATCGTCACTGATCAAGAACCATCCGAAGTTTCCAAAAAACTGCCATTCACTCACTCCATTTCATTTTCTTATGAAATATTATCAACTTATGGAATATTATCAACAAGAGGATGGTTTCCCGATTTGGTGTGTTATGGGATGACTTTTCATCGTCATCATTTAAAGCAGCTTTTGTTTATTACTTTCAACAATGAACCTTCGGAATTGAGCACGAAAAATTAACCGCCCCTCAAAGTTTGATGTTTTTTGTTTCAAGATACGCAGAATCCAAAAATGCAATTAAGAGGTCTAGTTTGCCCCCAAGCTTGGCGTTACCGCCAGTCTTCTCTAAGGGGTAGAAAATAGGGGATGCAATTTTCAGAACGCCCTACCTCGGAAAATGCAAGTAGGAAGAAGGTGACGTTTTTCCATCGAATTCATATAGATGACAATTTTTAGCATCGAACTCGCGGAGCATTTTAGGACCAACAGTTCGCTCCCTGTAAGGACTTAAGGGTTGAGCGAAAAAAGATCAGAAACACGATTGTGAATCGCAAATCTTCCCGAACAGGCCAAATCTCCGTTCGAAGATCAGCCGATCTAATGCAAATTTTATCGATATCACAAATTTTACTATTGTAAGGTTCCAGCTACAGACTTTCGTAATGAAGGACCTACAACTCTCGGATGATTACAATAAAGTATTAGGTAGTATATAGGTGAGGACTCGATAAATAACGATTGTGACCCTCGTGATATAATTGAGGTTGATACTTACCTACTATAAGATCATCGAGAAAACCATTGATCACAATAACCGGAAAGTTTATTGGGTTATTATTTTATTATGAGGAATTTATTAATCAATGGGATCCTTACAGAGGGGTGATCTACGCAGCAAAATAATAAACCGTTGTGTAAGAATTTGCAGCGTCGTAGGGTCAGTCGCAGAGACGACCGGGGCCATACCTATATTTTCGTTTTCGCACTTTTTGCACAATGTGAAAACAATCAATTTCCCCATTATTGACCATCCTGAACACGAATCCGTTGGAAAAAATCGGAATTTCAATTCCTTCAGATACTTGGTTATGTATGCATGGGTATTGGGGGGGATTATGTATGTATGGGTATGGAAATTTTGGACATACCAGCACATCCAACTCGTATTTTGCCAATTCAATGTCTGTTCATTGAATTTGTTCAAATAATTATTGCTCGGATTTACCTCAAATATTCCGTAGCTCAGCACAAAATGGTTTGCATGAGCTGGTATGTCCAAAAATTCACTATTTTTCTTGCAAAATCAATTTTTCAACGTTCAGAATGAATCTGGAGTGTCACTATTCGATTCAAATTAAGTCGAAAACGATACCAAACTCTTCTAGCATTGTTCTAGTTGTAAACATCCTTAACACTCGTACTCCTCGAAAAAAACGACTTTTTTTGCATTAAAACTTCATTTTCTCTAATAATTCCTACAGTAACATGAAAACTAACTAAACTGTTGAAAAGCTGAGATTCTGAGAAAGTTTTTCCTGCAACGTGCTTTTGAATTCACCTATTTTATTGGAGATATAGAGCTGTTTGAGAAAATAATGATTTTGAAAATTCGGGTAAATTCTCATTTTATGCAAATTTTTTGCCCACTGGATCTACTGTAAAAGTTTTTATAACGCTCTACTTAGGGAGATAGGAAATTCAACGCTCTTTCCAACTGTATCCTCAAATTTGATTTTACTTGGTAATTTAAGGACGTTAAGGCTGTTATAGTAACTTAAGGTTGAAAATAAGAAATAAATATTACAATTAAAAAAGTCGGTTGTAAAAAAAAGGCGGAGTAAAAAACATGTTAGGAGACACTTTTTGTCGGAAATTAGTTGTAAAATCCGTAGGTGAAGTACTTCACACCTTATTTGATACTCCCTGTATGTTATTCACCTGTTGAGTATTTCTAATTTATCTATTTACGAAGATGATCTTGAACAAAGTTCAACTTATTTATTTAAAGAAGGGAGGAGCCCGATGATCGTGTCCCCCCCGGCCAGGATTTTCTCTCGACGGTCGTGGGTAGGTGAACTCTAGGTCTGAATCCGGTCCTCGTATTACGCCGTCCAGAGCCAGCTTTCCCTGTTATCAGCTGTTCCCGATTCCCCTGCCCGAATAATAGAGATGACTGCAGCCGAAACACGTGCTCAACACACAACACTAGTCAAGTGTGACTCTTCGATAGAGGCCTGCACAGGGCGCCGCAACCAGTGATGGCCAGTTCACTCGGGTCCCATGGAGTGGGGGTTGGGATAATAGAGATGGGAACGGGTGAGTGGGCCCTCTGTTGACACGTCCAGAGCATAATGGCTATGATCCATTTCATCAATCATTGGGTCCAAAAAATTGGTAGGGTAACATCTAGAAGAGATGGACCAAAAAAATCAAAATTCTTATGAAAATTCATACCTACTGTCAGTCATTAGATTTGAAATTTGGGAAAAATTTCATCACGGTCGCTATTTTCGATAGAATGTCCGAATGATTCAAGAGACTGATTTAAGACTGCCCGAATAATTTAAGAGATGTTTTCTATAGGTAATTAGTAGAGACTGGAATTATATCGTCGCTTTAGAAGCAACACGCCCTATGAACCAAATCCCAATTTTTCAGGAGGAGGAAAAAACTGAATCCAGTTTTTGATCACCTGTCCCTTTGTTTCCCGTTATTCAGCCACTTCTTGCCTTCCGGTTGTCGTCAAGACTGAAAAATAGTACTAATTAAAGAAAATAGGAAATTTTGGTTGTTACGGGGTGTTGTCCGAATAGGTCATTGAGGTGTTGAGGTCGATGGGGGTGTTATGTTTTTCGAGTATTTCTCGAATTTGTAGTCTATTTCAAGCAATTTTGAGCTAACCAGTCGATAAAACGTGAGAAGTCGAATAATAATCAGTCAAAACCTCATTTTCGTGAAAATGGTCGATAGGGCGTGTTGCTTCTTAAGCGACGATATGCAAAAAATCTGGACTTTTATGCATCGGAAAATGAAAATATATGCAAAACGGCCCAAAATATGCAAACTATCTTTAGCATTAAAAAAACAAATAGGCTTTGAAGTGTTTTATGAGTGTATTAGTTCAAAAAACACTCACATTATAGCTATTCATATTAATTTTTATTATATTGCACAATAATATATGTTTTTCGAGATTCACTACTGTAAAATTCTGTCTCCTGTCCATCAGGAGCATCTTCAACATGGAAAAAGATCGCTCCACATCTCAAGGGTCGATCAGAAGGTACTTCATTGCAGCGATATCATCTGGAGAGAACAGAATTGCACAAGCAGCGGCCTCTCCTTTTAATATCTTAGAAATAGCAACGGCAGTTGCCCATTCGGGATTTTTGTACATCACACTGTGCAACTTCTCGGCGAGAGCCTTCCCCATTCCCTGGCCAACTGGCTGCTTCCTTTTTGAAGGTGACAACCGCGTATGAATGAATATGCAAATGTTCGTCAGATGCAAATTTTTCCAAAAACGGGAATACATGCAAAAATATGGCAATTTAAATTCAAAATCTTGAAGTAAAATTGGTTGGAAAAGCTTCATAACGTCGAAGTAAAGTGATATACCCATTAACATAGCGATTTGCAAATATGCAAAATTCCAGTCTTAAGTGATTAGGGTCTCTTTATCGGTTTTGGTTGCACAAGCAGCGGCCTGTCCTTTCAATATCTTAAAAAATAGCAACGGCAGTTTTCCATCCGTGATCCTCTTTCAAGTTTGTTGTTGCGTGTTGTGCTACAAGTATGATACGTGATTTTAATTTGCTTTTGCTTCCTCACTGCTGAAGGTATGTATTCGAGCAAGAAATTTAAAACAAATTGTTGTCCTCAAAAATAAAAATGTCCACCAGCTTTTTTCGACTTCGTGGCCAAATTCGCTCAAATCTGAAGGGTAGTGGGGGGGGGGGGGGGGGGGGGGGGGGGGGGGGGGTTTGAATCCAAGACGATATCCTATGAATTTCGTCACGATAGCATCAGTAATAGCTACTGCGCATGCGCGAACATGAAATTTGCAGTCACAAGCACAACACCGGAACTACTCGACCAACTTCGGTGACCTTTGATTTCATAGCCACCGGACCACCAGCAGCTTGAGCGCATGCACCAAAGTGAATTTCCTGAAATTACGATTTCTCAGTTCCTAATCGACAGATTTCACTCAAATTCTGAGGGTAGTTGGGTGCTGACTCCAAGACAATTACCTGTGAATGTGTGAATTGCATCACGATATCTACTGCGCATGCGCAAACGTCATGCTTGTAGTCATAGGGATAACTCTGGAACTATTCTACCAATTGCTATTCTACATTGCTAAAATGTTCACTAACTGATTACATATACGTCCATGTTACAAAAGTGAGGAAGCTGTACTACCCACCCCACTTGGCAGATGTTTTCATTATAAATAACGTGGTGGTGTTAATTTTTCATTCAAGCTTCGAATTTTCAAAATTTTTGTTAAATTCCTGGGATGCTCCATTCATTTTGATAGAATGAAGAGATAAGTTGAAAATAATATTATAGACTGAAGTTGAAGATATATATCGATTTATATGCGAGTTAAATTCGAGACGTGATCGGTATGTACTCTTCGTGTTTTATAATATTCATCGACGAAACACTATGCAGCCGACTAACTCTACCTTTCGGATAGGTAGTTGAGTGTTGCGGAGGAATTCAAATGAATCAATCTACGCATGTTAGTCCTGATGATGGACCCAGTTGCCACCAGAAACCCCTGAATCCTGACCAATAAACCAATCAAGCATGCAGCGAATGATAGGTCACGCCAATGAAAGCGCATTTCTCATACATAGAAAAATATGTAATATGATCACATAAATCCATCCCATTGCTTGGCAATACACTTGAGTACCTATAAAAAAGTTAACAAAATCCATTACACACATCAATCGAATTACGTTGTCTATACTTGACTGAACACAACACACATTCAACCACAAGACACGGACTCGATGAGCGTAAATCAACAAACATAAAAGGGGGTGGGTTGTTTGCATCAAATTAAATTCCAACAACAGAGGGGGAACATGGGTTTTTAACTTAACAGTCCGCTGCTTAGTCTCCTACACGGTGTATTTGGTTAGCAGCGAAAAAGATAGAAACGAACCGATATAAAAGGAATGGCAAATAAGTTGGACTACCTAGATCCAACCTAGAGGAGAGAAAAACATTCGATCTTTTTACTCGTGATATCAAAGTTAGGTTAAGTTGTCAATTATTTATTTATTCCACGTTTTCCTCCTTTTCGATTACTAATGAGCTGTTCTGTCGCCGTTGCTGAACCTCGCTCGTGCGTCTCTCGTGAATACGGATACCACCGCACTGTGACAAGACTGTAATGTGGCAAAGCTATACTGGCTTTATGAGCGACATTTCAAGGAACATGTCAGTATGCTATTCGAATAGGTACCTACGTGATTTGGTAGAGCCTCAACCACACGACCATGTAAGGGTTGTTCACTTTTTACAATTTCGGTTCATTTCGGAAAGAACGAATGTATCCTCAACACGGCGAATCTGCGCATTTATCTATAACAAGCCTTATGGAAGTCACGCGAACTGATGGAAGGAATGAAAATGCAAGCCAAGCAAAAAAATACCATACATGCATCAAACTGGTGGTAGGTACCAACGAAATTAGTTCAAAAGTCATCAAGTTGAACGAAAAGAGCTATATACAACTTGGAAGTTCAACAAAGAATTAGAACGAGAGCAACAAGGGCTCCGGTAAATGACGAAAAATAACACTACGTGATATTCAATGATAACAAGAGGAAGACATTCGGTTTATTTATAGTTAATAGTTTATACGAGAATGGAGAATTTGTCGATTTTCGCTAGTATTTGTGACCACAAAATCGGACTCAGTAGGGTAAATTCACCAGTTATCGTCAGCCTTAAGGCCTTATAAAATTGTTATCCTTCTTTTTCGCTCATTTCTTCCTTATTCTGCCACCAATCTGTTAACTTTGGGACTTTGTCGAATCGCCAGCAATCCATGTTTCGATTATACCATCAATTTTCCAGAAAAAACTATGAATTATGCTTTTAGAGCCGTAAAACTCATTATTGTTTTTTTCTTCAGTTATCGTCATGGGGAATCGAGTTTCCGTCAACGAAATGCACCAGCTATCGTCATCCTCAAATATAACGCAATTTCTGTTTACATTTTTCATTCGTGAAAATTTGATAATAATTTGCTCAAAGTTAGAGCAGTTTTGTGCTGAGATAAAATTTTCACTTCATTTTAACAAATAAGGTTGATATTCAACAACTTTACACATGTGACGATAATTGGATAAAACATACTTTCATGACCCCCGTTCTCGTAAACGCCTAAATTCATTTAAACTCGTCAATTAGAACGCTACAAAGGCTTGAATGCAAGCTATGGAGTATAGGAAAACTATTTAAATGAAAATAAATTTGAAAAACGCTACTTGGGAAGGTGAAAAAGGCTAGAATTTAAAACCAACTTCTTAGGCAATACCAACAGTGGAGAGTAGCTTACAGGTACAGATCTGGATTTTCTCTTTAGAAGGCCGTTTTGATTTTGACGATAATGGGAAACCAAAAACCTGCTCTCTCAAACGGCGCCATCTTTAAATCCCTAGGTGGCGCCAAACTCTTATTATATGAGAACGAAATTGGAAGTGACGGACATTGGTTCCATATTTGCATCTGACGATAACTGGTGCCTTTACCCTACTTGCAGAAATTCACACTGTTTCAATTTTCAGCTCACAACTCCTTCGCGTAGGGCGATCGCGAAAAATAATACGTGTGACGTCATCGCCGGACGGTCGTGGGGTGGGATGACGTCATGGCATCACATCTTCACCCTCAGTTTTCTCGCATTTCCACTATCTGGAGACCCACACAAATTGCACCTTTTCGGAATGTTCCAATGAGAAGATCTTTAATTTGGATGAATAAAAGAAATCGACTCAAATTCCCCATTATGGGAAACGTAGGCCGTCAAATTCTAACCTGTGACCAAAATCAGAAGGCTCCAAGCTTCGAAAGCTCTGTACATGCAACAATGATAACTGGGGAAGACATGGAGGATTATGTAAGTGGAGTTCTCTATTATACGCTTCTGAAGTGGTCAAGTCCGCATGTGGCAAGATTGATGATGAGCATGTGTGCAATGTGCTAATCAAAGGACTTCCGGGAGAATACACATGAGACTAACAAAAACATGGTACTCATTCTGGGATTATTTTGTTTTTAAATTAAAAAACCACCTTGTACAGCCAAGTTATTTATTATGGTAACGTTTCAACCCCTCATGATGTGGGTCCTAATCATACCTTCTAAGTGGTGAACGAAGTTGAGGCAAATTGCACAAGTCCACAAGTGACAGTTGACATTTGAGGAAAGGATAAACAAAAGTGAGTCTTCTCGAACGGAAGGAGAAATTATAATCGAACGGAAGGAAAGGATGGATATGCACACGGATTGGGAAAATAATATTTTACTGGAAGGAAGATAAAGCAATACAGCGATCTGATTCACGACGAAAAACGGTGCGAGTTTCCATTCTCGCCATAGAGACATTTATTTTAGGTATTTTCATGGAGGGAGCTACGGAAGAAAGAATAACAATTTGAGCTTCATTTGTACGACAACATAACTTGGAGGATCAAAGCGGCAACTGAAGTATTCTGGAGAGGATTGGACCGACTGAAGCAGCTAAAAAAATCCTGAATAGCAGTGGGAGTTGGTGTGCTCTTCCAATAGGTAAAGGATTATTTGTTTGGGAACAAAGTTGAGAATCAACTACACGACCATAATTATGGGTTGTTCAAGTACTTTTTACGAATACGGGTTTTCTCTTTTATTGCTAGTACGAATATACCCACAATGCGACCTATCTGCACTTTAATCTTTAACAGAACTGTTTTAACCAAACTGTGAATTCCAATATTTTAGCGTTATTTGACTCCTGATCATGGTTATTTGATGAGCTATTCTTATAGAAAAATTTGGTCTGATAACAAATATATGACAAACTTTCCTAAATGTAGAGGTAGGTATGTCTACCTAAAACAGCTTTCCTTCAAAACACTCGAAAACCAAATTTTTTATTCTAGGTTTTCATACCTTTTTATGTTGTTTTATCATTTTCAATAATGTAACTTTGGAGTCGAGCACAAAAGAAAAACTTGTTTAACCCGCCCTCAAAATCAAATGTTTTTTGTTCCAAAATACGTAGAATCCGGAAACCGAATTAAAAAAAAATCCGTCCGTCCGCCATGCCAACAGCGGCGCTTTGCTTAGTTACCACGGACCGAAATTAACCCTTGGTGTCATTCACGTGCCCCACAGGCACGAGGGACATTTCATCAGCAGACAGTGGCCACCCTGATTCAATCTCAGCGCTAGGAGCTCTAGTATTCCTACCCCCACTCTATGTTAAGACCCCAAAGTGGTTGCCCTCCAGTAGTAGTGAACTTCTCCCTATTAATTGCTGATAGAGGTTTGCGATGTTTCTGGCCCATGCGTGTCTTGTTTATCTCTCCGTGTGCAAATGTTGTTTGACCAAATGTCAACAATAATGCTCGATCTCCCGTTAACGATACAAGTCCCCATTTAGCTCCTATTGAAATCTGCGTGTGTCCATATCGATTCCAACTGATAAATGACTGATGCTGCTCACGGTAAGTAATATTCAAAATCGTTCATTCGTTTCATTATTAGACTTTGTCTAGGTCTCGTAAATATACTCATATTTGGCGCAGAATTAAGCAAAAATTCTTCACTGTTCTTCAACTTCGGTCGAGAATCTCTAAAATAGGTTCATCCAAGATCATGTCTGAGATTATCTTTTCTCTGTGTTCTGTGATACCTAAAGAAAATATTTTAATTGAGATTAGCTGCTAGTACGCGCGATTTTGACACCAATATTATATTTTTGCAGCGGAAGGTCAACAAAACCAAAATAACTATTTAGGGCTAATCAGGGACCCATAAACCCCCATTTTTCATTACATTTTGGAATATTTGGTGGTAATTCGACGCACAATTACATTGTCTACAACTTTCTTAGTTAACAAAATTGATGTATTGTCAACTTTGCACACTAATAGGATGGTAAACGGTATTTTCATGTTTATACAATTTTGATATTCCATATTTTCCTTATTTTTCAGGACTTATTGCTTTTTCTGGTAATCAATTGAGGCAGAATTTAATGGTCTACAACTTTTCTCGTGAACAAAAATTATTTTGGACGTTATTTAAAGCCATTAAATCATAAAATACGTTGAAAAACGTGTTTTTCGAGGATATCTACGAGGATGTGTTTTAGGTATAGGAACATAGGGCATATTCGTTATCAGCGTGAAATTTCCTATAGGAATCAGTAGACATCAGAATTTTGTCCACCCCGACCTCGATGCACTGTGGGACGGGGGGGGGGGGGGGGGGGGGGGGGGGGGGGGGGAACATCTAAAACTGCTAAGCAGCGAAAGGACCAAAACACACCTTCAACGTCACACACTGCTTTGCTATTTTGCTTCCGAGTCTACCGGAGGTAGCAGGAGCTTTGCTTTCACTTTAGGCATCAAAAAAAGTTGGTGTCTGTCTGTCGGTATGTCTGTCCGTCGGTCTGTCTGTCTGCCGCTCTCCCTGTCCACATTTCCTCATCCGTATCTTCCAAAGTTATTGTCCGATTTTGTTAAAAAATTCAGGGATCATGCGGGTAGGGTAGCTCCTTGAGGTTCTGTATGGATTTCATCATGATTGAATCAGCGGCAGACTCTACGCATGCGCTAACGTGGAGTTCACTAAATTTTGTTGTTATGTCCTGATGACCACAGTTTAATCTGATTTCGTTAAGATTATCGTGAACCCGAGAGCGCCGTATGTGTCATTTCTACTTAGCAGAGTTTTTTTTTTGAAAAGTTTATTCCTTTGTGAGTTTAAAAAATTGTATAGAGATTTGTAAAAGCATTCGAAAAGTTTACGTTTTGATTCCTGATTCTATCCTTTTGTTTCATCGGGAAGCAATGAAAATTATTTCAATGGTATTTTGGAAAGCAAGTGTCTCACAGGCACTGCGACGGTAAGAAGCGCTTAAAAAACCACCAGTTGCCATGGACCAAAACTAATGAAATTTGGTATACCGGCTCCATTTGCGGTCTATTTGTGCCCCGAAGCTTGGCGTTACCGTCAGTCTTCTCTAAGGAGTAGAAAATAGGGGTTGACATTTTGAAAACGCCCTACCTCGAAATCTCCAAATACGAAGATATATTTTTGCCATCGATATCAAATAGATCACAATTTTTAGAGTCGATCAAGACCTCGAGGAGCTCTGTAGGAAAAATGCTCCCAACAAGGAAAAATGAGTGAGACTCGCAAATCTTTCCGAGTAGGCCAAATCCCCGTTCAAAGATCAGCTGATGAAATGCGACTTTTTTTTTGTTTTCACAGGATCGAATTTCTTTAAATTTTATAAGCTTCCTTAGTTAATGAATTACGTTATGAAGGATCTACAACTCTCGGATAGTAATAAGTACAGGTAGGTACCTACTCATAGTACACGAGAAATAATTATTGGGAACCATTCCATTTCAGATCTTCTTTTATTCTGGAGGAGCGAATTCGGCAGGAAATTAACTACATTCCGTTGCAGATGCTATGGAAGGTCATGGGCGGGTTTCACCTCAGACTCCGACAAAGTGTGCAAAACCAAGGACGCCACCTTACTGACACCATATTTAAAAAAATTATTCTTTATAAGGTAAAACATTATATTTCCACTGATGAACTTAAGATTCATGTTGAAACAATTATCCTTTTAGCGAATTTTCGAAGAAAATGAAGCTATTG
>JAEMON010000001.1:16274839-16290875 GCA_030264115.1 Lygus lineolaris | reverse complement strand
GATTCCAAAGGTTCATTATTGAAGATAATAAACCAAAACAAAGGATCTTTGTCCATCCAGGGCGGCACAACGACCTAGTGGACGCTCAGCTTTACAGCCAACTCAATGACAATTTTAAGCTGAAAATTAGAACTTCGAGGTTTTGAAGGGTGTTGAATGCGAATTTGAAGTCGAAAATGCAAAATTACGACACACCGGAATTCCCCTTAGTGACAAAATTCGTAGGCTATCGTCTTGGAGTCAGCTCCCATCTACCCTCCGAATTGAGCAAAGTCGGTCCTTTGGGAACTGAGAAACCGTAGTTTCAAAAAATCCACGGGTCCGAAGGTAATTAACCTTAAATCAAGGATGTAATCAGATTATCCTTAAATTAGGGATGTAATTTATTGGGGGCCGTCAGTTTCAGGGCTAATCCCTGAAAATGTCATCATGATCGGACCATAATTTCGTGGTTTTTACCTGGAACAACGATTGTTCCGACTCCTCAATACTTTCCAATTCCATACCCATTTGAGTTCTTGGTACTTCAGGAGATGCCTACTCAGTGTCGAGCTGTTTTTTACAGGCGCGCTACAGGCACACAGTTCGTACCTCGACTAATGTTCTGAGTTGATAATTGAGGTGGTCCCTAGGCATCAGCTACCACGCGCTGGTTATACTTTGAATGTGAAAGGCATCTTCCGACGCATATACATAGTCTTTTCTCATTTATCAGAGCTAGAACGTTATGGTAAAGGTTACCTTATCGGCGCGCTATACCACTGTCGATGTACCTACTTACTATTGTACCTGTAGGGCAACCTCACTGGTACACATTTTCTGAAGTCCTCTACTCCTATGAAAACACGGCAGAATTTTGACTGTTTCCTTGGGAGATAGGTTTCTTGGTAGAAATAATAATTCAGAAAATCTTTATCACTTTGGCTCTAGTAGAGAGAGAGAAGTTGGTACTTACTTCCAACTGACTGAGTAGAATGAATATTTTTCTTTGGGCACTCTAGTTTTATTCCTGGTCTTCCACCTCCCTCAGACTTTAGAAGGGTGGTTCCAGAGTGAGGGAAGAAAGCACCGCCCTTCTCTATTCCCTGGTTCGATTGCTCTGCTCTAGCCTTTATTTACCTATTAATGATTTAAATTGACTATGAAGTAGTAGTTTGTGTATGGGGCATAACAATGTTCAATTCAGGCCAAACTATACTTAGCTGTAGCTGTGCATAATTTCAAATAGTTTTGTATGAATTGACCAGTTGACCACTGACAGACAGACTCGGAACCAATATTGTGGGATGGTGGAACTGACTTTATTTGAACTGCCCTAAGTTCCAATTAGCAGTGATTTATTTGGGTTTTGTGGGTTATTTATTTACTGAGCTGAAATGATAGGGAGTACAACCACGCGATATCCGCACTCTCCCGGACTTGTGACACGGCTCCTTCTTGATTAACATAAATTAACCTATAGTCAAGAAGGCCAAGGGTTACAACGTTGCACTCTCCCCAGAGGGGACCGACATGGATGTTGCCTCAGTTCCACCATCCCACAGTGATGACTACTGCCGTATAACCGTAAGGTTGTGGGTGAGGCAGGGACGATGTGGTTTTGTGGTACTGGGGTGGTAGGGGCAACATCCATGTCGGTCCCCTCTGAGGAGAGTGCAACGTTGTAACCCTTGGCCTTCTTGACTATAGGTTAATTTATGTTAATCAAGAAGGAGCCGTGTCACAAGTCCGGGAGGGTGCGGATATCGCGTGGTTGTTCTCCCTATCATTTCAGCTCAGTAAATAAATAACCCACAAAACCCAAAGGAACCAATATTGTTCACCAAGCTTTGAAACGCAAAAAGCAAGTGCACATTTTGATTGTGCAGGATATTTTTTTTTACTTATTGCACGAATACTTTTATAGTGAAGAAGCAAAATTATGAAGAATCCACTTTGACAAGTTTCCCCAGAACCAACCTCCTTTTAGCTAAGCGGAGGTCTATGTGAGGCTACGGAGTGTATGTAGTAATAGGTTAATCAATTTGGCACTATATTTTTATCATAAAGCTCAAGCCAAAAAGTAACTAGAGAGTTAATTGTGTACCTCTCAGATGTTTCCAAATTCAATGTATCTACAACATCTCAGGATTGCCTAACTTCAAACTCAGAGAAGATTCTTCAAACATGAAAAAGTGTTGAGTTTTTTTGCGCCACGTAGGATTCCAAAAAAGGATTTTGGTGAAACACTTTCTGTAGTATAGGATGTAGTATAGTATAGGACCTACCAAGATCTTCTAAACAAAGTGTCTGGAAAAGTTTGTCCATCTTAATTCGATGAATCAGATCGAGCGTTCGGCCTGAATCAATTTATAGATCATAATGTCATAATATGATGTGCATATATAATGTAATATGTAGGTACCCTGCATGCTATAATATCTCAGCTTCCTCATTTTCAGGTGGGAACAAGACAAATTTGTCAATTCTGTACACGTCAGTCATAAAGTGACGAACTTTGAGTTCTTGTACGAACCATTTTATGTAGCGCCTGACACTGTGCCACCTCATGATGAGAGGTTTGTTGGCTATGGATTCACTCGAAACACACAGGTATCTATTTGTGATGCGAGATCAGCATCTCCTATTTGAAAGTTCACCTTTAGCTGCTACCTTCATAAAAACCTTTAAAAAGTGTGTCATTGAACTCGATGGATAGATTGTCATGGAGTTTAAAAAATGGAAAGTGCACATTAAGAAATGAACTCCTTTTGCAAATCCCTGCTTTTAACGTTGTGATTCGATGTTAGATTCTATTATAGTCCAACCGCAATCACAAGCTTGCTTGCCGCTCAAAATGGCAGAAACACAAACAAACCTTACCTTAGGAGACGGCCCTCCAGTGTGATTCTGAGATAAGAGATGGCGCTAGCAGTGCACAAAAGTAATCAGAGGTAATCTTTAATTCCATACACATTTTTTCGAATCGAAGTAGTGCTATGTTTTCAGGAAAAGTTGAATAATGAAGCCATCATGTAACTTCATTTAATTTTTTCCAAATAATTTTTTAAGGGTCGGTACCTACAAGGTAATTTGTTTGACCCAAAAATCGACTTTCTAAACCACGTGTTTATTAAATTAGACATAATACAACATTAAAAAAAAAAAATCTTGAAAAAATTCAAATGGGAAGTGGGTAAAATAAATCGACGAACACATGGAGGCTGCTGTCAGCAGCAAGCTAATGGAGAAGTAAACAAACACACATGGACCAGAAATAAGGTTCTTCTTCTTCTTCTTCAGTTAGTCAGTTTGCGTGTCCTGACATAAGGTTGTGGTTGTGGTTGTGGAAAAAGGACTTTCAGGCGTGTTCACATGATTAAAATGACCTTGGGAGATGCCTGGAAGAGTTAGGATGACGTCACGAGATGAACATCGTTCTTTTTTAGAAAATCGTGTTCTCTGAAAAACCTTGTTTTCGAGAACATTATTATGTTCCTGTTTCTCAGTTTCTATTCAACTATTGTCACTTTTTTATTTTTTATTGAACTTAAATTCTTACCTAGTGAACCATGCAGAGGAGTTTGCAATTTATTTCCGACAAAATGGAGTACATGGGGCAAGTTTTTTTGGATT
Organism: Lygus lineolaris; assembly: GCA_030264115.1. Classification (NCBI taxonomy): domain Eukaryota; kingdom Metazoa; phylum Arthropoda; class Insecta; order Hemiptera; family Miridae; genus Lygus; species Lygus lineolaris. Next base: position 16,287,260 of record JAEMON010000001.1, on the reverse strand, counting down.
TGACGCCTAAATTCGATGAATTTTCGCAAAGCTACGCCGTTTTCTAAAAAACAATCACACTAAAATTCCCTATGCACCAGTTTTAGAATGATGGAAAAAAATTAAAAAAAAGTAAGGTGATCGGGTGAATAGAGCCCAAGAAATAGGAACTTTAAGTTGAAAAAATTAATGAGGGATTTTGATGTCACCGCAAAAATTACCTTGTGCCCTTATATTTATGATTACCTACTACTTGAAGATTTATTGAAATTGGAGAATTAGCGTACATCCACACTTTGGAAACTATTCATATAACTAGAGAAACGATCAGGGGAATTTTTTGAAATATATATTTAGAAGCGGGAAGCAAAATTCGGTTCTGAAAAATGTAGTCTTGGGGATATTTGACTATTTGAAGGGGCAGTTCTAATGAGGCGTCGCGTTGCCCAGCCACTTTTCCCTACCCCTAGCAGGCACCTGCAACTTCCCAACTGTCATTTTGTCATTCTATTTCTAGAACCTATCTATCCTACTAGTCAATTTCAGAAGATACAACATGCGAATGAGCTTATGGGAAAGGATGTTGAGTGTCAATTTTATATGCTTTGGTATTAGATTTGGGCCCTCGGTTATTTGTTACTCAGGTGCCTACCGACCTACGTTAATAAAAAACGCTAATAATAATTAATAACGCGCGTTGGCTAATAATTAGCCAATCAGATCGAATTACGGTTTTACGGCCTTGCGGTTTTGCGGACGAGATTACGTCGTTGCGGCTTAATGTGAACCCGGCTTAACTATTAGTTATTCAATTGAGACGAAATGCAAAGGCAATCGTTATGGAGACAGCCCCCAACTACTTACCCTAGAAAATCACTCAATTAGCAACTGAGAAATCGGAGTTTCAGGAAATTTACGTTTGAGCCTGCGCACAAGCCACTCGTGGACCCACGGCAATGAAATTGATAGGGACCGTTTAGGGCCTAATCCTGAAAATTTCACCGACATTGGTCTGGTAGTTCCAGAGTTACATGCCTATGACGGATAAGTAATAGCTACTGTGTATGCGCAATCTTGAAATTCTTTTTCATGCGCAATACGCAGTAGCGCAATACGCAGTAGTTGGGGGCTGAGTCTAAGACAATTTCCTAGGAATTTCGTCACGATTTGATCAGTAATAGCTACAGATCATGCGGCAAATTTGAAATTAGTTGTTTTAGGAATAACAGTCTTGAGTCAGCCCCCAACTAGGATTCCAGGCAGATCCCGAGTAATTCTTTATACGAGATTAGAGACAGGCACAAGTCTAATCACAAATTCTAATTGCTTGTTTCTTCCTTTTAGCGAATTTTCGAAGAAAATTAAGCATTGCAAATGGCTTCAAAATTTAAATAATGAAAATGTTCTTTATGGAAATCCGTTTCACACCATTCTAAAACGATTCCTAGATTCTAACATCTTTCATATATATGTATGTATATATGTGTCGCGGAGTTACCGCAATGAACTTCTGTATTCATTATACTTCAATTCTGTGAGTAGTTAAATTCAAATTGGGACTTAGGTACTTACTGTTGGTAAACATAACAATCCAAAAACACGTGACTTTATATGATGAATTTGAAAGGAAAGAAAATTCTACTGCTATACGTGTGACTTTGAATAGAGAATTTGAACCGTGTGATTGGCTTCTTTCTTTAAACTTATAAAATACTAAACAGTATATGTATGTATACATTTATATGTCAATCCAGAAGATATCTGACCCTGGAATCCACCTAAAAAAATTAAAAATGTCAATAATAACAGAAGGAAGGCTGAGTTCGTTGGCCAGAATTTTTGGAGTCCTCCAAGTGGTCAAATTTTGGAAATTGAGGGTCAAAACACTTGTTTTTCGGGGTTTTCGGTGTAAATTATCATCTTAAACATAGGAACATAAATGTGGTATATTCGGAATCAGCACAAAGTTTCCTATAAAAATCATCCACAAAATCGGTTTAGGGTAGAAGCTCCAATTGTTGACACTATTAGAGAGATAAATCATTCGATTCCGCGTTGTATGACAGTGTTCAAGAAAATAAAACTTTCAGGTAGCTATTATGAATTGCGAGTTCCTTGGTAACAGATTGCACTTATTCGAGTTACTTAAATATTTTTTTTCATTATCACACACAAATTTTTTCAAACGTGGAATTTTGCAACCAATGTTAGCTGACACGTTTGCCCTCGGAAATTCCATATGTTGACATTTGCAGTTCCTAATGTTGACAACAATTTAAATATTGAATTAAATATTTAAATATTGTTTCCCTGTAATTATTCCTCAAGGCAAATGAACAAAAGAGAGTGAGAACATGGTGTAATATAATTTCATGTTAGACTAGACATGTTATATGCCATATGTCAACTTTAGGAACTGAACGTCAACATTGGGATCAGACGAAGTCAAATTAAGGTTCCACTACGTATTAAAACGCGTTAAACGAGTTAAAAAATTCAAGTGCCTTGATATACTACAAAATTATTTAAACCCAACCATCAACTTAGCAACAACTGTTTCCCTAATATTGAAACAGGTGTCAACCTTAGGACACAAACCTATTTCATGAAACCCTGATGATGACACCAAACTAAACCATTATAATATATTGAAATTTAGTGTTTTAATGCTTACGAATTCTTCTTTATGTTATTAATAGAGCAGGCAATGTGACATAATAATTAATAATATTTGACTTGAAAAGTCTAGATTTGTTGACTTACCTCACTCAGCTGCGGGATAAGGATGGCGTCGCTGGAGTGACTGTTACAGCTATCATCGGCTTCAATATCAGCCAGATGATTTATATAAGTAATTAGAACTAGTGGAGCCGGCCAACCTCAATACTTACATTCTTATCAGCAGAATGACGCCAATTTCGAGTACCTACAGTGCCCCAATACCTTATTTTTACATTTTGAAATTGAAGTGTCAACATTTGGATTAGTGTCAACAATTGGTGCTTTTACAATGGTTCTTCGAAAATTCGGTCATCAACTCATGCTGCATGAATGGGACTTTTGATAATTATTGTGCATAGCTAATGGAGATGCGTGGAGAGCTTGAGGAGGGGTCAATAATTCTCAACATACCATTCTCGAATACGAGGGGTAGGGGTAAATACGGCAATTATGTAGGTATTGAAAAAGACGCATAGGTAGTCAGTCTTGAGTCTGCAGTTGTGAACCTTCTAAGGGCAGTCATACTTGATTCTTGTCTTGTGTTGGTCATAGTATAATCTGTTTCTACCTATCCGAGACTTCTCAATAAACTCTTATATTTATTTGGCTTCATAACTCAATCATTTCATTTATAATTTTCCCTTATCAATCCTGATAGATTGCGATAGATAAATATACAAGTAGGTAGGTTTTTCGAGATTTGGCACCTTACACCTTTTACATAAGAATTTAGTTAAAATTAATAAAAATATAACACGAAGTTGCATACGAGCTCCAAACTCCAACTCTTTAATGAACATTTTCCCGTTTTCTCCTCACTACCATGGTTGCTTTTGGGTTAGAGAGGGGGAAATGAGAGGATGAGAATCCTGTTACAAATAATTTAAAAAAATACCTAACTGATTCAGTTTCTCATAAACATATTTCAGGTGTACGAAATGTATGTGGCTGGATATGAGTTCTTCGTGCTTTCGCCAGTTTTCACGATTCACTGGGGCCTGCAGCACCGGAAAGGAAGACCTTCCTGGAGAGAACGGCAGAACACTAACAACCGAAAGAACTTCGATCAATTCAAGAGAGAGGTTTTCGTTCGCTACCACAAAGACCCGCTGAACATGGTAGCTCACCAGCCCAAAGACAATAAGCTCAAATGATCCAATGTGTTTACTATTTTACTGGCAATTTCTGTAATACTACTACTTCTACTAAGTTTCATATTTGTTTGTCATCGTTTAAGCTCGGATTTAGACTATGATTTGGATCATGAATGGTCACAACTAGACAGGAGGGGCTGAGATTTGTGAAGAACTGTATTACTGGTTCATGGCAGCAAGGTAAAAATCAATCATCTTCAATCCTGTAATGTAGGATAGGGCCAATCGTTGCCCACAGCAGTTTTTTGACCTATCGCTCGCCGTTTCTCCACACAAAAAAAAAACGTATTTACATCTCGAAAGAGGGGTATCAACGAACAAAACTGTGAAAAAAAGTTCCATTCGTACAGCATGAGTTGATGAGCGAATTTTCAAAGAACTCTTATAACCGAATCGTTGCCCACTTTGAATTTTGTTATTTGATGCAGTTAATGAAGTAAACAGCCTCCAATGGTCATTGATGTAATGTGGCTCTACCAAAACCACTGGTACCAGAAAATGGTATAACTATGGCGCAAGGAAAATAAGCCGCGGGTTCAGAAACTGTGTTCTGCCAAGCTGTATGAGCTTGCTTGATAGGGGTTGTCTTAATAAAAACCAATTAATCGAGTTCATTGTTTTTTAATTAAAACATTGATAGGTTGTGATTCAATCGTAATTGTTCATATTCAAAGTATCTAACTATGGAGCTCCGATAATATGTAAAACACAAATTTGATTCCTAGTAAAATTATTCTTCCTGCTTTATAAATTTGAACCAAATTCTCTTGAAGTTCTTTGGAGTCATAGGTACTAAAATGAGGTGATTTCGGAACGAACTGACCAAAAAATGACTGGGCTGGAGTCCCATAATCGTCAAGGCAGGATGCGAGCCAATTTGCGAGCGTATATACGATGCTGCTTGTTCGGAAATGCTGAATATGCTTGTTCGAAGAGAATGTATGTAGGTATGTATGCTGCCTCCAGATGCCCCGAATCTGAAATGAGAGGTACCCTTGAGCATCATGGAGAACAAATAATGGTCGAACTTGGCCAATGGCGATCTGATTGATTCGAGGAACTTAAGGAGCTAAACGCTGAGTACGAGTTGTACGCATAGCTCTGAACCAGGCTCCTGAAGTAGTAGGCGTGAAAGAATCCAAAATGTGCGATTTCGAATACGATAAGTTATACGATACATTTTTTTAAACACATTTCCTACTTTTCTCCACTGAGATGAATTTAAACTTATTTTTGTTGAAGGTAAAAACTATAGATAATAAAATTCTGTGTTGATTGATCACTCAGTAAAACAAAATACACAATTCACGGTAAAATAAGGAAGTTACCGGACGACAAATCTTTCCATTAATTGTCATATGAGAGGTCAGACTTGATATTCAATCGAGTTCCTTAGAGAAGGAATGTTTCAGATCATCAAATTTTACGTCGATTAACCACCAAATTTTTCAAAATACAACAGAAAAATTGGGAGTTACTGGATTCCAAAGTTAAGTTTAACACCATTTTCCCTATCGCCCTACTGATTCGCTTATATACCTACGTCTTCAATAAATAATATTGTTCAGAGCTCACAGAACAATCAATTTCACCGTTCACTTGTTTTAGCAAATGTTTGATGCAATGGCTCCGTGTCACACCATCTCAAAGTGGTATTTCAGAAATTGGGTTTTCTGCTGAAAGCAATACTTTCCTTCCACCTTTCAGGTGGGCTGAGGCAAGTAAAAATATATTTGGCTACAAATAAAAATCCATTATTTCATCAGGGTAGGTAATATTGTTCCCCAATCTGAAAGAAAAATTAAAAAAAACACGGAGACGACTACAGATTTACAACTATGCTTCATTATTCCAGGTATGCCAAGAAGGTATACAATAAGGTATACAACACCAAAGAACCAATGATTGTACAGGAAATTCCTAGTCGCCCGTGGTCAAAGCTGGGCATGGACATTGTCGAATTTCAGTCAAACTCATACCTAGTTATAATTGAATACTTTTTGAAATTAACTTAATTTGAAAGAATACAACAAATAGTAGGTAGGTACTGAACGTGTTACAAAAGTATGCAAATCGATATTAATTCGTGAGAAGTATGCCCGAATTACGCTCAAGGTCATGAAGAAACAGGAGTAAAGCTAGTTGAAAATATGTTGCGTAAGTGTGTGGAAACTCTTCAAAATCCTAACATTCACCTTCTGTATTATAGAAATACTTAAATCCGAGTATTGGTTACTACTCTCCTAGTCAGATGAGATGATGCTAGGTCGTTGGTTGAAAGACGGACTTAATTTCAATTAATCCGATCTTATAATAAGACCAATCAATACCTACTAATGAGATTAGGCTAAATATTTCCAAAGCCAAAATTAAACAAAAACATTACTATGGTCGTGGTTCGGAAAACTTACCAAGACCAATCCGAGCCGGTCATTTACGGGTGAATAGATCCTTGGTTCTGAGGTTAAGTTGTGCGTGAAGCACACACCCCAAGGTCATAGTTTGTGGAAGGACAAAACAATAAAGTGTTTAGGAAGAACGGAAGAGATTTTATTGCCAAAAATCGCACAATAATGATATTATTGGTGTAAATGTAAGCCACGAAACCCGGCATAGTTCATAACCTATACGAACCTCTCAACTACGCGATCGTAAACAATTAAACTCGCCAAAGAGAGTGGAATAATTCGTTACAAAGAATCTTTTATTATTCAGCATCCACAAACTACTATTGTAAGAGTCATACAAGATTATTTTATGAATTTGAACTAAATTTACTCAGGTGTATTCGTTTATTTCGCAGTTAACCTGTAAATTTCTAACCAGTATTGTAACCTCTAGTGAAAGGAAATGGCTGGCTTGATTATCGCAGTCAATGATATTTATTTTATGTGGTAAGATTTATTATGATGTACTAAATTTTTTAATCGAATTAATTGTAATAATGATGAGAATTTTCAATTGTAATGAAAGAAAGCTTTTGTTTACCAAAAGGGCAAAGATGTGATATTTGTTGGGGGTAGCTGAAGGTTCGCTCGCTACCTTCGTGTAGGGATAGCAAAAATGTACAACATATCGATGTATTGGTCTTCCGATATATCGCGAACAACAGATCGATAGAATGAATATATCGGTCCAAATATATCGATATGTACTATATATCGGTTTTCCGATGTATCGAACCTAAAACTGTTGTTATAGCCAGAAAATCACTTGTTAAATGTTTTAAATGTGTCAATATTGGGCTAAAATCCTATATCTACTGAAAAAGTACTATGAGAAAGACCATACGCAGTTTAAAAACTAGAATATATCAGTGCAAACATATTATAGCTTCACACGATATACCGGTTTACCAATATAATATCACAATCTTGGAGTCTTCTTCATCTTTTGCAACTAAACTTATTAGCAAACAAGCCCGAAGTGTAATAGATACCTTGAATCATCTGAATGAAAAACTTCAATACCTTTCAGTTAGTATATGCAAATGCAGTTCCTGGTTCTTCCAAATGCGTTCCCACAGTTTTATCTTCTACAAATAAACCTATGAACAAAAAAGCCCGAAGTGTAATAGGTAGACTTGATTCACAAGCCCACACATTTCAGTCATGTGCAAATACAGTTCCTGGTTCTTTCAAATACGTTCCCACATTTTTATCTTCTAAAACTAAACTTATCGGCAAACTAGCCCGAAGTATAATAAGTACCAGGATTCATCTGAGTGAAAAACATATCCACATCTTTCATAATTTCATCATACACTTGATGAACTTAAAACGCAATAAAGGTGATTCGCCTGTAGAAACGAATAAAAGGAGAAGGAATGGATACTATTCACAACACAGAGTGCTGAATTAATGATGCACAAGAACAAAAACTTTTTGAGAAGAATGGGATGAGCCACATCTTTACAATAGACAGGCTGAAGAAACTGGCTGAGTCCACCGAAACATATGTACCTATGCAACTACCAATAAACTGAAGACTCCAAGATTGTGCTTTCCTGAACGGAAAATGGTAAATCCAACCCATCATCACAATATAATATCGAACCTGAAATGGATTTCATAACCTGAGATTCAGGAATATTTGACTAAAACTGTAATATCTCTACAGCGAAAAAAAAATTGAACAATTGTTCATTTTCTTTAAAGGCGGACACAAAATATCGATATATCAAAAAATATCGGACCCAATTTTCCGATACAGATATGTCGGAAGATAAATATAGATATTTGTGATACATCGATGCCATCCCTATCTTCGTGACGTCAGGTACCTACTTGTCACCTGTAGAGGACATTCCCGCCTTCGCCGATCCCACTCCTTCCCTACTTCTCCCCACGCTACCTTACCTACCACATCCTCCCAAGGAGGCAATAAATTAGTTATTAATCGAGATCAAAAGCCTAATCATTCACCCGAAATCCAACCGCATATTACAGTAATAAAGGGTTTCCAAGTGCCAACACGAACAAAGAAGCATCTGTTGGTCAACCCTTGGACACTTTTACCTTGGAGGATGGGGACTTTTTGTTCTTTTCTGAAATATCCCCCTTGCTGCCCATCTACGACCCAAAATATATTCGAAGATAAAATGTTGACGAAGGTTGCAGCTGGTACTGATAAATTCCGGCCTCCTGGAAAAACTACTAGTAGCCCAGTCTAACTAGACCAAAAAGGGCCTCCGATTAATTCAGACAAAGCAGGAAATGATTTAAATTCACTTTAGGCATCCTTAATAAGTATGGTGGCCGGAGAATGGTGAGAGGTTGAATAATGTCGTTTTGGGATATTTTTTACTTGGTCCAAAAAAGTACCAGTAGTAGTAAAGTAAAATTTGAGTTGAGGAATCGTATTTCAGTCGAATCACACCATCTATCGGATTTTTGTGTGAACCTCCTTGAATATCAGGAGGCAGCGAGAAGGCGACGACATTTGCATAGGTACGTCCTTATGTGGACCTCCTTTACTTGAAATAAAGGCTCGTCAAGTGACCTGAAAATAGGACAAAGAGAATCCTGAGATCTCTCAGTACCATGGCATGGGCTCTGAAAAGAGCCAGTGACTGGGAGCTTCCCTATAGGGTATGAAAAGATTGGAAGCGGTGAAGCCTCTACCGTGGGGTCCCAACATGGACATATTTATCACTGAGCAAAGAGGTATTTAGGAAGGGTTGACGTTGACGAGACGTTTGTGGTACTTGGAGACTCGTTGATGAATTTTTCCTTCGCATAATATCTTGAGAAGATCTTCCCTGGAGTAAATGCGGTTGGCAAGGATGTCCTTCTTGTAGCTGGCTTCGGAAGCTGGGTCAGCGAGACCAAATTCTTCCACTGCCTCTTGATTGGCGGGAGTCCTGTTCTCAGCCCTCTGGCAGCCATACCCAGTGATATGTACTGATACCGGCTGCCACAAAATTTCCTATAAGAATTACCCACAAAGTCGGTTAAAATGATTCTTTGAAAAATCCCTCATCAACTCATGCTGCATGAATGAAACTTTTACTTCTGATGATGTGAGGGTGTTGTTGATTTTAATATGTAGCCTATGTAGTATTTATGGTATGGTCCAAGAAAGGACCTAAATACCTATTTATTGGGTGAATAATTCTTCCGTTGTTGTTTGTTGACTTTTAGCTTCTTGTGTTTTCTTCTCGAGTAGGATTCTATGAACGGACTCTATGATTGTGGTTATTTGTAAAAATGGGAGCAATACGTTAGACACCCGGCGACGAAAAATAGTTACGTTAGACACCCAGGCCGAGAAGGCCCCTTGTTCGAGTTGTACGTTAAGACAATAAGGATTGTTGTACAATAAGGATAAGTCATGTTTTGCGACAGTTTTCGGAACGAGCCAAACTTTTGAAGGCCTGAAAACCACGAAATTTTGGCATTTTTTTAGTTATTAGCCAAAAAAACACCAAAATAGTACAGAAACTTCCACTCCCGCTAATATTGAAGTGAATTAAATCCTGCGTCGAATGACCTGCTTAAACATCAAAATTGGTTCACCCTTTTGGTCAGAAACGGCAGTCGAAAATAGACAATTTTTTCCATTTTGTCACAGAAGTGGGTTACGCTGAGTTTTAGACGTCTGCATCTCCAAAACGGGTGCTTACCTACTCCAAATAAAGCCGTCGTGTTGATTTTTCGCTACGAGGCCATTTTTTTGTTCCATAATGTTTGGCCCAAAAAAAATCATCCTTCAGTTTTGGACTATGCAATTGAATTGTTATCCAATTTAATTGTGATAAGGTACTAAATACACTAGATTTTAACAAAAATAAAGGAATTTTAGTTTAGTAGGTATACCTGTTGGTGGAAAATTTACAGAGAAAAGTTTGGCAAAACACCATATAATCACATTATTCTAGATTTCGATGCAAATATGTCGTTAACTTTGGTTCTGAAACGGTGATTCGGACGGTGATTTGAAAGGACGTTTTCAGGAAACATCTCAAAAACATTGGTCAGGCAAGACAGATGACTATCGAACAAGTCCTCATGAGGGCACTTCCAATAAAAAATAACCGAAAGAATCGATTCTCGGTCTCTTGCAGTTTTCCAGGACACGCTGTATGTATACGGTGTTTACAAAACTTTTACAGTAGATTCAGAGGACAAGAAATTGAACTAAAATGAAAGTTTTCTCAAATAGTCAAAATCACTACTTACGTTTTTCAAAGGGTTCTGTGGTCCCGATAAAATAGGTAAATCCCCGCATAGGTTACAGGAAAATTATTCTCAGAAATTTCCTATAAGGATAACCTACCAAATCGGTTAAAATGATTCCTTGAAAATTCGCTCATCCACTCATGCTGCCTGACTGGAAGTTTAGCAATGTGCCGTGGTGGGGAGAGGGGCAATTATGGGTAATGGAACAATGATAAAACTTGGACAACCAATAGTAATTTGAAACTAGGTATGAAAAATGTCTCACTAAAGATCAACCCCTCCTCCCCCCTTCCTGCAATTCAGTCAAATGTTGTCCCCCTCGGATCCCCCAAACCAAATCACATTTGCCAACCACTAATAGCGATTAGTACCACTCCCCATCCCCTCACACATAAACATAGTACGCTTACATAACAAATTCTCGTACTTACACAATTGTGTAGAACTATTCCGTGTATGAATGGTGAATCTCTCATGTATCTACCAGTTGCAACACTGACAAACATTTTTTTCCAAATAATGATGATCTCCTTCTGTCTTCCGAGTGTGAAGCGATACACCACATTGTGATCTTTTAATGCAGGACTATTTTGTAAGAAAAATATTTTGCACGTGTACATTTATATGACTATGAGAATGGAATACCTAAATATAATATCGTTCTCTTCTATATGTTTCGTAATTTTTTCAATCATAACTATCCCCTCGAAATGGATTGAGTCATGTTGGATAGAATTTACTATTTAGAATATGTTGAAACCTCCATCCATCTCTAAAGTCTCCATTGGGCCAATAGGTTGTCCCCAGTGGTACCTACCTATGGACAATGGCACACTGCCACCCGGAGAGGGAAAACGTCGAAAATATGTTGTAAAGTAGGTGGTAAAGTGCAGCCGGCCATCCAGAGTAGTCGGGATGGAGTGTGTTAAGTGACAGCCGATTGGAACCGAAGATAAATATTTTGCTTCTACCTGTAGCTCTGGATGTTAATAGTTCACTTCCATCATAGGTGAACGACAATCATCACTCTTGGATCGTTAGATCCTCGGTCGCAAGCATTTACTCAATATGAGGTTTAAAATTTGCGCAGACGGGCGTACAAAAAGATCATAATCTTAAAGAAACCTACGATGTTTTGCGAATAGCGAACCCTAAAACAAGATCAGCACTTTTTATTGCACATCAAGGTACGTAGGAAAGAAAGTACTTATCTACCTTAGTAATTTATTGCTTATATTGCTTAATGTACCTAATTTGCTGTTTTAATTTCGTTGTTAAACTTAATTGTGAATTTTCCAAGGTCCTTGAAGGAGTCACGATGAACCAAACTCGTACCATCACTTTCGTATTCATGCACCAATCGGCCCTGTGATCTGTAGAGGGATGTGATGGAACATTTTGCTGGGTTTAGGGAAAGGTTATTAGCTAAACACCAGGTGTGGAAAGAGTCAAGGTTCGCTTGAAGTTTGACACAATCGTCCCCACAGTTCGATTATATTTTCAACATCTGCAACGACATCAATAATGGGAATATTTTGGTTTCAGTGACAGCATTTTTCACCTAAACTGAGAACTTTTTGGACTTCAGGAGGTACTAAGACATCAGTTAAATTAACTAACCATTTTTTCTAAAGTTCCTCAACATCTTTATTTTTTGATTCAGAAACTAATTTGTGTTTTTCTGCTAACAAGTTATCAAGTTTTTTCTGTTGTGTTTTGGTTTTCTTTTTCTTATACTTATTACAAATAATATTACAATAATCTACTATCTTAGACAAGAAGTCTGCATCAGAAATAATGGTCTCAATAATGTTGAAAGTGTTCTCTAACTTATGTTTCAATTTGTCTGATTGCCACCAATTCATTTTAATCTCTAATCTTAGGATA
>JAEMON010000001.1:16263503-16273839 GCA_030264115.1 Lygus lineolaris | reverse complement strand
AACAGCTACTAGTCTAACTCAAAATTGCCTGTTTCTAAGTTTCAGTATATTCTATGAATCTCAATCATTACCCTCAGTCAATAACTAGATTTTTAATAAATGTTTGTTACTTTCCATAGGTATTTGATAGATTATAAATTTCAACAATTGGTCCTTTCAAAAATCGCGCTACTTTCATCCACAGCCTTGTAATAAATTAACAACCACAGGCCCCCTCCTATCATTTTTATCAATTCTAAAGACACTTGTAATGTTTAGTACAGCCATTTTTTTTGTAAAAAGTCAGTAGCATCTCCTCACTCGTTTATCTCACACAGTTGATACACTTGTTGTATAAACTAAATTCTTTATTTACCACCTTCGAGAATACTTCAGTCTAACATGTAAGTGAAGTCACTATTTATTGTATTCATATATTAAGTCACTTATTTCGGTATCTCCAGTCCATAGTCTGTACTTGCTCAACAGCATTTTAACACCTATTGTTCTTTAGTTTTATGATTCCACATATTCTTGTGTCTCCTGTAGATTGCCCATGACTAGGACCCAGACCCTGGGTAGAAACGTTGGGAAGTAAAGATCGTCAAATTCAAGTCTAGTTTGGCCATTTCAACTACCCTGCCTATATATTTATTTATATATTTATGTGTCACTCCAGACGATATCTGCCCGAGTAATCGAGATAAAAAATTCCAAACAATTTTAAAATGTCAATTATATAAAAAGAAAGGATGAGTTCGTTGGCCACAATTTGTGGAGTACTCCAAAAATCGCTTTAAAAAAACATGTTTTTTGTGTAAATTACCATCTTAAACATAGGAACATATGGTATATTCGGAATCAGCGTGAAATTTCCTATAAGAATCACGCACCAAATCGGTTAAAATTATTCTTTGAAAATTCGCTCACCAGCTCATGCTGCATGAATGGAACTTTTCCTAGTTTTAATTGTATTTTACTTCGAAAATGAATGGAGAAAATCAGGTTTCAATGCAAAAAAAAGAAAAAAACACGTTGGCGTAGGGGGTGTCTACAGCTGCCAGTGGTTTGTGTTCATGATGGTACATTTATTGTCGAATTAAATCTGGGGGACACGCCCAGAACCCCAGATTATTACAGTTTAGATCAAGGATCAAAGCAAGGAAACATGGAACATGCTTTTTGAATAGTTAGATACCTACATAATAACAGAGGATACATGGATATGTAGAAAAAGTAAACTATTAATGATTTCCACTGTGCACTCTGAGAAGAACCGCTAGGAATGTCAAAGGTGGAAGCGAGAAGTGGAAGGGTGCAAGAAGGTTTGACCTACGGAAGAGCGGGCAGTTGATTGGGAGTGGGTGGGTGTGATGCACGCTCAAAAGTTTATGCTCACACCCTCGAACCCTGTTCACCTCCGTAAAAACATGTTCCATGTCAAAAAACTTATTTTTTTAAAGATGAAATCGAGTGTTTGGGAGCTATACGACTGACTAGCCTCCACTTGAGTGGGTGACGACACACTGCCACCCAGTGGAGGACTTCGCATTTTTGGTGGGTTTCACTTAACACGCATATAAAGGGCCGGGAGGTTTACGAGTACTGAGAGGGTGGCACTTCAAAAAAGTTAACGGGTGGCAGTCTTCCAGAAAAGATGTGTCTGGGTGACAGTTTACAACTATATGTTAGCAATGGACTACACCACAGCTCTATGTCTGTGGTACCATGCATAACGGGCTGCCTTACACATTAAGGGTGGGAAAGGAGGAATAGTGGTGGTTTTTTCAATAAATAGCGGTGATTCAAACACTCATAGACTTGTATTTATAAAAACACGTACATATTTCAATGCATAGGAACAAAATATGAAAATTGAACATCGATACCTCAAGTTAAGCATCCCATTTTAGAACAACTGTAACAACAATGAACATATTTATATCTTAACAATTACAATCAACTTAGGTTAGAAATCGTTGCGACTTATCCTAATATCAGTAATATCAGATTACCTAATATCAGATTACACCTTGTCCCTGTGTTCGTGGCAGTCTGACTACCCCAGGCCAACTCTATACCCCCAGCAATGCAGTGCTGTTCGAGCTTCTTACTCGATCAATCAACGTATCGGGAAATGTGTTTTGTCTCCTCCATGATTAGTTTAATTCGTTGAAATTAAGGAATTGAACATTATTTCAATGAAATTCAAATTCGGGGGGAAATTTTGAAAAGAACAAGTACAAACACAACATGGTTTATAATTACTTAATTTAATTAATACAGACTGTACATACAATCCCATATACCAACAATCAATTTACAAAATTTACAGCCATGAGTTTAGGTGAGGTGGGACACGAATTAAATCACTCGCGACGACGTTGTGGAAACCCATTTCAATGAAAAGAAAAACCGGAGTTAGAGAGAAAACGTTATTACAAGAATTATAAGATTATAAGTTATTATAAGAATAATATGTTATTGTTTGTTACTGATGGTGGCCTAACCGTCTAAATCGATTTAACTTTGTCATTATTTTCGTGGAAATAGACAACGTTTTCTCCCTACCTCCGGTTTCTCTTTTTATTGAGGTAGGGCAAGTGCGCGGTACTGTTTACAAAGTTTGTATTTGACGTGCAATATATATTTCGTATCAAACGGATTCCTTTATCAACTTCTAACTGTAGCGTAGCTAGGTACTTTTTTTAGAGGTACCGAACCCATCACCTCTCCATATCGCCCCCCTCTCCGTGCCCCTCAACTTCAACCACAACCAGGTACCATGCAAATAAGTAGATGAATACTATGAAACAGAACATAATTAAGGCAAATAAAAAATGTTTTTTCATTCAGCAACATACCTAATGTTATATTCATCGAACTTGCAAAAAAAAAAAAGTATGCCAAGTTGGGTGGGCACACAGCAGGTAAGTAGGTACAGCTTCCTCACTTTTGTAACATGGGCTGTTATCAAAAGAGTTAGCGAATGCTATCAAGCCCCACCTACCACCAACCCCTCAGGAAATACGTCAATCAGAACATACCTACGTACATTGAGGGCAGTTAGAACTATGGGCAGGAGTAGCAGGACCATTAGCCCAAAAATGGTAATTCTGAGCTGCTGAGGATCAAAATGTTTACCTATGTGTGGGCTTACGGGCAAAAACTAGATGATGTGATGGTGTACGAAGCCTGGGTACCCCTATCCATCGAGAGCGGCTGGGACAGTCCGGTCGAACCTCTACCTACAATGATCCTACCCATCGTCTCGTCAGCCTCACTAAACCCTCTATCAGTGTTGACGAACAACTTGCATCACGAATGGTTCCAGATATTTCATGAGATGCCATCACAACTACATTATATTACACCAATCAGGAGACTGTGAGTTCTAGATCTAAACGCCCGCTAACCTTTGTGGGAGAATTCTTGCACTAGTGTTGTTCGGTTCTCACAGACAAAAGAGCATGACCAATCCGAAAACCAGAAACAACTCAAGAAAGAATTAGGACATTTAAAGGTAGCCGAGGATGCAAACCATCATGATTTAATTAAAACCATAGCCGTCATGAAGAATTATTCGGTTGAACTCGTATTGATTTTTTGGACAGTACAATGCCACGTACCTAACATAGCACTTCAGGAAGAACTTATAAAACTGTACGAAATTTAGATCTAGATCTTAAGGAAGAAGAAATGCGCTTCTGTTTCCTGTGGGACATGGTCACTACCTTAACCCATGAAACTCGTGATCTGTTACGGCTGCAGGCAAAAATCCGAACTGTCGATGACTGTCGTGACAGAAAAATTCCTTCATTGATACTACCCGTTGACCAATTAGCTCGCGAACTAGAGAAAGTACAACTAACTCTGAAAGCCACCAACTATCGGGTAGCAGGACCAGCCGACCAGACCAGTAGGTATTACAAGATGAATATCGCTACATGCACCTTTACAAGAAGCAAGCGTCAAAGAAGACCTTAGCGTCAAAATCCCACTGGTCATCAAGATGCTGACTGGAGCCTGCACCGCATATTTTGTGTACCTTTCGTCTGGCACAACCATACATGTCGTTTATGCCACCTCAGGGTCACGCACAGTTGTCATAAGAACCACAGACGTCGTCCTGCTGACGGACACATGACGGAACCTGTTACACTCCGCGTACCTAGTACACACAATTACATGGTGAATGTCTTAGCCGCTTAGCCGATGACGCAACGATCCTGTTAAGTGAACAACACCGATTTCTATCATCCCTAGGTTCATTCCAGTTGAGAATGAGAACCACCACCAATCTTATGTTTTTCTATTATTAATAACAAGTGTCAATTTTGCAATACAACTTTTCCTCGTTTCCAATGCTTGTTTTATTTAAATAAACCATACATTAACAGGTTATGGGACTCAGACAAAACGGTAAGTGCGTTTGTGTGTGTTTGAAATTCGTGTACGTGTGAAATTCGCGATCTCGGAAACAAAAATGAGTTCAGCTCATCCAACCACAGTTCGTGCGGTGAAACCGTTCAACGGCAAAAACTTTTCGGATTGGAAACTACGTATGGAGTTGTACCTTGACGAGCAAGGAGTACTAGAATGTTTGCAGGAATATCCGCTCAGTTCCAAACAACTGAGGGCGGACAAAAGATGCAAGTCTCTACTGGCTCAACACCTGGAAGATCCCTACCTCGAACACATAAGAAACAACGAGAATAGTGGGTAGAGGAATGGTGGGTGGTGGTGGAAGTAAATGCCACCCAACTGGTGGGGGAGGTGGGCAACTTGCGGAAAGCAGCAGCACGACTGGAAGACGACCTCCGGCTAATGCAATCTGCAGACCCAAGGTTCCTCCAGCCGCACAAAGAGATGCAGCGCGTGTTCACAATGATAGAAGAGGTAGAGGGATGGGCCAGGGAGATCGAGTCTTACCTTCCCAGCAAACAGAGGGGCAAGCAGGGTTTGATCAATGTGGGGGGCGCGGCAATCAAGTTCCTGTTTGGCAACCCTGACGCGGATGACCTGGAAACTATCCAGGCTGGCTTGGCTGAGTCCAAACATGAACAAAGCACTATGGTCCAGGTCATCCGGGAGCAGCTGGCTGGGGGCAGCTTCTCCAGAACCTTGGGTAACCGAGTGACGGAGAACACAAGACGGCTACAGGTGACCGCAGAAGGGTTAGTGAACGTCACGCGAAAGTACATTGCCCAGAGTCGGAAGATCGGACAGATCGACCAGTTCGTGAACAATTCCATGTCCTGCGCGGCAGCTATACGTATACTAGAGGTAGAGACTCTGAGAGTGAGGGAGGATGTGCGGGAACTTTCCTTAGCAATAGGCGAAGCGGCCCTAGGTAGGTTAAGCCATAGGGCCCCGCACTTCAATGGGGGAACCTATAGCCCTCTTTGAGCTTGGCCCCCACATAAATTACATATGTACATTTACATCGGTGTATCTATTATTTGCGTGCTTATTAATGTGCCGTTTCAGAAGAAGAGAAAACTTTTTATCACTCGCCTCTGGGCAACTTAAGTCTTTCTTCAATCTCCCAGTGAAGATGACAAACGGTAAGTTAGGCCTAGGTTACCTACTCGTAATATTATTCATTATTCCCTTCTGTCTTGAAAATGAACATATTTTTTTTTGGATTGGACTGGTCATCTTATTAAATATTAAAGTATAATAACCTATTATCTACCCAGTATATGAAAAACGTATTGGCGGATGTGCAAGTTGTGGATAAGAGAAGAATGCAATCCTAGAAGTTGGAGATTTCAGAAGTTGAATGATTTATTGAGATGTTCAGATCAGATGTACTTACTTATTGGTTTTTCTTGGAAATGTTTTAATGAATCTCATTATTTTAACTTACTATTTTCATTTTGTGGTTTCATGTAGGTATCTACCTCCCTACTTTTGCGAGTTGTACCCGCTTTAAGAGGAAGATCGACATCAAAATGACTACTTGTGTGGGCTGCCGTTTGCCGTACTTTGTCCAGCACGCGCCCGCTACTGTAACCTTAAATTTAAGACGTGTAAACAGTTTGTATGCGAAAAAATAGTCACTTGTGACAACTGCTCAGCTGAGGATGATAATATGGAGGTTGATGATATGTAAAATGATGCGTATACCAGCCAGTAAAGTCAAACTACGAATGTTTTTTGTTATTTAAGACACAATGTTGACACCTGGCTGCAATTTCTAAAACACTACTCATGATATCTACTTGATACTTTCAGTGTTTTGATTCATTCTTGTTCTAAGTAGCTAGGTATAGGATGGTGGTTTGTTCTTGACAGTAAGTACTTACCTATATTTTATACC
This sequence comes from Lygus lineolaris, assembly GCA_030264115.1. Taxonomy (NCBI): domain Eukaryota; kingdom Metazoa; phylum Arthropoda; class Insecta; order Hemiptera; family Miridae; genus Lygus; species Lygus lineolaris. The sequence continues at coordinate 16,267,535 of JAEMON010000001.1, read as the reverse complement.
TATGTGTTGTATGTATTTTATTGTATGTAGTAAATGTTTTGCAATTTTTTGTTTTATTCAGACAGCTACAATTTATTTCCAATTATTTGCAGTCTAACGTTTCATATTTGCCCTCTAGATATAATAATATACGATATCTACTTTTCATTGAATGAAACCAGATGAAGAACTTACTACATGGTGATATGGGTAGTATGGTCGGCCGTGTGTTGTTTATTTAACGTAATTAGTCGGGATGCGGCCCAGGAGGTAGACATATGCGATCTACTTCATACTTAATGCTGTATTTCGACGTTTCGTACAAACGACTGTGTACATTTTCAAAGACTTGGATTCACCAAAAATATAGAGTGGATCATCCGAGAAGAAACTCGAATACGTCAACGTGGTACAAAATAAGCAAGCCACGTTGACGTATTCGAGTTTCTTCTCGGATGATCCACTCTATATTTTTGGTGAATCCAAGTCTTTGAAAATGTACACAGTCGTTTGTACGAAACGTCGAAATACAGCATTAAGTATGAAGTAGATCGCATATGTCTACCTCCTGGGCCGCATCCCGACTAATTACGTTAAATAACTTTGCTACATGGTGGTTGCTTTTAATTTTGTGATAGTTAGTAACTATCAAAAAACGTAATTTATTTACACATTTACATATGAGTAAATTAATGTGAGGAACATTATATGCAACCTCAGCAAGAACGCTCAACTCCCAGCCGCACGAGGCCTCCCTCCCCAGTCGAGTTTCAACATCCTTCGCACAGTTTTAATTAACGATGTATGTGACGAAGCAATAGTCGAGGAAGCTAGCGAGGAGCCCTGAGAGAAGCTGTAGTTTGTGAGCCAACTCAACCTGCTACCGACCCGCAACCCTCGCAGAACCTGGCCAGCCCCGGTCCATCTGCGGAGCGTGTACCGCTGACGTCACGGCCGCAGAGGACACGAGTACCTCCCATACACTTCCGCGACTATGAGATCTTATAAACATGTATAACTAATAGACGCCAATGAACAATTTAAAACATGTTGTCAGTCCTAGTTGGACCAGTTATGCCGGGCAGAAGACGTAAAATTAAAGAAGACGAATAACTAAGAAATTGAATAACTATTATTACCAATACCAATCATTAGTCGAATAACGTATAATATTAGTAATTCAGGAGCGTTCGTAACAAGTAAGCGTATCAGTGGTGAACGTGTAAAGGTGGTTTGAGACATTATGATACCGTTAGCCCCAGAAGAAAAATCGAATACCGAGAACATGAAAGCTTCCGTACCGTCGGTATTGATAGTCGATTTTGTTTGACGATGTCGGATGCCGCCGACCGTGGTCAGAACTTTGCTGTCATTTCTCATAGTGTCGGTCATGCCAGAAAAACTGTGGAAAATTTAATGATAGTTACACCAGTAATAACATCAACCATCGATTAACTAACATATATAGTGGTATGTCTTCAGCGTCGCTGAACTCGTATGTTAAAGAACACACGCAAAATTCGAAGCGAAATAAATTCTGAAGCATGAAGTTAGTATTGGTTTTGCATGAAACTTTGCATGGATTGTGAATCATTTGCTACTTCGAGACAACATGAATTTTAATTCGATAATACTTCAAGTAATTACTACCGTCGTTAATAACTGTTCTGTGACTCCATTATATTGCAATGATTCCGTAATGCCAGTCGGCGATCGCTGAGACGCGCTAATTGGCCTAAATATTTACAAATAAGCTAACTGAAGTCGATTGTGCCACATTATTGATGAAGCAATAACATACGATAGCGGAAAACCGCCAACTCATAAGATCAGTCGCCCGTTAAGCAGCAAGTTAAAAAAACGATCTCTCTGTGCGTGTTGACTTCGCTACTTCTCATTTCGGTCGTTGGAGAAGCGAGTATACCTACAGCATTGGTAGGAGTATACTGGCAAAGTATAAATGATGTAATATTATATGAATCTTCCGTACCTCTTTTTGAAAGTCAATGAGACAGTCCGACCGAACCACTGCCCGCCATGATATTGCCAATCGTCGCCTCCTCATCTCTTAATCCGTTGTCAATATTAATGAACAATTCCCACCAAGAGTGGTTTCAAATATTTCACGAGATAGAATCTCAACTACATTACGCCGATCAGGAAGCCGTGAGTACGAGAACCAAAAGATCTTTAACCTTTGTCGGAGAATTTCTCCATTGGTGTTGCTCAGTTCTCACCGACGAAAGGGCAAAACCGCTCATTGAGTACCAGAAACAACTCCAGAAAGAATTAGGACATTTGAAAATAGCTGAAGATTCAAATCACCAAGATTTAATTAATACCATAGCCGCTGTGATGAACCATTCCGTAGAGATAGAATCGATTTTCCGAACAGAACAATGCCACGTCGCAGAACTCCATAACGAAATCATGAAACTGTATGATAATTTAGACCTAGACCTTAAAGAGGAAGAAATGCGTTTCAGTTTTCTATGGGATATGGTCACTACCCTAACCCGTGAAACCCGCGATCTATTACGCCTACAGGCAAAGACTAGAATAGTCGAGACCAACCTGTGAACCTGTGTAATAACCAAATAATTCTAGCAGTCATAAACCACCCTGTTCTGAAACCGGTAACTACATTAAAACTTTTCGGAAACAAAACTCGAATGATAGTAACCGTTATCGAATCACAATTTGAATCTGAAATCACCAACTTTGTCAAAGAATTTATCCACCCTAAACAAAAGTACGGAATCTATTTTGAAACCGACTTCTACTAAAAATTCGTCCAAGTTATGAACAATTCACCCATTCGGAAATCAACATAACTAGATACACCAAAAGAATGATAGACGTACAAACTGACAAAGAACAAAATGGAATAGTCTTGAAATACCACGAAGGCAATACTAACCATCGCGGAATCGAAGAGACCTACGAAAAATTAAAGGGAGAATTCTATTGGCCAAATCTCAAAACATCCGTACAAAAAATAATAAATAATTGTGAACTATGTTTAAAAAGCAAATATGAAAGATCGTCACTAAAAATCAGATATAATATCACTCCCACCGCATCGCAACCTTTAGAAATCCTACGTATCGATAAATTTACAATCGAAAATACAAAGTTCCTCACAATAATAGATACCTTTTCGAAATAAGCTCAAGCCTATCCATTAAATTCATCCACTAGTGCTGAATTGGTCAATGGTCTCATGAAATTTATTTTCTCACACCACGGCATACCCCAAGCGATAATTTCAGACAATGGGTCGGAATTCCAAAGTAATCTTATCAAAGAATTATTGGACCTATGTTACGAAATGAAATTTCGCAACCACCACATTTTCAATTAAAATAATTTTTTTTTCGCGAAATAGAAAAAGGTTTTCCGGGGCGAGGGGAGGACCGCCAGTCCGCGGGGGAAGGACGGTGTTCCCACGGCCGGAAAATCAAAAAAAACATAACAACAGGAATACAATTGATGCCTCACAAAATGGCCACGGTGGGAACACGCCCAGCTCGGGAGGGGATATGGAAAGCGAACCGAGGTGTTTCCGCGAGGGGAAAAATCGTGGACTTTTTCCTGAGGAACGCGGCCAAGGAAGCATCTCCTGGACTCTTGTGGCTATATCCGAAATAAGGTAGGAATTTCTGCCAACCCTCTGGTTCAATTTTAATTCAGTATTTTTGTGAGACGCCGTCCAGACGCCACCCAACACCTGGCTCTGGTATCAGCAACCACTCGACAGCAACCCGGATCCGATCACAGGTCACTTCCCCCGAAGCGGAATTCGTGGGAAGTGCGATATCAGCAACACGTGCGGCCACTTCCTCTCTTCATCTATGTTAATAAAGCTTCAGCGGATTGGGTGAAAATCCACCCCCTCCAGATTCAAGAATCAGGAATCGGGAGGGATAGAAACGCCCAGAAATGACGGGATTTGTCAAAAGGAGAAAATGGGCCCGTAACCAGGACAACTGAAAGGCGGTACAGATTCCCAACGATTCAATTGGACCCCCACAAGTACTAAAAATCCTGTGG
>JAEMON010000001.1:16204347-16220144 GCA_030264115.1 Lygus lineolaris | reverse complement strand
CTGGTTCCAGCACGATAGTCCCATGTGAGGAGCTGTTCAACCAAAAAGGATTACGTTTAAAATTCTACTCAAATGCATTCCACCCGAGATTTGACCTCCTATTAGGTCTCGAAAACTTTAAACTTGTCGGAGCTTCAATAGACCTAGGTGATAGCATTTTAAGAACACCAAATATAGAAATTCCCCTTCAATACCTAAATCTTGAAATAAATGGAACGCACAATATAGACAGTAGGTGCGTACAGCAAGTAACTTTGAAAGTAGCCAACGTGGAAAAGGGTGATGCTATCCTCCCATATCAACATGTAGGATCTATCAAAATTCCCGAATACCTAATCCATGTTGAAATTTTTGAAACAAACGTCCGAGTCTTAAACTCTAACGAAAGTCCAACAAACTTCATACAAACTATCCCAGTATCAGTACCCACGGAGAACCATCATTGTGTGGAAGACAAAGGATGTCCCCCCATTGGGGGTTGAAATGGAGTCAGCAACTAGTGGACATGAAACTGCAGAGAGAAATGGCCAGCGGACATACTCACAGGCTCTGTGCTCCCCGAATTCTGTTAGGAAACAAATACGGGCTGCAATTGATGCAAGAGAGGAGGGGTTCCAGATAGATGGGATCATGCCAATGGGCGCCTCCCAAGTGAGGGTGGTTGCTGCAACCCCTGACCAGGCTGTCAAGCTGACAAACAGGTTGGCTGATGCAGGCTTCATGGTTGAAAAGGAGAGACTACCAGACAGGCCGTTGTTAATAAAATTAAGACGAGTCGACCGGGCCATAAAAAGAGAGGACCTGTCAGCCTATCTTTACAACCAAAACCCCTGGGTGAGGGATCTATTCCCTGAACCAGAGGGACTGACGAAGGCTTTTGTCCCATCCTTCCAAATGGGAAGACGGAAGGATGCAAATAATGTGGACATTGAGGATTGTATTTGGGTTGTCCAGGTATCAGAAGCCCTGAGAAAGGAGTTCCTAAAGCACGGAAAGGTGTACATAAACCTGGACACCTGCCCTGTCACAGACTTTGCAGAGGTGACCAGGTGCCAAGGGTATGAACACATCTCAGCCAAATGTCGTGGTGAGGAGGGGTGTGCCAGGTGCGCTGGTTTCCATGACACCAGGAACTGCCCAGTTGCTGACCTACCCCCAAACGTCACTGAGGAACCGAAGAAGTGCGTGAACTGTAAAAGGATTAACATAGACCACAACCATGCAGTTGAAAATCCCAGGTGCCCAGTATACCGGCGAGCACTTGCTAGGTACATCCGGAGGGTCAATCCTCAGATGAACTTTCAAAACGCTTCGGAGGGAGTTTCGAAATACAAATTCGATTTCGGTCAACTTCGTTTAGACCATATGAACGAAGAAGAGAAAACAGCCATCTCCCAATTAGTCACTAAATATTCGGATATTTTCCATCAAGAAGGGACACCCCTTAGTTTCACCAACAATGTTAAACATATAAACAGGACCACAGACGAAATACCGGTCTATGCAAAAAACTATAGGTTTCCCGAGGTCCATCTAGAAGAACTAGACAAACAGATGGAGAAACTACTCCAACAGGGTATTGCCCGAAATTCCGAAAGTCCTTGGAACGCTCCTATTTGGATCGTTCCCAAGAAAAAAGACAGTAGTGGCAAACAAAAATTTCGTGTCGTAGTGATTATAGAAAATTAAATTCAAAAACAATAAAAGATAAATACCCCCTTTCACAGATCTCCGAACTACTCGACAAACTAGGTCGATGTCAGTATTTCAGCACAACCTATCTAAAATCCGGTTTCCATCAAATCGAAATGTATCCCGAGAGCATTGCAAAAACTGCCTTCAGCACACCACATTCCAACGTGTCATGGATAACATCCTAAGAGGCATAGCCAATGAGTACTGTTGTGTGTACCTCGATGATATAATAGTGTTGAGTACTAGCTTGCAAGAACACATTAACAGGTTAGAAGCAGTCTTTAAACGCCCAAGAGCAGCAAACCTCAAGATCCAGCTAGATAAAACGGATTTTCTGAGACGAGAAGTAGGATACCTTGGTCACATCGTCACTCCAAACGGAGTTAAGGCCAATCCAGACAAAATTAAAGCTGTTCAAAATTATCCCATTCCGAAAACAACTAAAGAAATCAAAGGATTTTTAGGTTTACTAGGTTACTACCGAAAATTCATAAACAATTTTGCTCAACTCACCAAACCTCTTACCAAATGTCTGAAAAAGGACGCTGTGATTAATCACAACGACCCTGAGTATCAAAATTGTTTCGGAACATGTAAAACGTTATTGTGTAATGACCCAATACCCCAATACCCAGATTTCTCTAAACCGTTCCATTTGACGACAGACGCAAGCAATATTGCACTCGGAGCTGTCCTCAGCCAAGTCACAAATGGTGCTGACCTCCCGATTGCTTATTCCAGTCCCACTTTGAACGACTCCGAGCAAAAATATTCCCCAATAGAGAAGGAATTACTTGGAATTGTCTATGCTATTGGGTATTTCAGACCCTACCTTTTTGGAAAAAAATTTAAAATCTTTAGTGACCACCGCCCGTGGTGGTTTTCTCTCATAAAGAGCCCAGTTCAAGGCTATTTGCTTGGAAAACCAAACTTCAGGCTTATGACTTCGAGATTTTTTACAAAAAGGGAGCTTTGAACACGAATGCGGATGCCTTGTCAAGAATTTGAATTGTCGACACTCCGAATGTGCATACCATCTCCAATGCCCTCAATCGTCAGTTATCCATTAACCCAGACGACGATAGCAAATTTATTTATTATTAACTCGTTGATAGCAAACGTCGATCCTGAGGATGGAGGGGCAAACTCGGAAAATTCAAACGATTCTTCTTCAAATCTCACCGTTCATTTAAATTTCATGGGAAACACAATACCTACAATACCTATTCGATACCAACCAGTGAACCTGTGTAATAACCAAATAATTCTAACAGTCATAAACCACCCTGTTCTGAAACCGGTAACTACATTAAAACTTTTTGGAAACAAAACTCGAATGATAGTAACTGTTATCGAATCACAATTCGAATCTGAAATCACCAACTTTGTCAAAGAATTTATCCACCCTAAACAAAAATATGGAATCTATTTTGAAACAGACTTCTACTAAAAATTCGTCCAAGTGATCGCAGAACAATTCACCCATTCGGAAATCAACATAACTAGATACACCAAAAGAATGATAGACGTTCAAACTGACAAAGAACAAAATGAAATAGTCTTGAAATACCACGAAGGCAATACTAACCATCGCGGAATCGAAGAGACCTATGAAAAACTAAAAAGAGAATTCTACTGGCCAAATCTTAAAACATCCGTACAAAAAATAATAAATAATTGCGAATTGTGTTTAAAAAGCAAATATGAAAGATCACCACTAAAAATCAAATATAATATCACTCCCACCGCGTCGCAACCTTTAGAAATCCTCATATCGATAAATTTACAATAAAAAATACTAAACTCCTCCCAATAATGGATACTTTTCGAAATACGCCCAGGCCTACCCATTAAATTCATCCACTAGCGTCGAATTGGTCAACAGTCTCATGAAATTCTTCTCACACCATGGCATACCCCAAGTGATAGTTTCAGACAATGGCGCGGCAAAGCAACCTCATCAAAGAATTGTTAGACCTACATAAAATCAATGTCCATTTTATATCCTACCAACATCCAGAATCGAACGGAGTAATTGAGAGATTCCACTCGACTCTCATAGAGCATGTAAGACTCCTAAAACAACAAGAAGCATTTAAAGGGGCCAATGCTAGGACAAAGGCCAATTATGCAATCGTTGCATACAATAATTCGATTCATTCGGCAACAAAACTTACGCCTTTTGAACTACTGTACGGACACATTAACAACAGATCCGTATTAGAAATCGACTTAGAAAAAACGATTACTAATAGCTACCTTAACCAACATAAAGAAAAAGCCCGAACTCTCTATGCCCATATCAATGCAACTTGTCGTACGCGTGGACCATCCCCTGGTGAGATCATCCGTAGACGACCTTATCTCATGCCCAAGGTAAACCTTCAGATGATGACAAGGACTCTCGTCGTTTTGTAAGTACCTAACAACTCTTCAATTAACGAAGCCGTCAGTCAGCTGAAAGAAGATTAACTTCGAATTATGTTTTTATTGTCAAAACCTTCTGTTTTCATATGACCCGTTACCTGGATGGAATTGGAAGACAACATTATTCTTCAAAATTTCCTATGTTCAACTCTCATTTCAAACCCCCTATTAACTGGTGAGCAGTTAAAAGGTAATTTTAATTTTAAACTAAAATTGTCAACAATCGTTTTCAAGCATCATGAACCCGTCATTTGAACGATACCTAGTTGAAAATTTTCAAATTTTTAAATTTTAAACTAAATTGTCAACAATCGTTTCCAAGCCACCCATCATCTGTACGATAGTTGAACAATTTCAAATATTTAAATGTTAAAGTAAACTGTCAACAAATCGTTTTCAAGCCACCCGTCATCTGGACAATAGTTGAACAATTTACAAATATTTTAATTAATAAAAAATCATTGCCAACAAATCGTTTTCAAGCCACCCGTCATCTGGACGATACTGCTGTGTAATTTTCAAATAACTATTTGTTTTTTTAAAATTCATTGTCAGCTTAGTTTCAAGCCACCCGTCTTCTAAAACAAAAGTTGTACAATTTACTGTTAGATTATCTGATACAACTATTATTTTAAATATTTGCGTTGCTATTTGTAAGAATATTATGATATTTGTGTTTTATATATCAATTCCTTCAGGGTATCTTGCGACCTCTTGTGATAATCCATAATAATGATCAAGTAGGTTTTTGATTTACAAAAAATATTACCTTTAGATTATCACAGAATTTATTTACGAAGTACTTTTCGGGACTACTTCATCCCATCTTCAGGTCTAAAACATACAATAAACAATGAAAAGATCACACTTCATTGCTTATTGTATGTTTTATACCTGAAGATGGGATGAAGTAGTCCCGAAAAGTACTTGGTAAATAAATTCTGTGATAATCTAAAGGTAATATTTTTTGTAAAATAAAAAAAAAACCTACTTGATCATTATTTGTGTTTTATATGTTATGATTTTTGTACCACGACATTAACACGACAAACTACACTATAGTACATCCACTACTAATTACTTACTTACTTCAAAATAAAAACGTCATAAACCATATTCCAAATTTCCGACAAAATTCAGAAAATATTTATTGAAGAGGTTGGAATCTCCCTTTAGTAGACTTCTCCCAATCGAAGAAGAAACAGATATGGAACATTTAGTGAATGCTGCAGCTGGATCCCAACCAGTCCAGGGAAACCAAACCCAAGCTGATAACCTTTTTTACATAAACTTCGTAATCCAACAAAGGGTTGAGGCGGCAATGAGGAACCTAAATACCTCAAATGCCAGGGATTTAATTCCCGATTTCAAGAAGAAACATGCGGACATGATCCCTGTTTTTGACGGAACTCCTGGGAAATTAAGGTCTTTTCTGGATACCAGTCAAAAAATTGCAGAAAGGTTTATAGACGTGGAGGACGACATTAATTTCCAAAACGAGGAAGTTATTAAAACCATTTTGTCAAAAATCCAGGGTTCTGCTTCCGAACTATTAGACAATTACACTATTAACGGCTTTGACGACATTAAACAAGCTCTCCTCGAAACTTATACTGACAAAAAGAGATATTTTCGCCCTATGTCATGAACTTACAAGGTTAAGACATAAGGAGAATGAAGACCCTTTCGAATTTCTTGAAAAAGTATAGGCAAAACTGAATTTGATCTGGTGAACATTACAAATCATGAGACGCTGACTGACCAAGTGGTGCTGGTAAAACATTTCCAGAATCTATCACTCAGAACCCTTCTACTATACCTTAGGGAACCACTAGGAAGTCAACTCCGGACCAGACAACCTAAAACGATGGGTGAAGCTTTATCAATTATGACAAATGATTTTCAAATTCTACAGTATCAAAAGTCTAATTTCCATAAAAATAACCATAAAACCACCAATCCCAAATCAGGGAATGAGTCTAAAATCACACCTACAAATTCGCAAAATAAACCTAACTTTTATTTTAAAAATGCCAGCCCAGGGCAATATAAAAATTATTCAGCCCAATACTCTAAACCTCATGTCCCAAACCACCAAATTAAGAATGCTAATAGTACCCAGGCTGTAAAGCCTCAAGTTCAAAAGCCCCCTTCTGGATTTTATCAAAATAAAGGATCGCTAATGTCCTGGCAGACTACGAACCCCAACTTAATTGAACATGAGGAAGTGGAGGAATCTGTTGAAATAATGGACGAGAAAAGAATTCAGGAAGAAGAACATCCTTTTTTATACAAGCAACCAGACCCCCTCAGATTCGACCTGATGCATTTGTTTGAAACTGACCAAACCAATATTTGCTGAAAAAATCCCCAAACTTGACAAACTTAACCAAAGTGAAATAAATAATAATCCAACCAAGCTCCAGTCCTTGGAATAGCCCACTTTGGATTGTCCAAAAAAGCTGGATTTATCTGGCAAACAAAAGTAGTTATCGCGTTGTCATTGAATTTCGCGGATTAAATGCTAAGACATTCGATCCATTACCTAATATATCTGAATTATTAGATAAACTAGGAAGATACCAATATTTCTCTTGCATCGATTTGAAAAGTGGCTTCCACCAAATTCAAATGCATCCCGACAGTTTTGAAAAAAACTGCATTTTCTACAGAAAATGGACATTGGGAGTTTACTCGGATGACCCAAGGCCTCAAAAATGGACCTCCTAGCTTTCAGAGACTTTTGGATAACGTATTACGTGGACTTCAAAATGGAATATGCACAGTGTTTATTGACGATGTAATTGTCTATTCCACCAGTCTTGAAGAACATATAACTAGTTTGAAAAAGGTTTTCGATAAGCTTTGCCAGGCTAATCTAAAAATTCAATTAGACAAAACAGAATTCCTTAGAAGAGAATGCGTTTACTAGGGTCATTTGATTACACCTGAAGGAGTTGAATCAAATCTCCAGGAAGTAGAAGCTATCTCCAATTCTGACCACTCCAAAACAAATTAAAGGTTTTCTTGGATTATTAGGGTATTACAGAAAATGCATTAAAAATTTTGCTGAAAATACCAAACCCCTAACACAGTGTCTTAAAAAGGGAGTAACTATCAACCCATAAGAACCTAAATACCTAGAATGTTTTGAAAAATGTAGAACATTACCCTCTAATGACCCCATACTGCAATATCCTGACTTCTCAAAACCATTCAATCTGACAACAGACGCTAGCAATGTCGCAACGGGAGCAATTTTGAGCCAACAAGTAAATGGTGCAGACCTGCCCATAGCTTACTCTAGTAGAACTTTGAATAATCATGAAAGAAACCTTTCAACGATAGAGAAGGAATGTCTTGCATGTGTCTGGGCCACTCAATACTTTAGACCCTATATTTTGGGACGTAAATTTAAAATATTTTCGGAACCTAACCAAGAAGAACCTAATTCAAAATTGTTTGGATAGAAACTCAAGTTAAAGGATGGAGGATTATGAAATTCATTACAAGAAAGTAACAAGTAACATAAATGCAGACGCGTTGTCTAGAGTAGAAATTAAGGCTAACGAATCCTTTCCTAGTAATTCCCCCGACGCACCATTGGACGAACCAGAAATTGACGAAATAGTAGCTGAGGCTGCTGTACGACATCTGAACGACAACGCTATTAGCAATCCACCCCCAGAGTCGATGGCTGTAAATGGTGGGTTCACACTGCTGTGAGAAAGAATTGCAGAGTTTTCTAGGATTTACAAATTTCCTGGCTAAATTTATTCCTAGCCTGGCCACAACCCTCAATCCATTGTATAAACTCCTGCAAACGGGTAAACATTGGAACTGGGTAGTGAGTGTCAAAAGTCTTTTCAAGAGATTAAGACCAAAGTTAAGAACCATCATTCTCTCGCACACTATTATCCTAAGTATCCAATTCGCCTACTAGAGGACGGCTCTGAAAATCGTCTTGATGAGACTTCCAGAAGGAGAAGAAAGGCCAATCGCGTTTGCTAGCAGAACCTTGAGCCAGGCTGAGCAGTCATACTCACAACTATACATTGAAGCAGCTGGATTGATTTTCGGGGTACAAAATTTTATGCATACTTGTATAGACGTAAATTTATTTTGGTCAACGATAATAGACCACTCCTTGCAATATTTGGCCCTAAGCAACGTTGGTTTCAACGTTGGGCCTTGATCATGTCAAATTACATGTATAGTGTGGAATGGGTAGAGTCGAAGGATAATGTTGCAGATTGGCAGATCTTTAAGAAAAAAAGTTTTTCCCGTTTTTAACGCACCTTTTTTGGTACCTACCTAACTAGGGCACCTGCCTACCGTTCCTGCTGTAATATTTCCGTGTTATATTTAAAGGCTCACAGTGAGAGAAACTTTATTCTCTCTCCCATTTTATTTTTCATATTTTTTTTTAATTTTGTTCAACATCCTTGTTCTATATTTTTTTTAAGAAAATTTTATTCAAAATCCTTGTTCTCTCGCCCATTTTAATTTCGGGGATTCTTCATTCTCTACCAAGTTAACTCGTTTTTTATTTTATTTTTAATTTGATTTAAATCCTAAGCATCACCTCTCTTTTACTTAACCCACTCTGGTACTTGTTGGTTCAGTAAACGAAGTTTTGGTTAGTGGTTTTCGTTTTTATTGATAAACAGCGTTAGTGTTTTAGACAAGGGCTTGCGGTGGTTTGGCTCCAGTTACCTAGGGCATCGGTTGCAGGTACTTAGCTATTCACGAGCTAAAGTGGTAAACCGGGGCTGGGTTTTGGTCTCATTGGTTAGAGGTACAGCATTACCAAGGCGCATTTTTGTCGAGAATGGACCCTTCCAGGCTTCTCAGATACGAGCTTGAGTATGAGCTTCGCGTTCGAGGCCTGGAAACAGAGAGCAACGTGCCAAAACTCCGAAAAAGGCTGACAAGTGCCATGAGTGAGGGAGCGGGGCCAATTCGCGAGGTACTGGCTGCTTTGCCAGTGGCCCATGAACTTGAGGTGTGCCAGCGCAAGGCAGCGGACCTCAGTGCTCTTGTGGAGGGCATTGAAGGCGACTGGACCTGTGAGGAGGTACGAAAGGTCGAGGCCAAAGGTTGGCATTTATATGAGCGGGTGGTGGTTCTCAAAGGTACGGCACATCAAAATGACGTAAGGGACCACCTTGCTGAGTCAGTGGCCTTACTTCAAACCACCTTAATGGAGGAAAAGGGAAAGCTTGTAAAAAGGAGAGGAGTAGGCAACACACCGCCCCCTTCCTCCCCCGCCCTTCCTGATGCTGTGGAGGAGGAGGAGCGGGGGCGGAAGCTGCTCCATGGGCTCGAAGCTACCCCTCCCCTGACCGGTTTTCAGCTTGGGGAGTGATCAGACACGAAGTTCACTGTGAAAACCCAGGATGTGTCGAACCAGTTCGTGCAGTCCAATGCGTATCTCAGGAGGCTCCAGACTGACCAGCGGAAATTGCTGCTCAAAGGAGTTTACCTGACTGAGCCACAGACTGCGGCTGTGGGTGACCTGGTGGGAAAGGTGACTGAGAAGATTAACTCCTCGGTTGATAGGACGGGGGAGGAGGTGTGCAAGCTGGGCATGATGCTCCAGGAGTGTATGGGGGTTCTTCTGCCAATGCAGAGGCAGCACAGTGCCATGCTGGAAAGGGTGGTGCGGCTGGAGGCCTTATCTCAGTGGCTTGGGGAAAGAGTGGGCCAGATCGATGCTGCCTTCCAGCAGGGGCTGGCTGTTCTAGATGAGTCGGTTCAGGATATCAGGACTGCAAGTCAGCAGGGCCTGGCAGCTTTGGGTCAGACCACTCAAGAATTACTCCAGGCAGTTCGGGAGTTGCGTCTAGCTGAACCCCAGCCAACGCCACAGGTACATCAGTCACATCGCATCATTCCAGCTGCCTGCTAAAAATTGCCAGGGGGGGGGGGCTGATCCATCAGCAAACATCGTGGATGGCTATGGAAATGTGAATCCATCATTCATCGGCTATCCCAGTGGCGCCTCCCTCCACCCACAGTTACACACAGGCCCAGGACAGGGAGGTCAACCAAGGGGAGGAACAATGGTTCCTCCAAGACGGGCACTGCGGAAGCGTGGGTGGCCCAAATACAAAATTTAAAGCGGCTGAGGGAGAGAGTACTTGGCCGAGCGCATCTGGGTGCAGGTGGCAAAATCGCGTGCCCAGGGCGAGTCGGCACTGTTCCTCCAGCGCCACCAGGGTAAGCTAGCCACGCTCGATGACCTGGAAGGTGCGCTTCAGCGACGGTTCTAAGGAATTCGTACTTTGCTGTCATACACCCAGGAATTGGAGCAGGGGGAAATGGGGTCCAAGGAGACCATAACGCAATATTGTGAACGGATGAAGACCCTGGCTGAGCGAGCAAACCCAGATCAAGACCCGGACCACAACCAAGTGGTCTTACAGGCATTCCTGAGGGAGCTGCCCCAGGAAATAGGCATGAGCACAGCCACTCAGGGGCCTGGTACTATAACAGAGGCAATGACCAAGGCACAGGAGGCCATTTTCATGTGCAAAGCGGTGCGAAGCAGGTCAGATGCTTCTGCAAGAGGAGCGTTCCTGACAGCCACCATCCAGAGCCATTCTGGCCAGGCGGGTAACCCCCCGTCGGCCAACATGGCCAGGGAAAGGCAACTACGGACACAGGAGGAGCCCAGTGCGAGCTCCCAGCAGGGGCAGGCAAGGGGCAATGCAAAGCCCAGCCGGCCCTATTACTGTTCCATATGCCGGATTCAGGGGCACCAGAGCCGAGAGTGTGAATACCGGATAAGGGGCCCACGATATGGGGAGTTACCTCCCTCCAGGACAGACCCTATGGCCCCGCCAAAGGAGGGAAAACGGACCAACTCCCCAAACGGAAAAAGGGGGGTGCTCCAAAGTGAGTTTCCACCCCCAATGTACAACTACCCCTTCGGCGCTTGATAATGGACTGGAAAATGCATTACAAGACAAGGGTGCCCAGATGCCCAAGTCTACCTCCAAGTTTGATACTGAAGCAATCAGCTCCACTTTCACTGTAGCATTAGTCTCCCCATTTGCTTTGCAAGGACAAGTTGAGTCCAACCGGGGAGCATGTCTACTGGACACGGGCTCACAGATCACCCTGGTAGACAGGACAGCAGTACCTCCTGACAAATGGCGGCCCACCACCAAAGTGCAGGGCGTTACAGGCATGCCACTCACTCTTTATGGAGATGCAGAATGTGATATTACTCTCCCTGGTACCCCCACCTTCACAGCCTTCAGTAGTCAACCTACCAGACGACCTGCTGGCCACAATTGGGCTTGATGTACAGAAGCAGCAGGGGGAATTGCTGGATGTAGGCACAGGGAGAGTCCACTTCGTGAAAAAACCTATCTCCAAACCCCAGTGGGGATGGGAGGACAAGCACCCTATATATCTGGTGGCGGCCAGGCCCACTGTTGCGGCAATCCCAGTAATTCGAAAAGGAAGGCACCCATCCTCTTCGGCATTACACGTACTCTGCCCAGTGAATATAGCAGGGGTAACATTTGCAAAGTCCCACCATGGGAAGCTACAAAATACTGCAGTTCTGGTGTGCAATTACACCCACCAGGCAGTGGAACTCAAGAGGAATAGCAAAGTTGGCTACCTGGAGGAAGTTGCCCTTCCCCAAGAGCACAGCACGCTACTCATTGCAGATATGCATGGCACACCTACCCACTCGTCCTCCACCCATGTAGAGAGTGAGGCGGAATTATTCCTGTCATTGATTAACAAGCAGGCAGATGGTTTCAAACACATGGACGTGCTAGCAGAACGCCTAAAGCCCTTTTCAGATGTGTTCAGCTTCCCTGGCTTTGAGAAGCTAGGCGAGACCAACCTGGTTGAGCATTGCATCCCCACTGGAGATCACAAGCCAATCAGGAGTCGCCAATACAAACCCCCATCAAGCAAAGGGGGATAATAGACCAGATAGTCAAAAAGCACCTGGATGAGGGTGTGATAAGGCCAGCTCTGGCATCTGGCAATCCCCGTGTCTACTAGTCCCAAAGCGTGTGCTTATAGACGGGCAAATAAAGCTGTCATGGAGAATGGGAGAATGATTTCAGAAAAATTAACAAAATTACAGAACCTGAATTTTTTCCACTGTCGCATGTTCAGGACTGCATGGACCAGATGCCCGGGTCCCAGTTCTTCACCACCCTTGACCTTAGAAGTGGCTATCACCAGGTCCTCATAAAGGAGGAGGACATTGATAAGACGAGCTTTGCCACTCAAAGTGGAGTCTGGGCGTTCCAGCGCATGTCCTTTGGCCTCTGCAAACGCCCCAGCCATCTTTCAAAGAATGGCGTTTAACCTTTTGAAGGCTCTAGGGTCTAAGAGGGCCCTGGCATTCCTAGATGACATCATATTATTCCCCACCTCTTGGGAAGTGCAGATAGAAGAGCTCTGCTCACTCCTCCAACTTTTCAAGGAGGTAAACCTTAAGCTGCAACTCGTGAAATGTCATTTCCTGCAGAGGGAGGTCCACTACCTAGGCCACATTGTGGGCTGTGCGGGACTTCCCCGTCCCAACTACTGTCAGGCAAGTGAAAGCGTTTATAGGCTTATGCTCCTACTACAGGAGATTTGTTAAGTCATTTGCAAGTATTGCCCAACCTCTAATTAACCTCACAAAAAAGGATGAACCATTCGTCTGGGGGCAGGATCAAGAGGAAGCATTCACAGCTCTAAATCAGAAGCTTATAACGCCGCCCATACTGGTCTTCCCCAATTTTGAGGCAGAATTCACACTCACCACTGATGCATCAAACAGTGGGTTGGGAGCTGTCCTCAGCCAGGTACATGAAGGTAAGGAGCACCCTGTAGCCTACGCTAGCAGAGCACTGAATAAGGCCGAGCGTAATTACTCAGCAACAGAGCTAGAGCTGCTTGCTGTTGTCTACGCTGTTAAGTACTTCCACCAATATCTATGGGGTGTTAAGTTCACCATTGTCACAGACCATGCTCCACTCCGCTACTGGAACCCAAATGAAGGACTTCAATGCATGTGTCATGCGATGGTCCCTAATGCTCGAGGAATATGCCTACACCCCGCGCTATAAAACAGGGAAGACCAACACTACCGCAGATGGCCTCTCTAGAGCATATACAGTGGTACAGGTGTTGGAGTGAGATGAACTGGTGGCAGAGCAAGCAAAAGACAGTTACTGCATTCAAGTGGAACAACAGACAAACTTCACCTACACTACTGACGGCATTCTGGCAAAAAGGACAGATAAAGGGCTTCGTTTAGTAATTCCATCCCCACTCCAAACCAGAGTCCTCCAGCTATCACATGCAGCCCCACAGGGAGGACACTGTGGACAAAGAAATGCCCTCCAGGCAGTGAAATCTAAATACTACTGGCCTGACATGACCACCGATGTCATAAGCTTTGTGAGAGCTTGCCCCCAGTGTGCTCTCCTCTACGACCATGGGAGACAATTCTACGACCACCTCTCGGTCAATTCTACGAGCCACGGGAGATATTTGAAGCAATTTCGGTGGATGTCTTTGGGCCGCTTCCGCCCACGAGGGAAGGTCATAAGTACATCCTCACCATCATCGACAAGTTCTCCAGATATGTTCAGTTTTACCCCATGCACTCCCAAACTGCAGAGGAAGTGGCACACAATTTAGTGCGACACATGGCCAGGTTCAGAACTAGTGAGCAGATGCTATCCGATCAAGGGAAGAATTTCACATCAGAACTCATCCGCCATCTCTGTGAATTCTTCCAAGTTGACAAACTACTGCCTACCATCCTGCTGGAAATGGCCGTTGCGAGAGAGTGCACAGAACTATGGGAAACATCCTGGCTCATTTTGTAAATGACACCCAGACAGACTGGGATCTAAAACTCCCTCTGGCCGAGCTGGTGGTCAACTCACACAGCAACGAGACCACCACGTACCTCCCATTCACCGTGGTAATTGGGAAAGATACGCCATTGCCAGTGAGAGATGACTTGACCCTCCATTGAACCTTATGCACTGCATGTGGAGGACCTGCGAGCCTAGAGTTGTGGGATGCAGTAAACCGAATGCAGGCTCAGAATCAGGATAAAATTAGAAGAAGGTACAACCAGGGGAAAGAGGACCCGGGCTACTCCATAGGGGACTTTGATTTCCTCCACAGCCCAGCTGTCAAGAAGGGAAAGGCCGGAAAGCTCACAAAACCCTGGGTGGGACTGTAGAAATCCTAGAGGTCCACTCACCGCAGAATATTACACTCAAAGTGGGCAGTAAAGAGACGAGGGTGCACACCTTCCGACTCAAGCCAGTCAGGAACGGAGCCCCTGACCTCGCAAACAAGCCACCGGGTGGTACCAGGGAGCACCTGGATGAGACAGCTGGCCCATCTGGCAGCAACCTACGCAGTGACAGCCCAAGACCAAAACCCGGGAACCGTCGCCAGACCCAACAGCCAGCAGCTGTGTTGCTGAACCAGTTCCCTCCACCAGTGGGCTCGGTAACACACCGAACACATTTCCCAGTAGGAATACTAACCGATACCAACCCAGGAGCCTTCCACACACAGACTACCGCAAGCTTGGGGGTCTCTAGGAATTGCCAGCTAGGAACCCCCCCCCAAACAGAGGAAAATACCTGTGTTGTAATTTAAGGTCAATGAAGGAACACATACCGGACATACTCGTATGTCCTATGAAATTCGGAATGCTTTTAAATGGTTTGGCAGCAATATAATCCGTAAAATGCTGACAATTGGTGCAAGAATAATGTATATATTAGGTATAAGCTACATGACTACTAATAATGCTACACCACTACTAGCTCTACTAGGTAATAATGTATAAATGTTTAATGTATAAATGTACAAGTTACGAAGGTTGATATAAGAAATAAAATAGGGAAACAAAATTTGCACTGTCCTCATTCAGGTCAACCTAATAGTGTTACACCCCATCTTATAACAGTTTCCGCTAACACCTCTCTGCTTTCAGGTTATCATACTTACTGTTTGTCTCACTCTTGTGATGTTAGCTCCGGGGCAAGAAAGCTCACAGCTAAACAGCGACGCGGGAGTCATGGTTGAACGACTTCGGCAGGAGGCCATCACAGGCGCGAGATGGCATGTTGTGATCCACTACAACCTCTCAGAGTTGTTCCTAACTGCACGACAGCTTACGAATGACGTCGTGAGCCTGGAGCAGCACGTGAACTTGACCCCACAATTGAAAGAAAGGCAGGAGGTAAGGTGGGAAGTAAGTTGGCTAGCCACCCATGCGCGTCAATACAGCGCAAGGCTAGACCTTATTAAATCCTTCATACCACACCATCGTATAGCTCGAGCCCTGATAAAACCGATAGGAACTTTTTACCACTACCTTTTTGGCCTGTCTACTGACTCAGATCTAAAACACCTCAAACAGAAGCTTGAGGACCAGGAGGTGACACTAGCTCATGACGGACAAATACAACTCACAATTCTGAAGGACGAAGAGGATAAAATATCCAACCACACACAAATTCTTAGACAGTTAATATTAGAACTGAACAGAACCCAAGTGACAGTTACCAATGACCTTAACGACCTTCGCAGCAGCGTCCGTACACAGCAGTTTCTGAACCAATGGAACTCCTTGAGAGCTGAAGCCTTCATGGAGCTACAGGAAGCAACCGCAA
>JAEMON010000001.1:16183808-16194218 GCA_030264115.1 Lygus lineolaris | reverse complement strand
CCTCCAACGGTTCCATTATGCTGTGGAGGCTGCTGGGCATGGACAGCTGACTACTGACATAATAACTCAACGTGACCTATCAACGCTGCTCAGACAAGTACAGCAAGAGCTAAGACTGACAGGGACCAACCTAAGCCTACCTTTTGACTTATCCATTGAGGAAATATACTGGTATTACCAAGCTGCAGCGGTCATAATTGGAATCTCGCAGGAGGACTTACTCTATGCCATCACTATTCCCCTGCTAGATTCTGAAACCATATTTGATCTCTACAGACTGCACACCCTGCCAGTACATGATTCACAACTCAATGCCTGGATGGGTTGGGGAAAACACCACGAATATATAGCTATGGACCCAACCATGAGCTCCGACATCCGCTTGAGGATAACTTACAGCAGTGTGCAGATGGACTACCAGCTATATGCACAATTACTCAACCTCTCTACACAAGCTCTAGGCCTGCATGCGAGTTCTCTCTGCTGAAGGGTTCCATGAACCATTGCGAGAGAACACTAGCGCGTCAGTGTGAGCCCACCATTGTGTTTGTAGGAAGTCACTGGGCCTACTCTATTAAAGGGAAACTAAACTTGACAGCCCACGGCCCAGGTAACAGTGAGAACGTGGTCACTATAGCCCACAGTGGTCTTATCCAGGACCAGGCCAACTGCACACTAGTAGGGCCCGACTTTGTCCTTGTTGGCCAAACCACGGTACAGACCACTGACTTTAGGGCAGTAACTGACGTCTTCACCCCACTCGGACCTGCTCTCCAGGCAGGGCTTTCTCCCATTACCGAGTTAGAGTGGCAGCAACTCCTGTTAGACCAGACGAAAATTTGACAAAATGCTGACAAGACTACCCTCGCCAGCATCCTCAGTAGCTATTAAGCAGGCAATTGCGCAGCTTAATGCGTCCTTTAGATGCGAACACACACACTCTAGTTGTGTAACTCCGATGTATTTTCTCGTTATTAAAGTATATCTTCCTTCACTTTCTCGCTTATGCGTTCTGCTCATAATTCCTTCAGGTAATGTTCCCAGTGTAAAGTGATAGGTAGAAGATTACTTAGACATTTTCGCGACGTTTTCTGCAAACAAGCCGAACTCCCGTTTCTTTACTTCCAGCTAACCTCGCCATGAGTACTTACCTACTGCCACATTTTTCGTTTGATGAGTTTTCTAATAAAAGTTCGCCATCATGGATTCATGCACGCATAATAATAATGTCATGAACTTCGAAAAACTCCGCGGTAGGGAAAATTACCGAGAGTGGAAATTCCTCATGCGCAATAGTTTGGTTATGGACAATCTGTGGTGTGCAATCAACGGGTATCCTGATGGGGATACTACGGATACGGCTGGCAAATCACGCCGTGAGGAGAAGGCATTAGCCCGTATAAGTTTATCGGTTGATAAGTGCGCCTTTCCATATGTTATGGATGCCAAAACTGCCAAAGATGCTTGGTTAGCATTGGAAAAAGCATTTGAAGACAAAGGTCTACATCGACGTCTTTCACTAATGAGACGTATTTGTAATGTGAAGTTGACAGAATTTGCATTTATGGAGGCTTATATTAACGAAATTCTTAGTATTTCACAGCAATTAACGGCAATGGAAAAACCATTAGATGACGAATTTTTGGGTGTGATAATGTTATCCGGGTTGACTGACGACTATGAACCTATGATAATGGCGTTAGAAAATTCTTCCACCCAAGTAACTTCCGACTTAGTAAAGACGCGTTTACTTCACGATGATACCTATGGAAATGGTCGACCCTCAGATCAAGCGGCACTTTATTCTCAGTCATACAAGAAGAAAAAACCGCCGTATTGTTGGGTTTGTAAAACTAAGGGCCACTACAAGAAGGATACCTGCAAACCACCCACTGAATCAAAGGATAGAGGATCAGTGAAACCAGTTCAGTCTTCTCAGCCTGCAAATGTTAGCAAGGGGGGTGCCAAACCTAAAAGGGCAATTTTCACGTATTCCAGCGACTTCCCCAACCATGTGTGGTATGTGGACAGTGGAGCAAGTTCCAACATGACAGGTGACAAATGTTTACTTGAAAACTTTGTTCCACTGACCACTGGACAGCAAATCACTGTTACTAACGACAACAAGCTAAATTGTTGTGGTACTGGCAACTAACAGCTCATCTTCCCGTGAGTAGTCGCTCGGGGATGTCACAATCAAGGTGACCCAGTTTCGTACGATACATGGAGGTAAAAATTGGACGACGTTTACAGGATGCTGGGATGATTAATTCATTCGTGTCTTTGAGTCAGTCCAGTAGTGAAACCTTATTAAGAGATTTTCGAGACGTGAGCTTGTTGAGTTCCCTTGGCTGATCAATACAGTGTGTTGAAGTTTATGACTATTTATCTGTACTACCCTGTTACTCGGTTGTGCAAACAAGTACTACTCTCCTCAAAGGAAAGATTAGTACAAAAGGATCAGGTGTTTGTAACCAATGATATTATATTGTGGGGATACAGGGTAGTTGTACCAGCTTCAATGCATACTCCAGTTCTACAGGAGTTGCATTCATCGCGTATGGGTATTGTGAAAATGAAAGCTATTGCCCGTTCCTACGGTTTGGTGGCCCACGCTGTATGACAATATTGAATCGCAAAAATCTTGTGAAGCCTGTAACTTGACCAAAGACAATCCTCTCAAAAAGAGCCTGGTTCCTTAGGAATGGCCTACCAATCCATGGCAGTGTTTGCACACCGATTTTCTAGGACCATTTCAAAACAGGTTGGGTGTTTCTGTAATCTATTTACGGTTTGAGAAGGGCACTGTTTTGAGAGGGAGAGTCGTAGAAGGGTGGGGATGGTCTCGTTGTGTTTCCCTGACCCTGCAATTTAGTTGACAACATGGATCGGTGGAGTGATGAGCAACGTGCATTTGCAGTGGAGATGTTCCTGAAAAACGGCGATTCTGCGACAGTAGCTCAAAGACGATTCCGTACGCGCTTCAATGTCGGGCGTCACGGCAGTGTTCCTTCGAGGCCTACCATACTGAAATGGGTCACTATCTTCAAGACAAGCGGACCTTAAATGAAAAAACCAGTAGGGGTTCAACGTTCCGTGCGTACACCAGAAAATGTGGAACGTGTGCGCCTGTCAGTGGAGGCCAGCCCAGGACGTTCACTGCAGAGGCAAGTAGCTGCACTGAGGATGTCCTATTCATCCGTTTGCAGGATTTTGAAAACATTGACTTTCCACCCTTACAAAATCGCGATCACACAACAGTTGATGCCCTGTGATTACGTCATCAGAATGGAATTCGCCCAAACCATGCTTGAAATGTTGGCAGAAGACATCGTTATCCTGACGAGTGACGAAGCCCACTTATACCTACCAGGTTTTGTTACCAAACAAAACTGTAGGTACTGGGCATCACAAAACCCACGTCATATCCATGAACGTCCCTTGCATTGTGAACGAGCTACTGTATGGTGTGCTGTAGGCAGTGTTGGTGTAATTGGGCCTTATTTCTTCGAGGACGAGCGTGGTGTAGCAGTCACCGTTAACTCTGATCGTTACCTGCAAATGATTAGAACATTTCTTGTTCCTGAGCTACGGAGAAGACGAATAAATAGGCAAAGAATATGGTTCCAACAAGATGGGGCGACTGCCCACACATCAAGGGCGTCAACGACAGAACTGCGCCACCTTTTTCCCAGACATGTGATTTCTTTACGAGGAGACCTGGAGAGAGGAGGCCTGGCCCCCTCGTTCCCCAGGCCCCTGCGATTATTTTCTCTGGGGATACATCAAATCAAAAGTGTACATCAACAAGACGAGGACTGTACCAGAACTGAAGGAGGCGATTCGAAGAGAGGTTGAAGCTTTCCCCGACAAATGGTTCAGCAGGTGATGTCGAACTTTCAGGATAGGCCCCATGAGTGCGTGCGCCGAAACGGGCATCATTTGGAGGACGTAATTTTTAAACCCTAAAGTTTGATTTTTGATTATCTAATGGCAACTTCTTGTGAATATGTATCATTAATAAAGTTTTGAAAAATGTTTTTCTGTGCATTTTTCATGAAGCGATGAAAGTGTAAATAGAACTCGGAAACACCCTATATTACCTTGTGGTCATTGATAATCATAATAATCATAATCTTTATTTTCGCAGCCATACAAATTTGCATATTGCGTCGTCACAACAGGATCATTAATTTAACCTCATGTAAATCACGACTGTGACACTTAGTGACAATTTGGTAACTAAATATAGGAACATAGTGTGATTGGATGAACACTACATGCGCAATGCCGGCTAGGGCATCCCAAGTGGCCATTCCAAGTGGTTGGAGACGTTCCCTACTACTTCTATGTCAGCTGGAGCTGTTATGAGTTGTTTGCGGCAAATTTTTTCTAGATTTGGTTTACCAGAAGAGAGATAGTTTCGGACAATTATTCATCTTTCAATTCTGAAGAGTTCAAACAATTTTTGAACCACAATGGTATTGGTTTGAAGCTTGGAGCACCTTTTAGTCCAAAGCAATCCTAGGCTGCAAAGTTAATATCACCCCTCTACAAGGTGGGGGGGGGAGGGGGGTTCTTGGCCCCTCTAGCTTGTTCCGCAGTGCCCACAAAATATGTAGAATTTGGGAAACCACACACCACAAAAGACTGTACCAAACCACCAGAGTTACACCCATGATGTGCCAACTGTGGTTCTAAAGAACATACAGCCAATTATCGAGGGTGTCAGGTAGCTATTGAAGCACAAAAAGACCGTCAAAGACAAAAGAATCATAAATCAGGACAAAATAAAACAACAGTGGTCAAGCCTCCAGCACAAAATTTGGAAGTGAAACAAACCTCCCGAAAGCAGTCGCTTAGTGTACCACCCAATTTGAAATCCTTTGCTGACATCACTGAAGGAATACACAGGCGATCCGAACCTTCTGCAGTAGATCTTAATCAAACAATCATGGATCAGTTATCAAAACTAGAATATCAATCTGAACAACCAAGTCTGCAAACTCGAGAAAAACCCCAGTAAAGGCAACTCGAAAAAATTGTGAAGAGTGTCAAAATCATGTGTTGGAATGCCAACGTCTTTCTCAATGAAGGAATGAACTCCAGGTAGTTTTAGATGTAAATAAAATAGATGTTTGTCTAACATCCGAGACACATTTTACACGTGAATCCTATTTTAAAATGCAAGGATTAAAATGTTACCACACAATACATCCTGGTAACCAAGCTAGAGGTGGTAGTGCCGTATCGATAAGAGAATATATTTGTCATTATGAACATTTGAAATTAGGAACAGACAAATTCCAAATCACTGCTATAGCAATTAAAACACATTCTTTTCCCTTAACTGTGGCAAGCATTTATTGTCCACCCTGACACCGGTACTGGTCAATAAAAACACCGATTGGGAAAAATTCAAAGTAGAGTTGGCAAAAACATTGACCAGCATGTTTCATTGGAATCAAAAGAGAGCATTCATCGAGAAGTTCACCAGCTGGTTCGGAGAATGCACGAAACATCATGGAATAATACACCAGTTACGGAAAGGAAAATTAGAGGTATAAACTACCCGTGAGAGGTGGTTGAAATCGTTAAGGAAAAGCGGAGAGCCAGGAGACAGTGGCAAACATCTAGAGCGCCACCCTTAAAAAAGAGTGTAATAAACTCACTCAAGAACTGAGAGAACTTACTCAACTTATCGAAAATGAATCAAGAGAACTCTACATCAGTGAGTTAACCAGTGATCATCACACAGACTACTCACTGTGGAAAGCCACACAGTATCTGAAAAGGCCTATCATCCAAGTATCACCTATTAAGGATGGTAATGGATCATGGGTGAAAGAAAATCAATGCAAAGCTGACGTGTTCGCAGATTACTTAGCCAAGATATTTACCCCAAATCCTCCAGTGACAGACGAACATCTGGAATTGACAACACCATCAGATGCTGAAGTTATTATACCACCAGTTTCAATCAAGGAAGTGCAAAGTACAGTAAAAAACGAAATCAAGACAAAGAAAGCACCAGGATACGATTTAATCACTGGCCAAGTACTGAAACAACGCCCGCGTAAAGACGTGGTCCAAATCACAAGAATAATAAATGCTTCATTCCAGATACGTACCACAACTATGGAAAATAGCGGAGATTATTATGCTCCCTAAACCTGGAAAACCACCTGAAAAATGCACATCATACAGGCCAATCTCCCTGCTACCGCTGCTATCCAAACTGTTCGAAAAGCTCCAGCAAAAGAGGCTCATATTAATTATTGAAGAAAGACATCTAATACCGAATCACCAGTTTGGATTCCGACAAACACATTCAACAATAGACCAAGTGCACAGGATAGTCAACATAATAGTGCAAGCACTCGAGGAAAAAAGAGTTTGCTCCACAATTTTTCTCGATGTAACACAAGCCTTTGACAAGGTTTGGCACGAGGGCCTTAAATTCAAGCTGAGAAAAATGCTGCCATATCAATTTGTCGAACTGTTGGACTCCTATCTTACAGATCGGTACTTTTGCATCAAACAAGAGGATTGCTACTCCGAAACTAGACCCATTGGTGCAGGTGTGCCACAGGGCAGCGTCCTTGGCCCTCTCCTGTACCTACTTTACACCTGCGATCTATCTACCAGAAACCAAAGGGAACATAACAGCAACATTTGCATACGATACAGCAGTGTTGGCAGTTGGAGAAAACATTCACATCTCTCTGGATGAGAGTCTGGATAAGCTTTTACAAGAAAAAATTGACGAAAATTCCCCATTGCCCATTCCAGTATCTTATTTTCCTTCAAACCTATTCAATTTTTCCCCGACAGCGAATAATTCTGGAGAAAACCCATCATTCGCAGACTCATGGGTAGTTCCTCCTCACAGGAATTATCTTTGTTAGTAATCATTTACATTTAGCAACATAATTATGTAGAAAAATTACCGATGATCAATCTATTTTGTCTGGCATAGTAGTTTACACCATCCCAATCTTTCCTTGGCTGGAGTACGAAGCTTCATTGGTCCGGCTCCAAGGACTGTGAAATGAGGCGTCTGGTAGTTCCCAATTTTTCTTTGACAGAAAGCTGGGAAACAAAATAATAAACATGTTTTTTTTTCAATAGCTCACCTTAATTACTATTGGAAGCAGAGAAATAAAAATGAACTGATTAAATTAAACAAGAAATAGTGGGGAGGATGCCCTTGCTACCCCACTCCCGCCCTTGGGGGTAAGGATAAACACGAGGTGGTGTGTGGGGTATGGGGAGGACCACACCCTGCACCAGGGCACAGTCAGGGCTGCAACCCAAATCTAGGACAAGACCACCATGAGTACTCGGACAATTTTGCACCACATGCCACGGAGTTTCATGTTTACACCACCAGCACCAGCAGAGGACATCAGCATCACTTCTCTGATTCTGGCCTCTCGAGCACCTCACCTGTGTAGCCAGTGTGGCAACCAGGACAGTGTGGAAGTGCTGGTAATCCCTTCCAGTGATGATCTATGGCACCAAATCCACTCATTCAGATGAATGGGGTGACCCGGCACGATTCAGGAGTGCTGCTCCATCTACTGAAGAATGCAGAGCAACCACGAACTTGGCAGGCGAGCTGGGTTTGGGAGCAGATGTTGCTGCTCGGTCGTACCATGCTAACTCCTGCCTAACAAAATCAAGACTAGCAGCAGCACGGGCGACCTCCCAGCTAGAGCCCTGAATGGCTAGTAGGCAGGGGCACCGTAGTGTGGCTGTGGTCGCAGATAGAGAGGGTATGCCAAGCCCTCCAGACTTATCAGCAGCGTAGAAATAGGCAGTTGGGACCATCGATCTACTGGATACTTCTCTCCATCTATGGTATACTCCTCTCCAAATTGGGAAAACGGTCCGCCTAGCAGGGGTGCTTCCCCCTCCCAAACCAGGCAAGAAGCGGCCACCCCATACCAAAAATCCATTATCTCCCGACTCTCACACGCATAATTTTGCATTATATTTGTTGCTGTTGTTGTTCCCTGAATACCTTCTCGAATAGTACAATTTTCAACCCATACTGTTCCACTGGTCGGTAATAATATCGTTGTCATACTCGACCTACAGCTTAGGTATTTTACAATAAGGCAGAAGTCAATTTACATGAAAAGTGGCATAATTAGGAATTGCTAAGGGTAGTTGTCAAAGAACAGAATGAACCAACTTGAAAAAAATAAAAGTGTGAATAGAACTTTCTGTGTGAACGCTAGGAATTAGTTTAATAAAAAATACAAGATGTCATAATCGTTGCCATATCAATGACAATACTGGATGTCATATAATGACATGTTAAACAATAGTAGGCACTGATACACATTGGGTACGTTTAAAAAAGTAAAATGAATTGATAGGTGACCGAGTTATTTTCAAGAATAAGCGATCTTCAATCTTTACTCATCTTCCTGTATTATTATTATTTATTTTACTTACCTACTTTCTCTTTTGCAAATAAATAAACCAATCTTTGAATTTAATTTTCATTTTTCCTACAACAAGATTTTTGTTGATTATATACCTACTTATCATACTTAGGTGCCCATTTTACTCATCAATTATCTGATACAGTAGAGCGTCGAAAATCCGAACCAATTAGGACCATAGATAGTTCTGATTACCGATTTGTTCGGATGTGCGAACATAACCTAGAAATGCCGCTTAGACCCATAATTAAAAATGCAGTTCTGGAATACAGTACAGGAAATAAAAACAAAAGTTTTTATGTAGTACATATGTATGTATGTATGTATGTATATTATGTACATTACTGAAGCTGGTTTCTTGAAGAAATATGTAGAGACTAATGCTCTAATTAAATACTATTCAAAAAAATCCTCAGGTGTTCGGATTTTTGACGTTCAGATTTTCGACGCTCTACTGTATTTGATTACGCATAATTTTATGTCATCTAGTTATAGGTAGGTATCTTAAGATGCTACCCCTTCACCTTACTTATGACTTATCTTATGAAAAATATTTATTGGAATATTAAAACGGTGTGTATATATATACACACATATACATGTGTGTGTGTGTGTGTGTGTGTGTGAACGCAGGATTCACTAGGTAATGCTACTAAGTGTGCATGGGCGTACATGCACTAGAGTCTTCTACATGGCTCCTATGGGAGAGGGTGAGAGAGGAAGTTCTCTGCCTCCACCCCTCTCTGGCGAGACAGAGGAGTCAGTGCATGTAAGGGCCGGTTCAAAAAAACCTAGTAACATTGATGGTTACGTGACCCTGTGGTTTACCTTGATAGTTACGTAACCCTGAGGTTACCAGCTGGAGCGTTCAAAAAAGTTTTTTCTGGTAAGGTTACCATGATAGAATCGATTATTCTAGTAACCTTGATGACTTCACAATACTTCAAGAGTATCAACGGAGTTTGATGACATGTAAGCTCAAACTTACTTATTTCTAAGTATCATGTTGCTACCTACCTATGACAAACAGTGTTTTCTCATTTAAAAACACTATTGCACAATTCATTTATTATTATCACACAATAATATATTTATTTGGACCAGTTGGGTACAACTTTTTCACAAGTTCAAGTGGAATGTTTTCTACAGCCAGATTTTTTATTCAGTTGGCGGCATTGCACGTCCATGATCTGTGACACAACACTGTGTTTAGTTTTGGTTTTGAGACAAGATCTTTCGAATAATTTTAATTTCGTCTGTTCGAACCTAGTTTTGCTCATTTCGCTTGCTTTTTACCTATTTCACGGATCATGACAAACTAAGTTACTACATTCGTGAAATCCACAGACCGTGCAACAAGTTCTGATGAGAAATGGATGTGTGATAAGACAATAGATCTGCCATCATACCTATCCGATTTCGTTTACTTAGGTCCAATCTTTAAGAATTATGTAAGTAATTTGGACATCTCCATAGCTGAATGAATAATAAGAAAGCCTGTATGATTTTATGATACCTACGTGATTCAAAAGGAACCTAGATTCTGTTTGCAATAAAGTTAGCAACTTGAAAGTTTCCTTTGTCTGTTATTTCTGTTCCTTTCCTAATATTAATGTTGCGTTTAATATTATACTGAGTTAATTAACTAGTTACTCATAAATAAGTAGGTAATCAAAACATTAAGCAGTTAGATAGGTAAGTAATATGAATCGAAAAAAATTGAAACTTGAGAAATAGTCAGCCATTGATTTCCGTCCCTAGTTGAGACCTCCTTGCTCGGCCAATAGGAATCGAGTTCAGAGATTTTACCATGGTAAACTTCAAGTAACCCTAGAGCTCCTCAGGGTTACGTACCCATGGTAAACTTTTCGATGTATCGCAAGAATAATCTATTACTGACCTTCTTTGAACGCACTTTTAGCGAATTTTCGTAGAAAATGAAGCTATTGCAATG
>JAEMON010000001.1:16119100-16134546 GCA_030264115.1 Lygus lineolaris | reverse complement strand
AGGTTTTTGGTGTGAACTACCATCCTAAACATAAGAACATATATGGTACATTCGGAATCCGCGTGAAATTTCCTATAAGAAACACCCACCAAATTGGTTAATATTATTTTATGAAAAATCGCTTATCAACTCATGCTGCATGAATGGAACTTTTGTACTATCCTGAAGTAGGTGAGCTATAAAAGAACGTGAAACTGTATTACAGGAATTATAACTTATATGATAGCACATTAAATGACCAATAAGTACCTTGAGATATTCCTTGAGTGTTTCTGCTTGAGGGAAAGATATTTCAGTTTCAGCTGCAACAGCCAACAGATTCTTGAAACCATTGGCGAGACTGTGAGGTGCAGAGGCAATAGTTGGATAGCCAATTTCGAGACAAACTGAAGCCAGCCTGGCAGCACCCTGTGTATTAACAAAAGCATTAATAAAAGTCAAATGTTGTACTAATTAAGAGTAGGTAGGTAAATCAGAAAACAACGAAACTCAGTATCAATCATCATGTTAAGGAATTTACTCTAACTTCATGGGGATTAGTACCTCAAGGAATTTACTACGAAGATCAGCTGGTTTGATGTCAAGGATCTGGGGATCAAAAATGGTTCCAGAGTCGTACACCATCTCAACGACAAGACCGTATGAGAATGGGGAGATGTTCAACATATTCAGGAGAGTAGCATCTGATGGTCCAACCTTGTCGCCCTCTTTCAAGATATGCACATCGTTCTGAAATTCAAAGATGAATTGGTGAAAGTATGTCTTGGTAAATGTTTGTACATAGACAGCACTGGTAACCAACAGCACCATCATGACACCAGTAAGTAGCGACAGGCAATATCACAAGCAATGAAAGTGCTGCTATGGATTTTAGTTGGTTCCCTTGCACTCTGGTTATTCTAGCAGTTCAGTACCATTGGTAGATTTTGTCAAACAGTAACATGAGCGCTTCTCACTCTCATTACCAACAAAAACGATTGTAATGAGAAGTGCCCTTAATTTCAATTGCACGTGTTCAGAGGGAATGGGGTATACATTAGCGAATTTGCGAGGAAAATCCCTAGGATCGATATGAAAAATCCAACAAAAATCAATATATCAATAGAATTAACATATCAATAGAAAGGATGAGTTGGTTAACCAGCATTTTTCTTGAGTATTCTGAGGGATCGAATTTTGTGAGAATTTTTTCGTTAATCGGTAGAACTGACAGTAAGTGTTGACACTCGACATGTACTACTACCGTTTTGTACATGTGATCAAGTTGTGTCCATGGATGGTAATGTTGTTTACTTCCAATGTTCATCATAGATCGTTAATTCAATGTTCATGTAGTTTCTTGATGTCACCATAATTGTGGTTGTACTAAATATATTTTATAACAATAAGAATAAGTGAAACAACAATAAAAATGGCTGTAGCAGAGTCCCTCAAACAAAAGCGTCAGATACCTACCAACCTGAATCAACCCCATAATAATATCCTTGAGAAGAGGGAAACATATTTTCGATAATCAACAAAGATAATCTTCTGCACTCTACCTGCACTTACTTTTGAGCCTATAATACTTCCTCTGCAAATTTCAAACTAAGTGAGCTTGTCTCATTCTATGACTGCTTGGAATTCCCTGACTTTTCCAGGTTTTCCCAAACTGGTGGCTTATACCAAAGGTCTTATTATTTAAAGAAATCTTGCCATGTTAAATGTTCACTTACAATGATTTCAATAGTTCCCTTGGAGATTTTTGTAGGGATGGAGAGCGCCTGGAAGAAAGATGTTTTCTCAGGACCAAGACCAGTGTTTTGGGCAGGGATGACGACAGGGCATGGGGCAATAGCTCCAGCTCTGGCAGGCGCACGAACTTTGTTCTCAAGGAGTTTGTCTCTGACATCAGGCAAGTCTCCACGGGTGAAGACGAACCCGACGTTGCCCTTGATATGAGGAAGCAACCTGCAGAAAGGAGGAAAGGTTTAATAGCTATCCATACTATAATGGTTGGACTATTTCAATGGGGAATTTTCGTGACTTGTTTTCTTGTAAAACATTATTCAGAAAATGACTTGAATGTCCATTTTCAAATATGAGATTTTATATTTTAAACGAGTGATTAAAAAGTTCCATTCATGCAGCATGAGTTGGTGAGCGAATTTTCAAAGAATAATTTTAACCGATTTGGTGGGTGATTCTTATAGGAAATTTCATGCTGATTCTGAATATACCATAATTATGTTCCTATGTTTAAGGTGGTAATTCACACCAAAAATCTCCAAAAACACGTTTTTAAGCGATTTTTGACTCTAAATTTTCAAAATTTGACCCTTTGGAGTACTCCAAAAATTCTGGCCAACGAACTTGACGTTCCTTTAGATATCATTGAGATTTTAAAATTTTTTTGGATTTTTTATCTCGATCCCTCGTCTGGAGTGACGTTTTAGAATGGTCTGAAACAGATTTCCATGGAGACAATTTTCAAAAATTTTCATTACAAAAATGTTGAAGCCATTGCAATAGCATCATTTTCTTCGAAAATTCAATAAAATAAAGGTAGGTAAAAATGTGAATTGACATCTGATTGGCTGTTGGCAATGCTTCACAGGGATTGGATTTTCAAATCTGAGGAGAAAATGGAGAATTATCATCAATTTTTTTTATTTTTTTTCTTTAAGGTAATGGCTTAAAAGAAACAATTTTGAAGCCGTAGAGCAAAAATAATGTATCTGTGATTTTAGAAAATTTATTAAAATTTTCATTTTTGTAATATGGCGGGAAAGTTACGTTGTAACGGGTGTCGTCTGTCATTGGCCAAAATCCGTGAAGGCCTGTCAACCAAACAAAATCAACACTGTTTTAGCCCCAGATTAGTGAGAATATAATTAACTCAATTAGATAATTGATTGAATTAATTATTTATTAATTAATAATAATCAATTATTTCACTAAATTATGTTTTCACTGCTCCCTGTGTGATCTCTGCACATTCTCTTTCAGTTGTTCTTTTAGTGTGACGTGTTACCGGGTGGCTCAAGGGCCGTCGGAATGGCGCCTGTTTTTCAAACTGCTGAGATTTTATTCCGAATTTTCGCCACACCAGAACGATCAACTATTTTTTTCTTTGTATTAACAGTGTTATTTTATTCCTATTAACAATAGAAGAGTGGAAAAAATTCGATTTTCTCATACACGATCATTCCCCATTAAAAAGAAATAATGAAATACTAAAATAACCTCATGTGAATACCAAATTGTCTCAGTGACTGATCGCAGGAGAATGTCAAACACGATTGAGAAACTGAGGTCTGAATATATTCAGAGCTTGTTTCACGAACGTACGTCCGAATATATTCGGACCTGGGCACGCTTGTTACACATGGGTAGGTCTGAAAATATTAGGACGTAGACCCAAAAAGATTAAGGAGGGTGCACTAGCTCTGCAGCGGGATTTTTGTAAACTTTACACCTTCTCTCAACGGTATACTCAAGACATCATTCCATTGGCAGGAACTCATTTCACAATCGTTTTCTGACATGACCACTTCGTTATGTGGCAAAAAAGGGGAATTCGTAACCCACAAAACTTGCCTTTAAGGTATTCCAGTGGGTCTGAATATAAGATGTACGTAAAGTGTGGAAAAAGGAAATAATTGTGTACTATAAGTAAGGAAATAGTAAATAAAAATATCAGTGAAAAGTCAGTATGAAAATATGTTGAAAAAGTGAGGGGACTTGTAACAAAACCTCCGACCACGGACCAGATACGATATTACGGAAACCCAGATGAACACGAATGTCGGATTGATTGGGAATGGGGTCCACAGAGAAAACAACCTCCTCGCCAATCTTTCGTAAAATATATTCACATCTGGGCTCGCAGGTATTTTTCACAATCTAGGCTTACCTTCGAGCCCAGATGTGAATAGATTTTACGAAAGATTGGCGAAGGAGGTTGTTTTTTCTGTGGACCCCATTCCCAATCAGTATGACATACAAATTTGATACCCAATATATTTTAGGGCATTAAATGAGTACTGTGGATAGGTATTAAGGAGAAATAGCCCAAGCTAGTTCTACGAGTAGCCACAATGTGGCAGCACCAAAATGAGCTAAATGTACGCTCTCACTGTATTAACAACCAACCAATTTTCAATCTGTAAATGCATTGTATTCAGAATTAGCTTAGAATTGTACGAAATTGGAACCGGTGTTCAATAGTTCGAAATTTGCATATTTGGTTAACTGAAAAATGAATTAAGAAAATTTTTCCTTCAGGAATCCCAATTAGTAACCTTGAAGAGGGGTTTGTCCTGATCAAAATGGTGTTTACAAATTTAGAATTGGACCACTCTAACCCTATCAATAACACAGTTCAATATGTGAGGACACTAATGAATTTCTTAGGGATCAGGCCAGAGACAGTCTCCTATGAATTTCATCGCCCAATGTTTGTGTCTGAGCGTGGGACAACAGGAATATTTCCTGAAACACCGATTTCCCAATATCTAATAGCGTTGATGGGAGCTTATCTCTAGATGATTGTCTATGAATTCGACTATGAGAGATGAATTAGGAAAATTTTTCCTTCAGGAATCCCAATTAGTAACCTTGAAGAGGGGTTTGTCCTGATCAAGGTGAGTCTATGAGTAGACTCACAGATTGTTAGGTTAATTTAGATATGGCTAAAAATTGTGAGTAGGAACGGTATGGAAAAGTGGTTTCTTAGTTGAATAAACGTACGTTTCACTTCAAAGTGAGTAGATAGGAATAAATCCTGTTGTTATTTCTAGTGCCGAAGGTAAGTAGGTTAGGTTACTTACCTAAGTTGCAGACTTTTCCCAGTATTTTGTCAGAGAAACGATAAAAGAGCTTCTGGACAATAAAAAGTCACTGATACCAAACACAAAGAGCATACAAATACTGCGTCTATTCACTTCTAAAAATTCAAATTTTGAGTTATGGGTATGGTTGAAATTGACGGCCAAAGAAGGAGATACTTTCTAGTTGAAAAAATTTACCTACCTAGTGTGCTGTTCCAAGGCATTAAATGTTGTGTGGTGGTAAGTCGCTGATACCAAACTCAAAGAGCATACAATTCTGCATCGATTGACATTAAATGGAATTTGACATTCTTGATTTGAAATTATTGAATTGAATTTATTGAATTGAATTTGAACTTTAAATTGACTTTAATTCGAAATTGCTTGGATTGAATTTAAATTTTGAGTTACGGGAATGGTTGAAATAGATGGCCAAAGAAGGAGATATTTCAAATTGAAAAAATTTACCTACATAGTGTGCTGTTCCAAGGCAGTAAATGTTGTGTGGTGGTACTTCGTCAAGCTTTCACATGTAGTTTTCATTCCATTCTAGCTCTACTTACATTTCAATCTGAATAATAAGTGTGCGAAGCAGTCTCATACTTCTGCTTTTTTGTCAATACTTACCTGCCGTATGAGTGGAATTTATTTTAGTTCGGTTTATATTAGGTGAATCCTAAAATATATGAATTTGTTGTTGCAATGATCTACAGAATCCTTGAACAAGTGAAGTGTTAATATTGGATATTGATGACAGAAACCAAAATGTAGATTGGTTATTGACCAGAAGGAAAATGTAGGCATCGCCTACCATCATTAGCAAACTCAGAACTCACTTCTCTTTGAGGAAGCAAAATAAAATAACTAGTACCAGCCGCTCATCGATTACCCCCCCACCGCAGCACCGCGCCATACTCCCAGTCCCACCCCTCCCCTCAGCGCTAACATAACATATATTGGACAGTTTTTGATGAGGTCAGAGTGATACAATTTCAAATGTGGGAAATCCAATTCAATCAGGCCCCACTACAAAATTGAGAAAAAAATGATCTGAACTCAATTTCCAGTGAACCAAAAATATGCCAATTTTGAACTTCTGAACCCCGGAACCGATGCCGTAAAATTCGATGCGGATTCTGAATACAATGCATTTTCCAGATTGAAAATTGGTTGATTATTAACAGAATGAGAGCGTACGTAAATTTGTCCCCGACTTTGCTGCCATCTGTTGAATATTCCTAAGGGTGTTAATTGGGCGATTTTCCCACAATAAAATGAGAAGTTAATCATGAACCACCACTCATTATTGGCAGCTTACCCCAATCCTAATATTACCCTATTATCTTCACCCTTTCTTCGAAAATTCAGGTATTGCAATAGCTTCAAAAATGTAATAATGCAAAATGGAAATGCATAATTCCTCCATGGAAATCAGTTTCAGACTATTCTAAAACGACTCCCGAAGTTTACAGTTTTTATGTATATAACTCCAGACCAAATCTGACCATAGAATCTGTCTAACAAATCCAAAAAATTTCAAAATGTCAATTATAACAAAAGAAAGGATGAGTTCGTTGGCTAGCATTTTTGGAGTACTCCGTGGAGTCAAATTTTGAAAAATAAGGTTAAAAAACGAGTTCGTTGAGGTTATTGGTAAAATTAGCACCTCAAACATGGGAACATAAGGTATATTCGGAATCCACGCAAAACTTTCTCAATCATCAAAAATTTCTCTTCAAATTAGTTAAAATGATTTTGAGAAAATTCGCCCATTAACTCATGTTACATGAATGGAACTTCTTACAGTACATAATCAAGAAC
Source organism: Lygus lineolaris (assembly GCA_030264115.1). Taxonomy (NCBI): domain Eukaryota; kingdom Metazoa; phylum Arthropoda; class Insecta; order Hemiptera; family Miridae; genus Lygus; species Lygus lineolaris. The sequence continues at coordinate 16,127,914 of JAEMON010000001.1, read as the reverse complement.
AAGCATAAAGAGAAGCATACCTTTCAAGAGCTTGATTGCGATCAATGTGGCCCTTGATTGCCTTCCTCATCATGGTGTTCTTTCCCATGAGAACGATTGCCTGGCCACGGAGGGACATGCGGATCTGCTGCATCTGTTTGGAGCCGACATTGTCAGCGCCCACGATGAAACACTTGGGGTATTCTTCAAGGAGTTGCTAGAGAGCCAAAAACGAAAACATTATAGAGATTGTTCATGCTGTACCAAAGATGTCATCATTCTAGATGATTTGAATACAAAAGGCGAATCAGGTAGCGCATGCTCTAACATACATTTCCTGAGACACCTATGTCAACAAGCGTAAATGGAATTTAATCAAATCGAATGGGTTATAATGTCAAGGAGGACCAAAACATTAATTTTTGTTCACAAGGCGAAAAAGAAACATTCCAGCCATACTTTTAATAATTACAATCAAATTAGCACAGGTACAGCTTCGAACACAATGCAGAGACGGAATAAATTGTCAAAATTGGACCCCTAGAGCATTAATGAAAATTACAGGGATTTTGAGGTTCGGGCCCTGGATGGGCCCCTTCAAGTTTCAACCCTGTCAGGTCAAAAGCGCTAACGTGAATTTCCTGAAACATTTACGCCAACAAGACTGTTCAGTAACATTCGGTCTCAACAGGTCGGACAATTTTCTAATGTTGGTCAGGGTACTTCTAAATCCCCAACAGAGCTGAATTAAATAATGTATAGATCAGCCAAGTCAAAAATTGAGCTTCCAAATTGCCCGAGTCTAACAATAAGCTGCCAGATCAGATGAAATTGAGCTTCCAAATCTACTCAGCTAAAAAAATAAGCTGCCAGATCAGATGAGTCAAAAGTTGAGCTGGCGGATCATTTGAGTAGGAAATTAAGCTTTCAGATCAACTGGGTGAAAATTGAACACCCAGATCAGCTGAGTCAAGAATTGAGTCCTCAGATCAGCTGTGCACCACACTGAAACAATTTCAAGGGTGAACAGGAGAGAAGTTAGGCTGTGTGTCAAGTTCCAGGGCTTTTGATGTATCTTCATTATTAAAACTTTATTTTGAGTGATCATTTTTTCATCCGCTAATTTTATATCCATGTTAGTAACTGAGGAAGCTATTCTTCCCACCCAACTACCCAACATGGCAAACGTTCATCTATTCCATTTGTTTTAATTACTTTATTTCCTTCATCCTACGCCCGTCCGAAAATTCATTTCCACGGGATGGCGGGCGACCGCTTCTCCCAAGTTACACAATGGACGATAAGGCAAGTCGATTATACGTAGCCTATGGAATTGCAGGTGTTTAATGGGATACGCCATTCTTGCTTGGAACGGAAGTGAAGCCCTCAAGTATTTTCACTCGACCAAGAGTCCTTCTATACCCACATATTTTCTAGATGCGTTATTAGAAAAGAATTACGCAAAATTCTCTTCTAGTGATGAAAAAAAAAAATTTACTAAAACGAATATTATTTCTATTGGACATAACACTCATGACAAAAAGTGTAACAATAGATACACGTTTTCACAATATTCAATCATCAACTATTAAAAAGGTACTCACGATAAGTTTTGAAAAGTAGTTACTTTTCCAGGTTGCTTTGTCTTCCTTACCCATCGTTGAGTGGAATAGGGACTTCTTAAGAGAAATTTAAAGACTGAAAAGAAATAAATGAATGCGTTAGTGGACCTAGAAACATCATTCTAGGTAGCAGACAAGACTCTGGTCCCCAATAGCAATGGGGAACTCGCATGGTACTTCTTGCGTGAAAAGGAATGACCTGAAAGAGAACCCGGAGGCGTTTTGCGGGAGAAGTGATTTTATAATTTTCGATAATTTATTGAAATTTAGTACCTCCAGACTGTATGGCAAACATACATCCCAGCAGACTGCCCCCGAATCTGTGCTCAAACTGTAGTTACTTTCTGATCAGGTTAGAAAGAATCTCGCATTTGTATACTACAATTTGTTGATTGCGTTTTTCAATGCGACTATTCAACATTTGCATTAGTTCTGTCTATATTTTCAGTTGAAGACGAGGCGAATTTAGCGCTGAGATTTTCATTCGGGTTTACTGCTTTTAGAAACAACTAAGTTAAATATTGTTTCCATGCTAATAATATGGTTTTCCAGCGCCAAATAACAAGAAACGGCAACCAAAGAGAAAACTTCAGAACCATGCAAGTTCCCCATTTCCGAACCGTGGGGAACGTTTTACAAAAAACCAAATAATGTAAAATACCCACGCTCCCGGGGTCTTATTCCTGGATTATCAGTGTCATACATTAACTTTTCAATTGCCTTTTGTGGTGATAAGTTATGTGTAACTAATAAGCGAAATTTCGAAGATAAAATTGGAACCTTTGAACTAAGTCAGGTCGAATGAGGAATCACGACCCTAGTAACAATGTCTGAATTTGGGGCGGAGAAATATAGGACACTTCCTCATCGTCTTTTCTTCAATTTGTTCTCGTCCAAAAATTATTCAGAACTCTTAGGAACAAGGAAGGTCCTTGGAACCCAGTTTTCAAAAATAAGGAGTCGTTTTTAAGAGTGACAAACACGGTAAAAATAATGTATCAGATGAATGGACATCTGATGGGCTATTGGCCCAGGAAGCGGGGGCAGCGAAACTTTGGAGCTGGCTTTTCATCAATGCTCCCAACCATCAACATTGGAAATGGAAAACATTTGTAAAAATAACACACACACACACACACACACTGTGGGTCCGATTTTAGCGGAATAATGACCGAAATATTTGGTTATTTCGCTGCCTTCCTGTGGGGCAGGAACTTATTAATTCCCAGTGAAAATTGGAAATTTATTTTGTTATTCAATTTCACTGATTTTGTGCTTTTGGATTATCTAAATGGCAACTACTTTAATTATTTTAAATGCTCTAGATGCATAAATAATGACATTTTAATGCAACACAATAACCTGGAACGTTTTATTTTTCGTTATACTACCTATTATGTCAGCAATAAATTAATGCATTTTTGTTCTTAGAAGTTTTAAAAAACCCAGTCCTGTTAGTTCATTACTGCAGCACCTAGGATACAGCAATTGGAAATTCCAAGCTATGGGTATGCCCTAAAGTGGTCATAAAACAGCACAAAACGATTTTATTTCGATAAAAGCAATCTAGAGAAAAGTAATAAACACAAAAAAGGGTAATGTTCAGACTTATCATTAATCTACCAGATTGCTCGGAATAGATTCGAAAGCTTGAAAAAAAAAAATCATTACGAATGCATGTAATGCGTATGATTATTATTGATCGCTGAATACAAAATTAACAAATATATTTAACGAAGATAAATTTAAATTGGCAAAGTTAGTCTACTCTCGTCACTCTTGTTTCGAAGGACTATAGAAAAAAAAAGTTTCATAATCGATAGACTGGAGCCTCAAAAACAACTCCAATGTCCATTTGTCTAACGATTAGCAAGGAGCCTGCGTACCTATGCCAGGAAACTGGATGGTTTTGCATTGGAAGTCACTGGGTACACACTAACTGAACTGTGTGAATTTCGTTGAAGTTTTTTATCAATCATCATTTAATTCAATTCGTGCACCTACCCTCCATAGAAATCATCATTTAATCTGAAGATGTATGAAGAAACGGACGAAACTTTATTACAATACGCCAGTTTTCATCGATCGTTCAACAACTATATATTTATACGAGTATATATAATAAAATGTATGCATGTGTCACTCAGGCATTTATCTGAAGCTGGGATCGATTAAAAAATATGAAAAATGCCAATTCCTAATATAAAAACATCTGGTGCGAGGCTCCACCCACCCTACTTTCCTTACCCATAGAAACCGGTAAAATGGCTATTGGGGGGGGGGTTGACCGCTGATTCGATCATCAGGATATTTTCCTAGAGATGAGGGGTATTGGTAATCATGGCCAAATGCACAAGTACAAACATAGCTTCTTTTTTTTACTTTCCCTTGATTGGAGGCGGGACGCCATAAAAGAAACTAAATAATACACTGTTATTTTTAAATAAAACACTCCTCAAAGGTGGAACGCCTTAACAAAACTGAATAAATTATTACAGATCAGCAACTAAAGTAATGAGCTCAGACAACGCATTCTTCTGGTAAAGGCTTAACTACCTTTCAGCTGAATGTTTCCCTATTTCCCTCTTTTGAAATGGAGTCGTGCTAACAAAAGGTTTCCACTTAAACCCAAGTTAAAAAAAAGAGTTTGTTGAACATACTAAGACAAAACGAGATGAAGGCAAATTCAGCAATATGGCAGTAATGAGAAAATAGGAATGAGCAGTACTGCCAAATAACAATTCAGAAATCCCCACGGTTTTTTTTTTTTTTTTTACAGCAGGAATCGATAAGGTAGCTTTCTCATTTTTCGCCGGTAGGGCGCCCAGAACTACCCAAAGCCAGCACGATTGGAAAGGATGCTGGAGAGGGAGGGAGAGAGGGATGAATGATTATGTATGCATGGTCCCCCTATAGAACGACCACCAGTTCAAATATGAGCTGAGCAGGACGCTGCTGGTTATACCACGGACAACACCTGCCGAGATGCCTAACTCGTGCAGCTGTGGAAGTTTTCCTGCACCACACCTTGCGCCATGGCAAAATTGATCAGATGTCGATCAAAACCATTCTAAGGATGTGTCTCAGAAATTGGGGTTCCTTCCAGGTGGACTGAGGAAAGTAAAAAAGGATGAGTATGTAGGCCAGAATTTTTGGAGTAAAAATTTAAAAAAAATTAGAGGTAAAAAAAAAAACGTGTTTTGTCAAGGTTTCTGGTGCAAATTGTCATCTTGAACACAGGAATATGTTTTTTATTTGGAATCAGCGAAAAATTTCCTGGTTCAAAAACCGCTCTAGGTGTACAACATTTGTGCTTCAACTCTCGTGCTACATGACTCGACTTTTTGAAATTGAAATGGGGAACTTGCATGGGTAGGAATTTGGCATTTTGAACCTCAAAATCTGATAACCCTCATATGGCACCCTTTTGAAAAGCCTTCATTCTTTCAAATTACAAAATAAAAAATAACAAGGCAAGTTCCCCATTGCGTTTGTTTGTATAACAATTATAATTAAAGCTTCTGGCCAAAGTAGGTAGACACTTCGCGTAGTAGAAAAATATTAATGCAATCCAAGGATTAGCATCTCGAAAAAATTAAACAGGATCAAGATCAGAAATTGGGACTGTCTTGTCTAGTCATGGGACATCGTGAAGGTCGCCAACGGATAAAGGTTTCTAGTCACGCATGTGTTGACCGACATAGTAGGATAACACTGTCTTTGTAAATAACCAAAAATTGAATCAACAATCGTTTCATTCGTTTACTTTACTAGTTTGATGTGCGAGGGTTCGAGATGAACAGTAAGAGAAAGATTAGGTTTTTACAGGTGATTTTCATATTTTCACCTGAATGTGGTCTCAAACTCGAAATGTTCAGCTACTCGCTTTACTTGAATCTAACATCAGGAGAAGTCAGAAAACGACGAGCAAAAAAAAAAAAAAAAAAAAAAAAAAAAAAACACGACCCGAAACCCAAATTTTTCTATTCAAAACCACGGAATTATTCTTAATTCAAGTAGGTATGAAAAGTTAAAATGAGAAGTTCGATTATATACCATAGACACCTACTAGGTACATAGTATATTAGTGAATATAAACGAAAGTTATATTTCTTCCTGTAATAAATTACTCTCTCCCAGTCAAGTAATGTCCATTGAAAACAGGTACAATAACATACCTACCTACGCTAAAAATCTGGAATGCAGCGAAGTGTTGCAGAGCAGAAGATGCTCTCGTTGATTGAAGCTACATGACAAACCCAACTAAAATCATGATCCGAGCCATACTGATCTCAACCGATCAATATTATAGATATAGACTAGGATCAATAGAAAGTAGCTCGGTTGTTGACAAGGAGTACAAAACGAGTGGAAAGCTTCTTGTTGACAACGAACTCGAGGAGAAGGTTATCTCGGGACGCCAACACTGTGCAACTCGGAAAGTTTAGAAACATTTATTACACCCTGTAATCAAAGGCACTGAATGATCTTGATTTACTACATCAAGAGAGACAAATTTCGTAGCAGTATAGGCTGTTTGGCCAATGAACAAAATTCTTTGGGGGACCCGAGCTATACCTACTCAGTTTGACTCAGCTCGGATACCACGGCACCTGTTGTTCATCGGTAAACATCCGGGACATGATAGGACAAATATGTCAGGACATCGCGTAAAAGGATTGTAAATTAGTAATAAACTATAAAATTCAAGGTTTGGGACGCATTAGATGGGAAAATAATTCCATTAAAATCATGTGTAAAGCCAAACTCACCAAAGCATAGGTGTTCCACGATCGGAGGTCGTAGACGTTGTGATTGTGCATTGTGAGCGCGATTAGGTGGGGATGGGGATGGAGATGGAGGGAGAGCAAAAGCCATGAGATAACGGGTCGTCTTATCACCCACGTGGACGTAATCAATTTCATACTCTTTCGGTTGATTACTTGTCACCGAAATTATTCAATTGATTCAAATTAGTGATCCATATTAATGTTGAAATATATTCTAAAATAAAGAATAATGAGCCGGAGTGAATGGAACGACATCTGTTGGAAAAAGTTCACACTATTGAGGTGGACAAAATACCGAACTTGTAGTAACATGGAAGTAGGAATTTAATGGAAGCGCCCTCCCTTCTCAAAACGGCCGCTCGGCTGTGTCCCAAACTCGAGCGGCGCCTAGTGCTACCCACGGTAGGCAACCTGCCGCAATATCCTCCGTTTTACACAGGCATGCAAAGAGAAACGCTGCTTTCTTTCAATTTCTTCAAATTTGCGGACTCTTTTTCATCAAACCTACACTGTATTGTTGTTTATCCTCCCCAAGACCCTCTTTATGGTTGCCAATCTCAAATAATCGTCTGTGGGTATTTTATTTTTCTTCAGAAAGTCAAACTTTTTCAATACACAGACTTGTTATCTCAGGTTCAAAATGGAATTGAGAAACCAATCGCGTATGCTAGTAGGGTCTTGAATCCTGCCGAATCTAGGTTCTCCACTCTCCACTACCGATGAAGAGATGTTAGGGGTTGTTTGGGGTGTTCAAAAATGTCAAGTCCCTTGGAAAGACCTTTGTGTTAGAAACCAAACATGCCACAATTGCAGCTGTTTTTAGGCTTAGGGATGCCACCAGGCTTAGTGGATATGCATTTCTTAGGACTGTACAAATTCATGCTCATATTGATTTTTTCAAACTTTCAACTCGTGAGTTTCAGTATTTACCTATGCTCTTCGCTTATTTTTTTATAAAACATCTGGTGCGAGGCTTCACACTACTTTCCTCACCCAACAAAACCTTAAAAAAAAGTCCCATTCATGCAGCATGAGTTTTGATGAGCGAGTTTTCAAAGAATCATTTTGAAATATAATTAGGTGGGTGATTCTCTTAGGAAATTTCACGCTGATTCCGAATATACCATACTATATGTTCCCATGTTTAAAATGGTAATTTACACCAAAAACCTCTAAAATCACGATTTTTTTGGCCAACGAACTCATCCTTTCTTTTGATATTACTGACATTTTGCAATTTTTGAGAGATATAAGTCATGTGAACGTTCATGAAGAGAAGTAAAATAATAAAACTACTGCCATCAGCAGTCCTTTCTTCCTTCGAGTAACACCTCGCCTCGCCTCGGTGCAGTCAGTTATTATTCGAGCTCTGTACAAGTAGTTCTCTCTGTGTACATTTATTTTTGTAACCGAATTAACTAATGAAGATTGAGAAAGTTTAAAACAGTTTTTTCAAAAACTAAAACCAGACCCTCCAGAAAATAATTGGCGCAGTCTCGTGGACATCCAAACTTCAAGCAAATCTACCAACATCCAATTTCCAGCTTGAAGGGAACCTCCTGCTGTCCATCAAATTTTCCACGATAAAATTATCTACCTACTCAACTTCCCCTGCTGTGATTTTTGGAACACACGACGAACAACATGTACCTACGCATTGCTCAGAAAGACTTGTCCAAGTTGTGGTCGCTGGACTCGTAAATCATACAAGTGCATATCCGACCGATTGAGCTCCGTTCTGCAAATCCTCTCGCTGGCAGGAACACCCGTAACTCTACTCTTCTTGGAACTCGCTGTAACTACGTGTTGGGCCGTCCACTGGTGAAATCATCCGAAGACGACCTTATCTCATGGACTCATGCCCAAGGTAAGAGGTTAGTGTTGAAAAAATCCGTTAATTCGAAGAAATCAACAGAAAACAGCGTTTTTCTTTGCGTGCCTGTGTAAAACGGGGCATATTGAAGCAAATTGCCTACCGTGGGTAGCACTAGGCGCCGCTCGTGTTTTGGACACAGCTGAGCTTTGACAAGGGAAGGCGCTTGGAAGGAAGTTGGAAGTTGTTCCCAAGGAAGTTGGAAGCACCCTCACCCCAGCGGGTTTGTCTCCAAAACTTCCTAAAGCCTCTCGCTCCGCTGGTTTAGTTTACCATCCCGTTGCAGGCGCAGCGACTCTTTCTGTTTGCTGAAGAATTGCTGAAAATGCGGGATTTATGGCGAATTATCATAAGGGCGTTGGAGCGGGGTGATGAGGATTTATGCAGAAGAGATTTGAGATAGTGAGGGATAGAGCAATTTAGAATTTTGAAAATAGAAAGAAGGTGTCGGAGGTTGAAATAACTTTTAAGGGGGATACCAAAAAGATGAAGGAATATACCTTCCTACTTGCAATTTTCGAGCTAGGGCGTTTTGAAAATTTCATCCCCT
>JAEMON010000001.1:16067164-16081582 GCA_030264115.1 Lygus lineolaris | reverse complement strand
CTCGATTCCAAAGGTTCATTATTGAAAATAATAAACGAAAACTCAAAGTTTAGAATTGGAAGTCCCTGGAGCCGAGAGAGCCAGGGTCCCTAGAGTTACCTAGGTGGGTAACTACGATGGGTGGCTTTAATCTTAAATGGGTAAAACGTTTCATACCATATGATTGCTGAAGATCGTTCTAACGGAGTCTAATTCGAAGATTACTTGTTTAAACCACAGTTCGTAGGCTGAAAACAAATTCAGGAAGATTAAAGCAATACGTTCTATGCAAGATACCGGGAGTCTTATTATAGGATAGGTCCCTACATAGCAGGTAGCATCTTTAATAGCGTCATTTGTCGGTGTTATCAAAAGTTTTGCTAAAGCAAATGAACATCGTATCGCATATCCTGCCTAGAATATTGAATCCTCCTCGACAGCGCCCCCCACATCAGGGGAGCTCCTGCCCGGTACACCAGGGAGTTCAAAGTGATCAGAGAAGAGACTGTAGCGGAGGGGAATGGAGAAGAGCTCAGCCATTTGTAAAATTCGAGACATCGATTTGGGTACAAAACGTCATTTGGTAGAGTCTGAAATGATCATTAAAACGAGTGACCCCGCAAATGTATGTATATGCAAATTATTTTTGGATATATGTATATGTAGTTAGATATTATTGTACAAGCTGAAATATAAATCTGCCCAGCAGAAACCAAGATGGAGGAGAAAGCGACTGTACCCTGGGAGGGGAAGGGGAAAGGCAAAGTGGCTATTATTGATCCAATTGTGACGAGATTCACACCACAGACAATCGTCTTGGAGTCAGCCCCCAACTACCCTCAAAATTTGACCGAAATCGGTCCATTAGGAACTGAGAGATCATAATTCCACGAAATTCGTTTGTGCATGCGCAAATCACACTACTATCGGCCCCTCGGCGATGAAATTAATCGGGGACCGTCTTGGGGCTAACCCGCACAACTCCTTTAATATTTCATCAAAATCGGACCATAATTTCATGTAGTTTTCCCAGGGACTAGAGATCGACCACAGACGGACATACACGAAACCAAAATAATTGTTCAGGAAGCTTCGAAATACAAAAAGCAAATAGAAATTTTGATTTTGGAGGACAACATTTTTTTAACTTCTTGCACGACTCGGTTCTTGCGGTCGTCTTGCCTTCGGTATTGAGTAAGTAAGCAAGATAATAGGTATCACAAATCGGGTGTCTACCACAGGAACAAATATTTTTTAACCACCTAGTAGTAGGTACCTAACTTTAATGAATTTTTTTGTAAATAAATCAGTACGCCTTACGTACGTCCTTACTCCCAAAAACATATATTACATTTCAATTGAAATCTTGAATGTTTCTCACTAATTTGGAATTTGGCCTTGGAATTACGAAATTACGTTACCTACCTATTAGGTTTTCATTCGCATTAAAGATGAAAAACTTCTCTCATTTTCTATTGTTGTCATAGGGAGGTATAGTTATCAGGATCTTTAAAAGTTCAGTGGCTTCAGAGAAAAATGGAACAAATTATTTTCAATACATTGTAATAAATTGAAGTAAATAAACGGCACCCCCAACGGCACGTCCCACACTTTTGGTTACTGGTCCCCTACATTGAACGTACGAGTCAAATTGACTCCACATTTCCATTCCAGGGTTATAATTGAGAGCATAGATGAATCGTTTTCCCGCTTAGTCCAATTTTTCACTTACCACAACGCACTTTACCAGTAAAGATACCTACCTGTGGTGACGTTACTAAGCAATAATATGTATGTTTTTATAATTGCCAGGTACTGTCACCAAAAACAAGAATACAACAGCATACTAACCTTGATGTGTCACGATGAATAGATGTTCATCATGGACAGTTCGGTTGTCTTCTTTACTGAGCATGCGCTGAGCTGATAAGATTTTATCCAGTTGGAGGTATTCGGCATATAACATTCCATCTTGCTCTCCTAACGGACATTCTTCTTTTTTACTAATGATAGAGAAACATGGTTGCTTTAGAAAATTTTTGTTAAAGTATTATTTTTTACTTCGATCTAGAATACCTACCAACCAACTAATGGGCTAGTAGGTAGCCTATCTTCTATCCATTGTACTTCAAGTTCCACCCGTCCAGACATTGGTACCTACCTACTTTCATAGTATTGTTTTCGCGAATTTTCGAAGAAAAAGAAGCTATTGCAATGGCGTCACAATTTGAATAATGCAAATTTTAGGGTATTATCTTCATGGATATCCGTTTCAGACCATTCAGAAATTTGACACTATACAGGGTGGTCCACCTATTAGGCTCACCCCCTTTGTTTTCTCTAATTCTGAAGGTAAAAAATTCATTCCAACGACGTTGTTGACAGTTTTTTGCGTAGTTTTAAAAATTAGATAATTTGCGCATTCCTCAATTGCGCAAACGTGCGCAATGGACATCAAAGTCGTTTTTTTTTTTTCAAATGAGAACCCCCTCTCTTTATTTCAGATTTGGATTCTACGCAAAATTTTATGAAGAAATGACCCCTCTCTCAGAAATTTGAGTGCGAAACGTGCGCAATTACTCTCCAAATATGCCCTGAAAGTAAGAAATTGAGTTTTTGGGTGTAGTAAATTATCAACTATGGTACCTAATTTTAATGTGTTTTTTCACGCAGAATAACGTGGTGATATTTTTTTGATTTGTCAAAAAAATTGAGCGATTCGGAATGTATTTTTGTTTTTCATGAAAATTTGAAATTTCAAGGCTTGAATTTAAAAATCGACATCACCACGTTATTCAGTGTGAAAAAAAAACCATTCAATCATTATCATACTTGACAGTTTACTGCACCTAAAAAACACAATTTCTTGTTTTTAGGGCACTCAAATGTACCTACGAGTGTAATTTTTTCATGAAATTTTACGTAGAATCCAAATCTGGAATAAAAAAGGGGGTTACCATTTGAAAAAACGAAGTTGATGTCCATTGCGCATTTGCGGAGCGCGCAATTATGTAATTTTTGAAACCACGCAAAAAAACTATGAACAATAGCGATGGAATAAATTTTTTACAACTTGATGTTGTAAAAAGAAGAAGGTCTAAAACAGATAAAAAGAAGAAGGTCTAAAACGTAAAACGCGAGTTGAAATTTTGATTTTGGAGGCAAAAAATGTTTCACTTCCCAAAAGTGAAAACAATGCTTCCGCTACCTTGATAGACTCGGACGCAATATCATAGAAAATAGTTTTTGGAAATTCGCTCATTCTGCACGACTATAAACCGTAACTTTCAGTCCGAACGGGTTATTCGCACTTGGCAACACTGAGCTGAAGATGTGCCGGTGAATGGTCGGTCATCGAGTGTTCCGGAGCGAGGGTGTGCAATTACCTCCGAGAAGTCAATGAAACACCAGAAACAAGAGCCAGAAGTTACGTAACTCGCCATGTGAAGGGCTTGTAGGGAAAAAACTGTTACGACATCCGCTCCGAGTAAACTGACAAAAAAAGTTTTACTGTCAGCTGTGAGAAGGGCGACACTCCGACTGAACGTTAAATTGATCGTGGGTACTCCTATACAGTCAATTTAATTTTATCAACATGTTTTACCTCGTATTGATGTGTTGAGGATCTGGAGACTCCATTAGGTCTGTTGTACGACTGCCCGACCCTAGCAGCAGTCCGCCTCTTTTCACCAGTGGACGTTATGTAACAGTGGCAGATTTATACCGATCATTTACCGCCCCTCCACCACCCCTTCGTTTTCGCAAATTTCGTCAGCGCCCAGCCACAGTAGTTCGAACGGCGAAAACCCCAAATTTCTCTTTTCTCAATCCACTTGAAGGGTGAATAGGGAAGTATTGCTATGAGCCGAAACTTACTCTTTTAGTGGTTTTTACAGCAACGTGAACGCTAGATCCATACTCTTGGAACCAATTTAAAGGAAGGTTATTCCTAAACTGTCCACATACACTCAAAAGAAACATTCGGGAAAAATCTCAAAATGCAGCAATTGGGGAAACGCTCGGATTTCAATAAATTAGGAAATTGAAAAAAGTTCCTGTCATGCAGCATAGATCGATGAGCGAATTTTCAGCCAATCATTTTAGCCGATTTGGTGGGCGATTCCTACGGGAAATTTTGCTCTGATTCAGAATATAGGTACCATATAATATAATTATGTTTCTATGTTTAAGATGGTAATTTACACCAAAAACCTCAAAAAACCTAATTTTTTCAAAATTTGACCTCATGGAGTAGATACTCCAAAATTCTGACCAAGGAACTCATCCTTTCTTTTATTATTTTATTGACATTTTTTGAATTTTTTTTAGATCGATTTCGGAGAACTTTTCGGTGGCCCCATACCTGAGCCGCGTAGCAAAGTATTGACCTGACAACCGCCATAAACACATCCAATCTTGCTGCAAATGCTCACTTGCTGCCAAAGGGCCGCCTCTCCGAAAAACCATAACTTTCACTATCAATTTCCACATTTCACAGTAAGCCTGAAGAGCCTCAATATTTCTCGCCAACAACACTAAATCGTCAGCGCAACTCCCCCCACCAAGACACCACACGGAAGCTTATCCACGAGGTCGTTCAGGAACAGCGAGAAGACAACAGGACTAATAAGACACCCCTGTTTGAGCCCGTCTTTAACTTCAAAATAGTCTGTAATTCATTCCCCTGCCCACACCGCAGCCCTCGTACCCGTGTATAAGCTCCTCAGAGTACTCGCTTTGTTGAGAAATCAATCCCAAGCAGCTTATAAAAGAGTGCTTCGCGGTTGGTGGTATCAAAACATGATTTAAAATCTACATAAAATACATAGAGTTTATTGCCTTTATTGGTAAGACGCAGCCTGTTCGAAAGCACAAAAATGCAATCAACGGTTGAATAACCTTTTCTGAAACCCATCTGATTCTCACATAGAATATCCCTAGACAATCCTCTGTAACTGTTTACCGAGTCTGGATCCCCTTTTTTCAATAATGGGTATATGATAGAGTTCACATAGCTAGACGGCAAATCCTACACCGGAACATCTCGTTATAGAGAGACAGAAGCGCCACCCTTAAGTCCACTATGTCCTTGACGACCGTGCTGGTTGAAACGCAGTAGTCTATCACTGAGCAATCCTCCGATCACCTTTAGAACGACCGTTTAGTACCACCATATAATTATCCTCAAATACCTCTAATAGCTTTTTGCCGTTCGCATTTGTGACTTTATCTCGTGATTTTCTAACATATTCGAAAGACCCTAATTCCAACTTGTCACAAATATCTCTAAGATCCTGTTCCTCTTCAATCCTACCATTCAAATCGCCACACACTCTAAATTTTTTCTGAACATTCTCCGTGCAGCAAGATTCTAGGATGGAAAAGTCTTGCAGCCAAGTATTACAATTCAATTGCATGGATAATGACTAGATATGATCATTACCCGATTTAACTTTTACAGATATAACGTTACTAGTTTTTTCTGAACTTTTTTTTACAAACTTATTAAGTCATTCATTTTTCAAAATGCAACAGAGCTGCCCTCCTATGGCTTTACCAAAAGTAGCATGTTTCCCACATGAGTCTCAATTAGAGAAAAAAAATCGAAGTCTTTCACAAAATTTAGAAAATAGGATGCGGATTTTTTATTCTGTAAACCATTAACGTTATATGAGAGTATGAGAATTACTTGATAATGTGGTGGCAGTGGTAGAGGTTTCCGAAATGGTGCAACATGAAGGGTATCCTATTATTAGCATACAAGGGTCTTGAAGTTAATAATGACGACGTCACTCGCCTCTTTCCAGCTCTTTTCTGCCTCAACAAGACGGAATTTGCAGTTGAAAAGTGGCTCACGGGGGTTTTTGAGAACGCTGAACCCGAATTTGAGGTCAAAAATGAGAATTCCCGGCCTATGCGCACAACCTATTGGACACTAAATGAAGTTCTACTTAGGTCTTGCATGAAAATTGGGGCATTGCCCCAATTGGTCGAATTGGAGCACTGGACCAATTTTGTACTTTTCATTCTAACCAGAGGTGATTTAGGGCTGCTATGGACCAAAATATTTTAAAAAATCAGCCAAGAGCACTTATTGGCGAAACGCCATACCTATTTCAAAAAAGTCGTATTTTTAATAACCTCCAAATTGGATTAATCGGAAAATTGTGGTGCTTTTTGAACTCTCCAGTTGATGCTCTACGACTTTTAGGGAGGGGATAGCGATTTCGGAGATCCTTTTTGGTGTAATACACCTTTCAAAACGGGTGAAATGAACTTTTTACAAAAGTTGGAAAAATTGGGTGTTTTTTGACCGATTGTAAAAAATTGGTTATTGAAAGAATTTGGATTTTGTTTTTTTAATCGACGCGGAATTTAATGATCTTCAATTAACTTCTTGGCAACTTTTTATGTAGGATGCTCACAAGCAAAAAACTGAGACCCGAAAATTTATAGGTTTTTTAGTTACCAAAAGTTGTCTCCCCCCCCCCCCCCCCCCCCCCATGATTTATCATTGTGATTTAGTTTTTGTATTCTACCTAGTATTGCACAACATATATTTCAGTTAAATTTCACTTTACTCTTCCATACATAAGTTAATGTTTTTTGTGGATTTCCATTTCCTCCGGAACTCTCCCTTTGGCTCAATTTTGAAAAACTCAAATTGAGTCTATATAATCTGAGTCAGACTCATCTGGCGATATTTTCCCACTCACAACAATTATCGGATGACCTCTGTGCCCTTGAAATGTGAACAAACATACGGACATACATACTTACGATTTTGTTATTATATTTCAATTAATTTTTATTAATTTAAATTTTTTTAATTGATCACATTTCAATAAGTAGGTAGGTATTAGTATACGGTAGTGTTAGGCTAGTATTCGGTCAATGACGACTCCTTCAACGTAATGATTCGAGTAACCACGAGTTCTTATCTGCGATTACGAATAAACGGAAGAAAAAACGACATGCCGTGTTTGAGATGTTGTGTTTGAGAGAAACATCACATCCAATTCTCTTCAAGATCACTATACAGATTGTGAACCTCTCAACTTGAATATGTGAGAACGGAGTGCTTTTGACTCGAGTGACCTGATTATTCAACTCATAGAGAAACATCAGTATTAATCGTTTAGTACCTAATCCATGCACCTCATGGGACGTCCCTTTTTGATCCCGAAAGCTTATCCAATTAGTGGGTAGTCCAATTAGTTACCCATTAGACTAAAATGAGAACGCAGAATGGTGACCCACGGCATAATACAATACCCAACACAGAGGTTCCGACAATTCTCCGATCGAGAGGTGAGAGGCCATTTTGCGATGATCCCAAATGAACCCCATGTTCCCATGTGACCATATTTGCCCATATTTCGACCATATTTGCCCAAAAATGAGCTTTTTGATAGTCAAAATTATTTGGGAGTTTGACCATTTGATTCAGCGTCAAAAATAACATGGAAAACGATACCTACCACCCCAAACCATGAGTAGCTGTAGAACACCCTACAATATCCGATTTCCCCGGAAAAAAACGCGTTTTTCAGCATTTAAACGCATTTTTCTCCATCAATTTACGGGTAAATTTAAATTTGATTATACTGTTAGAAAGCCAAGGGTTTCAGGATGTTTTATCCGAGAGCTGACTGCTTTCCCTCTACGAAAAATGAGTGGAAATCTCTCACGAATTTTCTCGAAAAACACTAAAAACTACCAAGTTGGAAGTTTGGACTAGAAACAAACTGATTTTTTCACGGATTTAGAAAGGTATGTGGTAGCCCATCTGATGGGAAATTTAATGCCCTTTCCAACGGTACCCTTTTTTTTAAGTTACATGAACGATTAAGGAAGTTATATTCATTTTAGTGAGACAAGGTCGAACACACGAAAAAAAACTTAAATGTGAAAAAACTTGAAAAAACAAGGGGTTATAAGGACTTAATACATCGCCCCGTATAGCTTCCCCACTTCCGAAAACGTTTTTGCGTTTTCCCAAAAATCGACTTTTGTCGCTTACCTGCTATTTGAATAACTCCATTCAATTATGCTTCCTGATTATTGAAATAACATTCAATTTAGCTGTTGATACTGTATTTACATAGATAGCCCATTTTCCGAACTGTCCATTTCAGTACTATTTTCAATTTTCATCGGAATATTACATTATTCGGGCGTACATTATTCGGGCGTTCAGGTTATACCATTTTTGATTTCTGATCGGTCGTGCAGAAAATTGCCTATCCTAGCGCCGTGTGTAGATTTGCTACATAGCTACTGCTAGACTTGCCTTTCACTGGAATCTGAATAACTTTCCGTTATCATTCGAGGTTTAGCATTGGAACCATCCTTATCCATCCTTTCTATAATCCTATTCCCGTTAATCCGCTGGTACCTATTTACTCAATCCATTCCATCATGGAAGATTTCGACAAAAAAAATCGAAATCGCTCAAACGAAAACTTATATCCTCGTCCAAGGAAGTCTAAGCTATTTACGAAGCTGGTAAGGCGATAAATGCTACAGATCCCTCCAAAGCAGCAACCTTCAAAGGGATGTTTCGCGCGTTCGAAAAATATTTTTCCAAATTCGAGTCGGTCTGGAAGGAACTCGTTGATATTTACGATGATCAAGAATCGGGCAAACCAATAGACTTCCCAAGTTCTACCGATAATCGTCTTCGAACAAACGTTCGTGAATAATACTATCAATTAAATACCATGTATGAACTATGAAGTCATAACAGTTCTTCGGCTCAAATTGTCAATAATGAATCTTATGTTGAAACTCATACTTCTCGAATGCCGGAGATAAGTTTGCCGAAAATTGATGGAAATTTAACCTTTTGGCCTCAATTTCGAGTACGTACCGGTCCCTTTTACATACCTACTTCAAATGCACTCACTACTATGGAGAAATTTCATTATTTGGGTACCTACTTCCTTAACTGATTGTGCTTTATCCGTAATTCAGGGCATAAAACTCGAGGAAAATAATTATGAAATCGCACGGGAAGCAGTAACGGAGGCGTACAACAATAAACGAGTTCTCGCATCATTTTATTTGAACAAAATCATGGAATTTAACTCGTTGAAAGGCAAACCAAATGTTGAGTCTCTTAAATTGTTCCAATGTAAGGTTTGTGATAATATATCTGCCTTAAAATTATTGGTCATAGATTTCAGATTGGTCAGATTTCATACTTCTCCATTTAGCGTTTAGGCACTTAGATCTAGGAACCCGTGAATCATTTGAAATGGTTCATAAAACTGTCGAATTTCCGACTCATGACAATTTGAAAAAAATTGTGCTCGAAAGTTGTTTGGCCTTACAGCTGGCTGAAGGAAACCTAAGTACCTCTTCAACTACTATCACACCTCCGCCAAAACCTATTGGATCGGACAAGAAGATTCATAATTACAATAAAACCGTAACTAAACCTAGTTTGGGTACGTTCACCGATTCTTCAAAATCGAACCCTTCTACCGGTTCACCACAATCGAACCCTGCTTGTGTGCTGTGTTCCAATGGGGACAAACATGTACTTTTAAACTGTCCAAAATTCTATAGGATCACCACCGAGGCTCGTCTACAAGGTCTCAAAGATTTCAAGGGGTGCCATAGTTACGCTCACCAAACTGCGGCTTGTACTTCGAAATGGAAATGCCGGTTTTGTGATCAGAGACAACATGCTACGCTCCATCTCGATTCTTCTTCGTCCTCTACTCAGTCTGGTCATTCCAATACGTCACCAGAACTTCAGAATTCTCTTATAACTTCGGTTTCTCTAAAATCTACTTATGATAGAGAAGTGGATGTAATATTGGGTACTGCTCTTGTCGAGTTCCGGGATGTTAGAGGGAAGTTTCAATCTTTTCGACTTGTCATAGACTCAGGGAGTCACTATTCAGTTGTTACTGAAAGATGCCTAAACAAATGAGGTACCTCTTTCTTACACTCACTGTCCCCGTAAAATTTTGGGTGTCGATGTGTGTAAATCACTTGAGCGTAAACTAGAGCAGGATGAAACAACTAAAAATATGTATTTCGATTTCATTTCTGAATATTTATCCTTGCAACATATGGCTCCTACGTCCAATCCATCTAAATTTGTCATACCCCACCATGGTGTGACGAAAATTGATGGAAATCAGTTGAAACGTCGAGTAGTGTTCAATGGCTCTGTGAATAGTCAGCCACATTCTCTGAATGATGCTGGACCCAAATCGCAAAAGGATGTTCGGAAAATCTTGTTGTATTTTCGTAAGCACGCTGTTGCGTTCGTAACAAACATTGTGAAGATGTAAGTATCGTCAGATTTTGATTGCCGGACCGACAGTACCAGCATATCTACTGGCGTTTTGAGCCGAAGGAGCCTGTTCAAACGTATGAATTGGTGACACTTACCTATGGCCTCACTTCAAGCCCCTAATTAGCCCTTAGAGTAATTCAGCTATTGGCTCTCGATGAAGGGGAACAGTTCCCACTTGCAGCTAGAAAATGATTTTTACATAGATGATGTTACGACTGGAGCAAATACTATGGAAGAAGCGATAGAATTGAGGGATCAACTCATATCTATACTTCAAAAGGGTGGCTTCCAATTATGTAAATGGGCAAGCAATTCACCTGAGCTTCTCGGTTCACACTTTTGTCAATAGAAATAGGAAAGAGAACCTCACTTTGTCAGGTTCTTTTGTAGCAGATCGTGTTCCAAATTGGCATGTGTCCTATGAGATGTCCTTGCCCGATCATTGGCATATAGTTTTTAATCTTGAATTCTACCAGCGATTCATAAAAACTTACCGTATTCCGAGGAATACAGACTGGACGCTCTATTGAGAACTGAGACATGCTGATCAGTCGGGTCACTGTTGGTTTGTTCCAACTATGTGGTGCAGTTAAAACACTATTCAGTTTGAGAAGGAATTATTAGAATATTCTTCTTGGTTGTTTCTCAAGGCCAAAGTTGTATTCAATTTTCGGCTTGTTCTAATTTTGAGCTGAACCTTTATACCATTTATGTTACTGGGTGGCTGGACTTTAGTTAGTAGACGGGTTCCCTGTATTCAACTTACCTCCCTCCTCCACAGGGGTGAGAATATTCAAGTTGAACAGGTTGAGTTCTTATCAGTACCTACTTAGTTTCCCATCAACCAATTGGAACAGACAGAAAATATTCGAGTTGAATATTTTCCACAGGAGTGTGGCAGAAGGTTCTGTGCAGCTGAAATATTCGATTTCAACAAAATGTTCAGTCCTGACCCACCTGATCGCCGTAGTTTCCAAGAATCGAGAATGTACCAGTCGAAATGACATGGTACCTAAATCTCTTTTACCGTCACAACATGCACCGCCTCTAGTTGGAAGGAACCTGATTTTACTTATAAAATTAGACTGTTTTATTCGATGTCTTATGTAACCTAATATTTTGTATTACTTCTGAATGGAGACTAAGGCTGGACGTCCAGTGGACGCGAATTTGCGCGAAGAGGCGAACGGCGAATTCGCTAGTTAGCCCGTTTTGCCCCTTCGCCTCTTCGCGCCCACTGGACGGCCAGCCTAAGAAAAGTTCAAAGTTTACGATTTTCAATTTTAGAAAAGTGACAGTTTATACTGTTTTTATCTATAACATGAGCATAATAGACTGTCTTTAACAGGTAAGTACCTACCTACCAGTCTAATAAAAAACGTAGGTAGGTACAGCATGTTTCTGAAAATTCTAAATGCGTAATAAGTCAGTTTTCTAGTGTAAGTAGTCAGTATTGTCAGTTTTCTTGTGTAGGACTTACAGGAAGAGGTTAAAAATTAGAATTTATCCCACAAACTACTAAAAATCATATATGTTTATTAGATCTATTCTTCCAAACATGTACTTGTATCACAATCATACAGCATAAAAAGGAATAACTAGAATTTATTTACAAAAAATTGCTACAAACTCACTCGTTATGGATAAACATATAAATATATATATATAGATTAGTAGTTACAAAAAAATGAAAGCAACTAATCAATATCTTTCTTTTATCACATTCAGGTAAAATATTCACTCTATGTACTTACTATTATTTTAACACGAAGAAAATTATATTTTATGGGTACTGCTTCGATGTTGTAGAAGCCTTCACTTGTACTAGGAGGATTTGAAATGATAATGACTTCTTCTCAGAAGCTTTATACCTATCCAGTGGCTCTATTTTTAATTTACAACTAGCCGGTTACCCTTGCGTTGCACAGTCCCCCACGTTGACCCACTCACTTTGCTTGCGGTTGGTTGTCCAGATCTCAAACGCTTGCTTTGCTTGCGTGGAACTTAGAAGGCCAGTGGGACAGAGCCCTCAGGTCCGATTACAAATTTTCCTTTAAAAAATCTTCCCCTGACATTAACGAACACAAAAGAAAATAATAATAATAATTTTTCAATTTGGTGCACTCATTCTCAAGTTATTGCGTGACACGGGGGAATAGGGATTCATTTTTATGTATTAAGATTATTATCAACAATAAATTAGTGGAAGAAAACACAAAAGATTCAACATGATCCATCCTGCTGGGCTATAAAAACCTACGTTTTTGTTGTTTAAATAATTTTAACCTGTTCAAGCAAGGAAAGAGAAGCGGAAGAGGATGATGGTGATACACCAAGACAGACTTATCACACCGCTGCATCTGTTTGGCGGGAACGCCACCTCACTTATCCTGTGTAGGAGAAGAGGCACATCTTCACATGAACGCGAATTACGCCCTTACGCATAGAGAATGCTTCAAATTAATTGGTCAATCTTGATACACGGACATCTCTTTCAGTTGAATCATTGGATCGCAGGACTTCGTCACCTGAGAAGGAAAAAATAGTGTGCTTCGTCATCCCAAACTCGAAATGAGACGAACATGCCTGCAATCCCTACTGCCTTCTACTGGTACAACCCCCAAAATGTCCCCAGATTCCCAAATAGATCATACATCCGTAATAGCTCCAATTTGTCTTTCTTCTTCATTTCATACAGCATCAGCGATGTCTTCAACGAAGTTACACAGGTAAGACGATTCTTTCCTTCCAACTTTTCGATGAGGTCAACAAGTCGGATAACTTTTAATGTGATTACTGATTCGCTTGAATAATTTCCGGTTTCACCAAAAAATCTTTACCATGGTTAAATTTAATCATTGATTTACCGAACCAGAGACTTGAAACATTGATAAGGAAAAATGGGTTTCTCGGGTGTACTTATTCAACGATTAAAAAGATTTCATAAAACGTTGTTCTGCTAAAAACGTTGATTTAAAGTTTAAACGACGATTTGCGACGGTATCATGGAGCCATTTGGATTACAACTGATGACGTAGTTGTCATTGTCAGTAGTTATTGGTAGCTGTTGAGGAAAATGCATTGCGTGGTTACCTGTGCTTATGGTGCTCCAACACATTCGCGTTTTTTGCTTTTCATTTTTTTGCGTTTGGTTTGTTGAAATCCAAGAAGCCAAACTTTGGTTTCTCAATTTCGTGTTTGATGGATGACACTAATTGTTTACGTCTCAGGTGTCAAAGCCCTGCGATCCAATGGTTCAACAGAAGAAGATGCGGGGTCTGAATCTGATGGGATCACATACCTTACAGAGTGGCATCAGTGAAAAAAGATGGTGGGCCAACTAGAAAATTTGGAATAGAATAATCGTCTGACCCATTTAGCTTCATTGAAGACATCTTTGATGTTGTGTGAAATGAAGAATGATGAAAAACTGGACATATTATGGATATCAAATTTACTGCCTACTCGAATCCAACACCTTAATACTCAACAAACTGCCACTAAATGAACTAACATATTGGGTCACTATGATTTTTCCCAGTTATTGATATTGAAATATATTAAAAGTAGAGAAAGCCATAATCTTGGTATACAAAAAATATAGAAAGCCACAATGAAGTATCTACCTACCAGCAGTATGCAGTGTTTTCCACTAATATTGAAGTCATAATCATTCCTCCTTATCAAAAATGACATCTTTGGCCTTTCAAACAAGATAGGGATTTCAAGAGTTGCGAATGAGCCCGAGTCTAGCAAGCACCATTTCCTTCCTCAGTCTTACGATTTCCCAGTAGATGTCGTGAACTGAAACATAAAAATTCAATTTTTATTCGTTCTATTTCGTGCTAGTTAAGTGAGTACCTATGTATTTGATAACATATTGAAGGTGCCCGGGACAACGAGCATGGGAAGGGTCCCAACCATGCCCCAACAAAGCTCAAAATCCTATTTTTATTATTTTTCACATTTGTGATTTTGAAAATTCCTCGTGATACGTATGTAATGCAATAATAATTACATGCTTTACGACGTTTTTGAGCTGCGTTGAGCCATGGTTGGGACGCTTCCCGAGCCTGTCGTCCCGCCAGTGGCGTAACAACGGGCCCGCAGGGCCTGCGGCGCGG
>JAEMON010000001.1:16051285-16061751 GCA_030264115.1 Lygus lineolaris | reverse complement strand
AAAAAAGCTTCTTGGATATTGAAAAAAACCACCAGATTCAAAATACACCAAATGATTCTTATTTGAGATGCTTAGCTACTCACTGGGATTTCCCCCCAAAACTTCAAGAATAGGTATCCTGACCCATTTATGACCCTCAACTTTTAAAATCTGATTCCTAAGAATGAACCAAAACTGCCTTAGCTGGCTGTTGCGCCAGACTGACACAAGAGGGTGGTGCAACATAGGTATAATATCTGTTCTGCTTTCTAACTACAGAAGGTCAGCACTTAATTGAGGGGATTGATCAATGATCAGTGATGAGCAGGTGATCAATCTGACCAGAGCCGGTGGCAGAAACAGCGCATGCAAAAACGTGTATTGCTACGTCCATGCTATGCTAGGTTAGGAAGCTATTATACTGCCCTCCCTACATTTTTCTGTATTCCCATATCAAAAAAAAAAAAAAAAAAACGAAATGCATAAATTTCGTTGTTCTCACTTGGGAAAATTATTTTTGGTTTTGTCACTGACAGCTTCAATAAACACTTCTCCAGTCGCCATGGCGTCGCGGACTTGTTGGCTGAGCTCAGCATTACTAAAATCTAGGCAGTACTCGATGTCCTCTTTATAGATACGGGCGATGAAGGGGTCAGTCTTATCTGTGGTAGGCGCCTGCTTCCACGCCAGGAACTCCTTGTGGAGGATGGGGTCTACCTGCAACCACGAGTGGGAAACATTTTTGAAATCACTCACAGTCATTTTAATACATATAGCAGATGAAGAATATACCATATAATTATAATTGAAGGGTACAGGGAAACAACAAGGAATGTCACAATTTCTTATCTCGAGAAAATCGAATTTGAACGAAGAAAATCCTGACATAATTGTATTTTATTCAAATTTTGAATTACTGTAATTTTTATAGAATATCAGAAATTAATGTGCTCAGTACATGGGGAAAATATCTTGCAGCAAATATTGCTCATTTTTGTCAGTCTTTTTCTGAACTAAAATCCCACATCCCACATTGCAGGGATATATAACAAGGAATTCCACACTTGTGAATGGCATCAAAATACAATTCTTTTCATGCAATTCCTTATTTTCTTGTTCAAAATTATGGAAATGCTCAATATAACATCCCACAGGTCAAAATTCAGGACCCCTTGGAATTTTCCTTCACCTCCAAAGCAGAATCTCTGGCATCGGTCATGTCCATCGAAGCAGTTATATTTTCCTTGACAGGCGAATAAGGTGGTGAACCGTCCCTTCCATACTTGAGGTTGTTGTGGGATGGAGAGCGTCTGTGTTTCTTGAATAGGCCTCCTGAAAAGAGAGAACGGTCATTATTTCATCAATGACCTATTCAATCGTGTTATGTGTACGAGCGAATAGGCTCATAGTAGGACACAGATCCGAGGGCCAGCCGGATAAACATACCTGTATTTTATTGGAATAAATAAAAGTTGAACTTGAAAAGAATCATAAAGAGAGAAAATCTAAAGAACTAAGAAACAAATAACGAAAGAAAGAAAAAAAGTAGGTCATTAAACAGGTTTTTTAGCAGAATTGTATGACAGCTGGTACCTACACACTTTTGTCCACAACGATTAATATACAATGTCATGTAAATTCAACCTAGGTCAATGAAGCATTGGATACCTGTTGGAGAAGCAGTCTCTCATCCACAACAGATCTGCAGACTTTATGGTTTGTGAAGCAACCCAACCTGATGTGGGGCAACACTGAAATCCTGTTGTCTTACTTCTTCGCCATTGCTGACGACGCTTGCTTCTTGTGCTCCAGACTTTACTTGATTTCCACAAGCATTATTATTATATTTTGCTTATTCTACTAATCCGGAGGTAAGTGAAATATATCTTATATTTATAATAGATGTTATAATATTCAAATAGCCGGTTAATACCGGCACGTGTCAAATGACGTTCAGTTAATACATTTTGACTCAACGATATCTGTGATTCTAACAACCAAGGCAAATCCTGTTGCGTAGCTGAAATCCTCATCCACATTGTGGATGGCATCAAAATCATTATCTGAATCTGGTGCAACTACTGTCAGCTTGACCATGAAGCAATAGTTCGGTGGCAAACGTATCTCTTGTAACAGACAATGAGCCCTTGATGAGGATCTTCAGCCACACCAAGACACTGCCACGTCGCATGAAAAAAAGTACAGTAAACAACTCATCAGCTCATCAATTCATTCAGGGGATGCTGAGGCCTCTTGTGATAATCCATAATAGGGATCAAGTAGGTTTTTATTTTTCAAAAAATATTACCTTTAGATTATCACAGTATTTATTTACGGAGCACTTTTCGGGACTACTTCATCCCATCATCAGGTATAAAACATGCAATCCTTGTATGTGATTGTGAAATGATTGTATGTTTTATACCTGATGATGGGATGAAGTAGTCCCGAAAAGTGCTTCGTAAATAAATACTGTGATAATCTAAAGGTAATATTTTTTGAAAAACAAAAACCTACTTGACCCCTAACTCATCAGATGCCTTCCAAAGGGAGGATCAGAATTTGTTCAGATGATATCGCTTTTGGCCTCACCCCCTTGAGTGGATAGGGGATCGAGTGAGAAAGCTATACTGCCCACCTAACTTGGCATTTTAAAATGATTTATTATTTTTATCTTTTTAAATTGTTATTTCTTTAATTCTATAATTATCCTTTTTTCCTCCCACAAATCCGGGCCCTCCACGAAGGCCGGGCTTGGGGGGGAAACGTCCCCCCCCCCCCTTTTCGACTGGGCCGGGTCCCATGTCTATCCTCTTCTGTTTGAAGATCCAAGACCTACTGATGTTGATTGGGGGGAATCGTTTATGTCACCACAACAAAATCAAACTAAACGCACAGTTTAACCAAAACAGTTACGCGCATGTAAAATGTGATTAAGATGAATCACAGAAATGAACGGGGAGCCATTGAGGCAATGGCCTCGAGTTTTGAATTATACCACTTTTCTCACAGGCGGGTTGCTTTTCATTGAGCGGAATGACATTATAGCGCTATCTCTCAGATATACTGAACTAAAGTTGAGATAAACCACTTTTCGAATGAATGAAGAACAACCTAAGGAACCCAAAGAATGGTCTAACTCAAAACCTGAAAATTTCGGGTTAGACCACTTTTTCTCTCAGCGGCTCATATTCAGTCACTATAGATACCTACCTACCTAACTTGTTACTAGGGTTTTCCCCCCTTTATAATGCGCATATTGCATCCATACCTAATACATTATACTACTTCAGACTCCTTTGTGGCAGAGTAATAGAGATTAGTGTGCGTAGTAAGTAGAGATAACTAAAGAGTCAACTTAGCTGTTGGTGTTCAAGTTGGCTCACCTGACGCATCTTCTTTGAGCTGTGGGTGCAGGTGAGGGTTGGGGCGGCTTGGAGTGGAGGTGAGGACGAGGGCTTTCAGTGCTGCCACCTCAGCAGTCAACACCTCCACCTGCATCAGCGACTCTTTGAGTGACTTCTCAGCGCCTGCCTGCTTCACGTTCGCCTCCCTCACCATATTGTGCGCTTCCTAGAGGGCCAAATTAATCAAAACTGATGAATGTGTCCAATTTGGTACAGATGTGGACAAGGATTGAATTTGCCAATCATTTTCCACAATCTCGAGTGGTTGGAGGCATTCTAGTAAAATAAGGTTAATGTAATTTCAATATCTATCACATTCACCTGAGACTTTTTTGGGGGTATGTAAGTAGAGAATCCAGGGCATTTTTTTTTAATGGTAGTAGGGAGTTTAGGGTATTTAAAGGGTTGTTCTCAAATTGTTTAGTTAATTTTTCTCTCAGAAGCTTTCGGTGTGTAGGTAACATTTATGCTACTCATTGCGAACATAGTGAAACCAAAACTTGACGAAATTGTTTCCTCTAATTTTATAGCTAACTAGCATTTCTACTAGCTTCGTTCACAGTCCGAGCTTCCTCGGAAGAGTTGAAGGCGGGCGTGCAATAAAAGGATTATACCTTATTCATATCCATTATTCCTAGGCCTATGTAATAATCAACTGGGGGCTATTGTAAGTGGGTGTTTCTACAGAAATTCACATTTTGTCAAATTCATTATTATAACAGAGCTGTTATTTTTTTTATAGCCACGCTGTCACGTTCAGATGTCAGATTCAATACTGGAAACATTGTTCTATCTTGTTTTTGGTTGAAGGAGGAAAGCCCCAACGAATGACATACAGCAAGCTTTCTACCATTTTTTAATTATTAGAAAGAAACTTTTGTATCGCTATTGACCAAAATAAAACTTCCCACTTGAATCATACCTACTGAGTAAAAAACGGGTGACACCAGTATCATACACCCCTCGGTATCGATCTACATGAATCATACATCCTTGTATGATACTGGTCTAATGGATGGAAATGGACAATTAAAGTTTACTCAAATTCAGGTTCAGCGCCCATGATATAGTGCAATCAGTCGACTTTTCATTTCCCTTTGAGTTCAATCTAAATGCTCTATTCTTGTTTTGAAGTGCTTTTCAATCCAATTCATTCAGGTTCTTCATTGTGTTTTGTGCTCCTTCACATGAATTTTCCTCCACATAATAGAAACCATTTGTAAAGTAAAATTCGTGAAATGCTTCCGTCTTTATTCATAACTCAAAGGCCTCCTGGCACTCGTCGTGGCAGAGCTTTATGTGGCCAAGAGGCCGATAGCCCTTGTGGCGTGCACTATACTAAATTTTCTTCCTGCCTCTCTCAAATCGAAACCTACGAGGGCCGATCAAAAAGTAAAGATACAAGCGCGCCCACGGCCTTTTTTTGTTTTTGATCGGTGCCATCACTGCGATTCATGGTAGAATGTTAGGAACAAATAAGACCAAAATTGTTTAAATACATAGAAATCTCTGTCCGCGAAAATTTTTCACGATGGGCGAGCTTTCGCAACCTCTATCAGGGATTATTCAAAGTGTGAAGTCAGTCCCTGAAAAATTGAAGCCCCCACCTTTTACTTAGTGCTTAGGCGACGTGAAAGCTTCTCTCATTCGGGTAACTTCAGGGTATCCGAACGTCAAAATTGTGTTGGAGCGGACCAAAAGCCTGTGTCTATAACGCCTGTTTTCCAGCTCAATCGAACAGGGGCGCCAAATCGCAAGGTCACCTGTTGGCAACATGGGCGCCTGAGTAGTTCCCCAAGCCCACAGTAGGTACTAGCTACTGCCTACCAGTGCGGGCACGAGTCGAGTCAAGTCACAGTCGGTCATTATAACATCCAAAAACCCTCGATTTCCTTCAAAAACCCGCGTTTTTTCTTTCGTGCAAACGCAATTTTGGCCCTTACCCAGTGCACTAGAACAAAGAAATACTACAATGTTGCAACGCGAATAGTCAGGTAATTTGCCAGTCGCTGGAGGTAACTACATTTCATGTTTCGTAAGTTTTGGTGGAATTTGTATTTTCTTGTTTCTCGTTCGTTTGGCGCTCTTGTTTTATTTGTGCTTGGCAGGAGGAAATGCAGTTTTTGTGGGAAACAACGCTTGTTTCAGAGGAAAAAATTGATTTTGGTCGACTACCTCTGGGACACCCTGTAGGTATATATAATATATCCTTAAAAAAATAGGGGGGCATTGGATAGTCGGTGGAGGAGGACACACCCATGAACTAGAACTAGGATAAAGTATATTTCAATAAACTCACTTGAAACAAGCTGGCTGTGAGCTCTTCCAGCTCTGACTCCACTTCGGACCTGATCCTTGTGAGGCGGGAAACCTCCTCATCTCTCAATTTCAACTCATCGTGGGCTTTTCTCAGTTCATCTTGAAGGCGAGTGAAAGCATGTTCCCTCACCTGGAAACAGTTTACACAGTTCATTTGGTAACCACTTCATTTACCAAAATGAGATTTGTTATATTAGAAGATTTGTTGGCAGTACAACAGGCTCTTGCAGGTTATTGGAGGGTCAGTGACCAGCAATAAAATAATGAATGAATTAAAACATGCGACTGCGCATGCACCAACTCGTGGAAAACCGTCGAACCCCCACAACTCATGACCCAATGATCCAAAACTGCCGACATCATTATGGTAACTCGGGGTGAGGCCCTGGTTGGTTTTGTCACATTCGGATTGGTATTACAGACTGAGCAAGCGCAAATGAGAAAGTTGACGAACCGCCATACTTAACTCAGGACTTGTTCAAGCTTGTTAGTTTGGAGTTTCCTATTGATGAATGAATTGAAAAAATGAATAAAAAAAAACCGAAAGTTGCTGTTTTCTTCAGTATTTTACCTCAGCTATGGTCCTGTCCCAGCTAGAGGCGGCTGACTCCAGGCCACTATCCCTCGTGGCGTCGAGGTCCAGATCCCTGTTCACCTCACCATCATCACACTCTACTTCACCTCTGGACATCTGGAGGAGGTCTTGGGGCTATGGAGTCAAATCGAATGAAAAATTATCGTTGGTAATTGAATAGGTAGGTACATAGTTTGAAACTTTCTGATTATGATATGTAATCGACTAATGGGGTGAAGAAGGGGACTTTCTGTGGAGAAAATTTTCAAAAATTCTCGTACACATAGGTACCTATTTTCGATCTATCAAAATAATTAAAGATGGGTCGTTCAATCTGGAGCCATTACATGGAACCTAATCCAGGGGCATCATTCCAGAAATGGTGACACCTCACTAAAATACGGGTTCCATAGGAACGTATAATGAATATCAGCAGAGCTTACGTACGAGTACATACCTCAAAATACTGGGTCAGGAACTAGCAAAATATATCAAATGATAATGGCGCACAGTAGGCTTGCCTTTACCTTTTGAACCTGTGGACCTTACTCAAAACTTATTCTACTTTCTTATTCTTAGACAACTTTTTATGTGCTCCCAATTTCTGCAGTGATTCATTATTTCAGTTTCAGTGTTGTCCAAAGTATCCTACTGTCCAATGTATCCCCGCTCTACCATAAAATAGGGTTTCCCGCTATGTCAAATGGAACGTGGACGGTTTTATTCTGGTTAGGACCTATTTTTGCCTTTCTCACCGGTGGTTCGTTGCTGAGACCAGCCGTGAGGGGGGAGGTGAGGAGGTCTACCCTCGTGTCCACAGGTCTTTTGGGGGACCCGTTCAGAGTCTCGTACTTGGCGCCGTTGACGATGTTGTTGACGACCACCAGCGTCTCGTCACCGGAGAGGAAGGGGTTCGTCTGGACAGGTGACTTCTTGGGTGAGGTGAAGTTGCCGCTTTCGATGACGAAGACATTGTGCGTTGGGGTGAGGGGCTGCTCGCCATCCTGCAAGCATGGATAATTGACACTTAGGTAGGTTACTAAACGGGTAGGATTCGATACCTAACGTTTGTTCCAACTGAAAATGTGCAAGCTGCACAATGTAAGTTTATTTTCGAACAGATAAGGTCTGTTTCAAGGTCAAAGTGTGCGGATTGAACATTTACAAACAGAATCGAACATTCTGTTCGAATTGCACATTTCACTTGCATCGAAGGGTGAGGGTGAGGAAAAGTGGCTGTCCTCGTATAGTGGTTTATTCTTCTAGCGCTTCCGCTCGGTGAGGATCATCAGGAAGGCTAAATTCGTATTTGTGTAAATACATTCGTCAGGACTAGAATTACTAGGTACTATTGTTCATCTCCATTTTCCAAAGTGGCTTTCTTACTTAAAACTAAATTTCCCAGGATTTATGATAAATTGTAGCCCCTCAAGCAGTATAATGTATAATGCTGACAACCTACACCTGCAATCTACATATAATAATAAAACTACCACATTAATGCTGTGGCCGAAGTAATCAGTATAACTAGTGCCTACCATGAAAGAAGGAAGTGATGGAGACGTGAGACTGACCTACCTTAACTATGAGATATATATCTCAATGAATAAGACTGAAGAGGATGACACAACCTCCCTTGACAAAAAAATAATACTGATATAATAAGAGCAATACAAAGAAAACGCAAAAGCAGGGTTTGAGAAAACGAACTATTAGCTGCTGGGATGGTGAAATGGCATAGTATGGTTATGTGGTTGAGGCATTTTTTGTTAAAAATCTTAAATTAGCAAGAGGAGTAAAAATTATAAAATTGAGATTAGGATGGATACACTACTTAGTTTCATACCAAGCCATACTATGCCATTTCACCATCACAGCGAATAATACGAGGATACCCTTTTAATAGAATGCCACCTTTTGTGCCTTTATAGATTTAAGATTGAACTGACAAAGCGGACAAGCCCGCATAACCAACCCTTACAAATCCCCTAATGAGGCAACACCTTATTGCGAAACATGTTGGATCAAATAAATGAATGTTAAACAGGAAGCGGCCAAGACTATTCCACCCTCGACCCATAGTAAGAATTTAGTGTACTTTTTAAGGGGAAAGATGTTGTAAAGATTATCTTACTAGGTACTAATAATGAAACAACAACAAGGGGAGGACCTCTGGCTTTTAGTGGTTATCTGTGGTATGCGTGTTACAGTACTTTTTATTTAGTAATCAGGCAACACTACTCTGTATTATTGAATACCTAAATACAATTTGAACTGTTAATAAATTGGTGTATTTATTACATAATAGAGGGCTCGAAAGAAGTTACAGGACAAATTAGAAAGAGAGGAAGAAGTAGCTGGTGGACCATCCTAGGACACAGGAGCTCATTGACATCTACCTTCACAATGATTCTTACCGTTACCATTTATTTACCTACTAATAATAAAAAGGTGAATTTTTCGTTCCGCCTATTTTCCTAAATTCTACTAGTTTTTGTACACATTCAGACCTAAGCAACAACAAATTTTTTTTTTAATCCTGTACAACCACAACAGCAACACAAACAACATATATTGTGTTGGTGTTAGTTGAACATCAAAACAAGAATAAATCATAAAGTAAAGGAACATTCTAGGACAGACAAGTTGCGCGGAGCGCCACCGTTCCAACCGTGAAGTTCCAACTTTGACGGCTATTTCCAATGCTCCTACTGATCCGAACCCCAAACATATTGGTATCAAACGAACCAGCATGAAACCTAGAATTTAATTTTTTTTTAAATGTAAAACAATTTCGGACCAAGGAAGGTGCCCACTCACAGCCCGACCGTGAGGAGCGGAGTTTGAAGGACGAAATATTTTTATATTTTTGATAGGTTATTCTTATAGGAAATTTTGCGCACTAACTTCGTTTTTCCAAATAGGGACCCCCATATTTCATTACAGGTTCAGATTCTACGTACAATTACATGAAAAAAATGACACTTAAATTGTATGCAGTCGTTTTTCCAAATAGGAACCCCCATATTTCATTACAGGTTCAGATTCTACGTAAAATTACATGAAAAAAATGACACTTAAATTCTATGCAGTGCGTCTACCTATAAAGTGTTAAATGTGCGCCCTTCAAGGAGTCGATTCATTGGACCAAAACTATAATAAAAAAGCTTTCTTAGAAAAAAATGTAAGTTGAAACGCTTATTAGTTTTCGAGTAATAATTATGTTACCTACCTATTTAAGTTTTCCCGTCACTTTTCGATATTTACGCCTTTATGGCCTTGTACCACCAAGGATTTTCTGTTATTCATCCAACAGAAAATCTAATTTTATAGTTGGTAAGTGCAGAAAAAATCGAAAAGATGAACCAAAACAAGGCTAAGTACATCAATCGAGGGGGAAATAGCACGAGCTCTAGTTTCCAAAGGCGCCACCATGTGGCACCACCAAAATGATCGGAATTTATCTTCCTTCTTATTCGAGCACCGTTCAACGCATCGAAAGTCCAATAATGCGCTGTAGTTATTAGCATAGAATTCACGAATATTGGTTCAGGTGAGCCAAAAGCCACATTTTGTTCATTTTGGTTTACCAAACTTCCATTTGGAGCAGGTTTTTTTGGATCTCCGAATTAAGTATATACAAATTGGGACACCCTGTATATTAAAAATGTTAAACTTCAGGAATTGTTTTAGATTCGACTACAGCGGATTTCCACGGAGAAAAATCTTCAAAACTGAAAGTTTGAAGCCATTGCAATAAC
This sequence comes from Lygus lineolaris, assembly GCA_030264115.1. NCBI lineage: Eukaryota > Metazoa > Arthropoda > Insecta > Hemiptera > Miridae > Lygus > Lygus lineolaris. Next base: position 16,051,711 of record JAEMON010000001.1, on the reverse strand, counting down.
CTAATAGTAGGTAATGGCTTTCCAGCTTGGGTAGGTACCTACTTACCTTACGATCAAGAAGCATGCACCGTTTTCTTTGTGGGATCACCAAACGGCAGATATTCGGCTATAGTTATTCGTACAAGTAGGAACGCAAGCATATACCCAGCTGAAAAGCCAAGCTAGTAGGTAGGTGGGTATATACCCTCGCTGGAAATTCGTTGCTTTTCAAATTGATACCTGATTATCCTGCATGTCTTTCATAGCGACAGAGTTCGGATGAGAGTAGAGGTGGTGTTAACCGTCACTGGGGACGATAAACGACGGAACAAGTGAACATATCTGCAGTAAGCCTTCATTGGAGGTCAGGGATCCTGCAACAACAACAAAATCACAAAATTACTATAATTTACAGAAGGTATTAGAATTAGGATTGACGTATTAGTA
>JAEMON010000001.1:15971776-15982147 GCA_030264115.1 Lygus lineolaris | reverse complement strand
AAGTAAGTTCGAACAACGTCGTTCCTGGGCTGAGGGTTTTGAACTAAAAAGTAGTTCCATGCAAAGTCTTCTCCCTTTTTGGCGTGAGATAATGAAAATCAGGAAATTCGCAGATTATTAAGGGTGTGCGGGACGACTGGCTCGAGAAGGGTCCCAACCATGCCTCAACGCAGCTCAAAATCCGATTTAGTATTTTTCACTTTTGTGATTTTGAAAATTCACCGATTTTCGTATGTTTTACAATAATAATTGCATACTTTACGATGTGAAAAAGCCACCAGGTTTTTATCGGTTTCTTCCAGTTTTCTGTGGATGGGATAAACTTAAAACTATGATTCACATAGTAAAGTATGCAATTATTATTGTATAACATACGTAAATCGATGAATTTTCAAAATCACTAAAGTGAAAAATGATAAAAAGGATTTTGTGGTGTGTTGGGGCATCGTTGAGGGGCTTCCCGAGCCAGGCATCCTGTGCACCCTCAACGATCTTCTGCAATTTGATTGCGATAGGATGACGTGACTCTCGTTGAAATACTTGAAATCTTTCTTCAGACTCGGAGGTGGCTCTCCAGACCGAGTACCGCTCCTTTTCAAATAAGGATTTTGTGCGGATTTAGTAAATTCTTCTTGAAAGTGATCGGAAAGACTTAGTTCTCGTACAGCTCATCTGCTGCTAATTTTGAGATTTTGGGAAACTCCCTCACGAAAGTTTTTTTTTATATTCCTCTCTTCGCTCAAAATATCACATGACTCACCGCCTGACGTCATTCCGTGTCACCATGTTGTGAGAGATTTCATCATCCTTCCTCGATCGCCCTTTTTCAGTGTTTAGCGATTCTCCTGCCCTCCTTCTGACTGGAGAAGATGGGAACTAAACTCCTATCCTATTGTTGCGCCTCCCTCAAAATGGTGGCAGAAAAGGGAACTATTGATAGGAATCCTTATCTCTATTGCTATTTACTACAATTATATATGTACTAAAATGTAACAATAAATCGACCCACTCAATGTGGACCCCTCCAGACTTGAATAAGTCAGGACAGGAATCACAAAGTGCAGAGACAGTTTAACTACGTGATTGAGAGTTTTGGAGTCATTGGTCATCGCGCACAGTAACAGTAACACCTCAACGTTGGTCAATCAATGTCTATAAGGAATCCACACTTAAGCTGGGTTCACATTAAGCAGCAACGACGTAATCTTGTCCGCAAAACTTAGAGGCCGCAACGCCGTAAAACCTCAAAACCGTAAAACCGCAACGCCGTCAACCGTTCACATGGAGCTTCGACTGAAGGGGCGACGAAAAGTAAATACGATCAGCCTTGCTGCGCATAATCCAATACGCAGATCCGCAAATCCGTAAAATATTCAGATTTTTGAATCGGGTATAGTCAGGTTCAAAACTCGTTCGACCGCAAAGCCGTAAAGATGGCGAACTGCCAATAAGCCAATCAGATCCAATTACGGTTTTACGGCCTTGCGGTTTTGCAGACGAGATTACGTCGTTGCTGCTTAATGTGAACCCGGCTTGAGTTTGTATACTCATGGTTCCCTTACAAGCCTCCGACATTGCTAGGTATTCTGATTCACACGTTGAAAGTGCCACGTGTGTTTGTTTCTTTGATCTCCATGACCCTGGATCTCCAAAGGATGTAACCAGGCTGGACAGAAAGAGTTGCTGCGCCCGTAATGGAACGGTAGGCTAAACCAGCGGAGCGAGAGGCTTTTGGTCACAAAGCCGCTGGAGTGAGGGCGCCTCTATTTAATTCCAACTTCCTTGTGGAGAACATGGAAGAAGGTTTGGAAGGGGCATGGAGTGATAACTTCTTCCATGGTGGTTGTGAAGAAGATTGCAGGGCGAACTGGTGTCGACCAATTCTGATCGCACAGATGACATCACCCATGCGATCTAATTTTAGAATGGTTGTAAACGCATGCGCCACGCTCACTACTTCATTCATCAAACTCGCTCTGTTTTCATAAGTCTATCATATTCGCATTAAACTAGGTAATGATGATTGTGTGACCAAAGTGGTTAGTATTTTACAATTTTTAGTTTGTTTCGTTCCCCTCTGAGTTCACCGACGCTCGGAAAACCCACTCTGAACCATGGACGTGTTTTCTAATCTATTTCTAAATTTGTGATGTTGTGTTGCCACTAATGTGACCGTATTTTTTTTTACTCACAATCACCACTTGCCTATTCATTGCATTTCTTCTCGACGAACGCCTCCGATCTCCTCATGTAAGTACTTACCCCAGTTTTTCGTTTTGAGTATTATGTGCAGGTTGTTATCTACCTTTTGGCCGTAATGACCGTCGTATTTTTATTTATACGAAGTACCCTACTTGTACTTTTTTGTCGTAACTACCAATTTTATTTACTCATGCTCATGCCACTTTGAAAAAGAAAAAAAAAACTTATCATGTTGACCCTCGTCATCAGGGACTCCAATTTCGATCCTTGCTAGTTTTTTTGTGGCAGCTCGTTTGCCTTGAAGTGGCCTCTGTAACCTAAATTTGAGGACTCCTCTCGTATCCGCTCAACGAATTGTGGATAAATCATTCGATTATCACTTATAAGCTCTACTCTGCATTTTTGCCAGGTTGGTGCACACCTAATATTTATGTTGCTTCCACCATATCTACCCGTGTGGCAGTGTTTATAAAATTCAAGGATCCGTTATATAGAAAATCTAGTAACCTGTACAGAACAACCTGCCCCTCTGGAGTCAGTCAGGAGGGAATAATATAGGGTTGCCATCTCCACTCTAACAATCTCAGGATACTCACGCTGTAAGAAAGAGAGGGAGAGAGAGAGAGAGAGAGAAATTTGCTCTTATTAAAATAAAATCTACCTAAGTTGTCTCCGCTCAGTGCTCACACCCAAAAACCCACACTTCCCGCCAAGACACATTATGGCAAAACCCAGGCATATTGGAACTCTTGGACGAAGAGTAAACGTTTCAAATAAACTGATCATAAGATGTGATTTTTGCATGCGAGAATTCTTATTCGTCAGTTAGTTGGTTATGCCTGAGAAAGGGGTTTTTGTATTCTACTCGTCTGCTCAGAAGTTATGACTTAATTCTGTTGGACACCGATTAAGGATAATCTGAATATATTATATCCTACCTATATTCTTCTCAGTGCGATTCATCCCAATAGTATCTCTTTCTTGAATGGTGCTGAGAGAGATTAGAATGATGTAATCAATTTCATCGTCCTTCCTGGAGGCTGCGGGAGCGTGATTAGTTCTGTGTGACGTGTGTTTCACTCGTCTTTTACCAATCTTTTTAGGCTCGGACGAGGTTTTATGGTTTCGTTTATGCGCTTGGGTATTAGGCAAACTTCACTACAATTGAAAATGGTTATGGCTCGTAATCGGCAGATTTGCCTCTCTGTTCGACTACCCTGGACATGAATCTGTCAGAGAAAAAAAAAATTCAAATTTCAACGCCTTTGGATAGTTCGCGTGCCCTTGTTTGCCTTTCATATCTATCTAAATTGTTTGTACATAGTTTGCAGTTAGATCATAGATTGTCGCGATTGGATCAGTCGATCAGTAGGTTTGTATTTCTACAAACTGTCACAAATGACAACCCATGCGTTCAAAACGCTCAAGGAGGTTCATGCCAGATTTTCTTGGAATAAATCCTCATATGTTGAAGGCTGTATCCCTAACATCATAATTCAATTTATCATAAATAGTAATGGACGGCACCTTTTTGGAAAGCCCTCATTAAGATCTTTCAAATTACAAAATAAAAAATAACCATACAAGTTTTCAATTGCTTTAAGAAATCCATTATAACTCCAATACCTAAGAAAGGTGGTTCCAAGGATTGCCATGGTTTCAGACCAGTGTCTAATTTTTTGCAGAAGTGATCAAGTATCTGGTGCTCAAGAGGCTGAGCTCGTATTTTGAAGAACGGGGAATCCTTCACTCTCAGCAGTTTGGGTTCCATTGGGGTGAGAGGCTATCTCGGCTGATTTATCTGTGATTTCAAATGCCCTTGGTGGTTTCGGTTACAAGAATTAGGCTCTCTTCATCTGCACGAGCTATCAAAGGTCTTTGACCTTGTGCCATATGGCCTGTTGCTTCCGAAGCCTATGGATTTGGTCCATTGGCGATTTATTTGTTTCAAGAGTTATTTGGAGGTATGGAAGCAGGTAGTATGGTACAATGGATCAGAGTCTGAGGAGGTTGATATCCCCTGTGGCGTTTAGTAAGGGAGCGTTTTGGTGCCTTCCTGGTTTTTAATTTTTATTAATTCAATTCGAGGAAGTCGGAAGTATGTATCTTCATTTTCGCAGAAGACATCACATGGTCAGTGGAACCATTGCTAGCAAGATGATTTAAAAATTAATTAATTTAATTTAGATCTACAGAGGAATGGTTCAGTGATTGAGAAATGGTGCTCTTCGAACGCATTAGTCCTGAATAAGGGTAAATGTCATGTTCTTGACTTCGGGTTAAATCTTCATTTGGACCAATCGGTTAATTTTCTCGGTCTGGTGTTCGATAATTGCCTGTCCTGGAGCGCCCACGTTTCCACGTTCTACTTGATGTCCAGAATCGTGCTGCCTTTTTTTCGCCTCGACGAATTTAAACCCTAGCGCTGACTTGGTTGAGCTTTTAGTGCAACTAATTACCACTAGGGCTGTCCCTCCCGAACCACAGTCTTTCAACGATGTTTGCTTCCTCGCTACCAAAGGTAGCAAGGAATTGTGCACTAAAAAAAAAAAAAAAAAAAAAAAGGTTTTGTCCCTCTCAAAATGTCCACTTGCTTTTGGTTTATTATTTTCAATAATAAACCTTTGGAATCGAGCAAGAATTTTTTTTACACCCCCATCAAAATGTGATGTTTTACGTTTCAAGATACGTAGAATCCAAAAATTGAATTAAAAAAAATTCGTCCCTACTCCGTCCACTGCTCTTTGCCTAGTTACCATGGACCAAAATTAATGAAATTTGGTATACCTGCCCCATTTTGGGTCTAGTTGTGCCCCGAATCTTGGCCATACCGTCAGTCTTCTCTAAGGGGTTGAAAATACAGGATGCAATTTTCAAAACGCCCTAGCTCGAAAACTTCAAATAGGAAGGTATATTTTTTCTATCGATTTCAAATTGTTCGCAATTTTTCCTCGCGGAGCATTTTAGGACCAACCATTCGCTCCCTGTAAGGACTTGAGGGTTGAATGGAAAAAAGAGCAGAATCACGAGTGTGAACCTCAAATCTTCCCGTGTAGGCCGAATCCCCGTTCAAAGATCAGCTGATCACATGCAACTTTCTTTTGATTTCACTGTACAAAGTTTCTTGTTTTTCTTTAGAAGCTTCCATAGTAACCTAATTTCGTTATGAATGAATGACACAACTCTCGGATAATAATAATCAATTACGAGTAAGTAGATAAATTACTCATTGTCCCCAAGAAATGATTGTGAGCCTAATAAGGCCTATGTGATATATTTAAGGTAGGTAGGTATTTACTGTAATTATACCAGTAGGATCTTTGAAGACATCTATACAGGAAATATTAAACCGTTCTGTAATAATTTGCAGTGTTTTTACGTTTCTAAAGCTTCCTGAACAATTACTGTTCCGTGTCTGTCTGTGTTTCTCCATGATCCGCCATTTTCACATGACTTTGGGACCCGCTATTCCCAAGTCACCGTAATTCTGAAGTTGAGGGGTATATATACATTTCAACGTTGTGATAATCATAACTTACAGGAGTAGTGGGTGCCTGATATCAATTGCAGAAAAAGGTATAATGCAGAAACCGATAGAAGAATCGAATTTTAAACATCTATTGATCAATCTCTCTGCAACCTGAATGGGTGGAGAACACGAGTGCTGCCTCAGGAAGTAGAGGGAGAGCAACATCTTCTCCCTTGAAGGAGGGAGGGAGCCAGCCCAAAGGCTTTGAGGGAGCAGCCCCCCCCCCCATTGGGCTAGGATTCTGAGGGTCAATCACCCTCAAATCCAAAGTACAAACGATTGCCATTGATTTCTGGCAAAGGACACAGCAGGACAAATAGAACTCTGAGACGGAACAAATTTAGGGATTTTTTATTAATACTTGGCATTTTTTTACTTTTTTTACATTGTACAGTACAATGTATGTAATTACCTCTGATTTTTCAATGATAACTGAGTTTTTCTCGATATTTTCCAGTAATCTGGCATTTTTGGCAATCTGGAAGTGTCCTGGTCCGATATCTGCCAGATTACAGAGGGAGTACTGTATCTCCATCATCAACGTACACTCTCCTACTGAGGTAGCTGAAAAGGAAGAAAAAGAATAATTTTATGAGGATCTTGAGAGGCATTATGACTGCTGCCCCCAACATGATGTAAAGTTGCTTGTTGGTGACTGGAATGCTCAGATTGGCTAGGAAAGCTATTTTCCTGTAACTGGAATTCACAGCCTTCATACCAAAACCAGTAACCACCTCGTACAGTTTGCTACATGACGCAGCCTGGTCATTCAGGGCACAATGTTCCCCCACAAGAGCATTCACAAGGCTACTTGGGCAACCCCACAGTGGACAGCTTTCAGTCAAATTATTGATCACGTGCTGATCGACAACTGGCATTTCTCCCACTTGCTAGATGTGAGGACATATAGAGGAGCCAATGTGGACTCTGACCACTACCTAGTGAATGGATGAGTAAGAGCCCGAATTTCTAATGCTAAGAAAGGCAAATGCAAAGTATGCTGTTGAGAAGATGAAGGACCCAAATATCGGGAAGGCATATTCAGAAACAATAGACTAGGCATTACAATCAACCCTTTTCGACAAGGAGAGCATTGTTGCCGAGGAATGGGAGCAATGCAAGAAGAGAATTATCGGGGCAGCCAGCAGCAGATGACAAACTGGGAAGGGCAGAAAATCCTCCCAGTAATTCCTGGTTTGATGACGAATGCAAGAATGTCATGGAAGAAAAGAATAAAGCTTATGCAGGCATGCACAAAAGATGACAAACTAGACATGCAGAGAAAAGCGGAGACAAGAGAAGAAATTGCACAGGAGAAAGAAAAGGATAAGGGATAAGAATGAAGTAAAGGAAGAGTCCAGAATGATCGCACTCCTAGCATCCCCACACAAACAGGCCTAAGGCAAGGAGACACACTTACCTGCCTACTGTTCAACGTAGCATTGGAAAAAAGTCCAGACCCAAGGAACCATATTCTTCAAATCAGTCCAATAACTGGCCTATGACATAGATGTCATAGCTTGCACTGAGAGTGATCTTAGAAGTTCACTGTCCTTATTGGTTGAAAGTGCTGCCATAAATGAAGAAAAGGCCATATACCTAACCACTGCAAGTAAGAAAGACTCACACCCAGACATAAATGGCTTCTATTTTGAGATCGTTACGACTTTGTGTATCTTGGCTCCCTCATATCGCCAAATGGAGACCCAATCCCAGATATTAAGGCCAGACTAGCTGCGGCAAACCACTGCTATTGGGGCCTGATCAAATATCTTCAATCCAAGGTACTCTCCCAACAGGTGAAATGTGAACTGTATAAGACCCTCATCTGCACGGTTCTAACATATGGATCGGAGACATGGACAATGGGAAAACAAGGGAAAGTCTTGCTCAGAACCTTTAACACTTTCAGTGCCGAGGACCGTCTGAGCGGTCGTGCCTCCTCTCCCCCCATACGGACGATCGCCAGAGCGGTCATCTCCCTCCCCACATGTCAGTGAGGAGGGAGTCGAAGTTGTAGTTCCCCACCTGATCGCTTGGAAGCCCCTTTCTCTTCACAATCTATTTAGTAGGACACTGGCTGTCACCCAGTATACATAGGAGCTCACGCCGATTAGTGCTCTAAAAAATACGCGTATTTTTACTAGTGAGACCATTTTTATCATTTTTTGGTTCAGGGTGGTAGGTTTGACACAATTTGGGCTCCCGCACTGAAGGTGTTAAAGGGAGAGTTTTGAGACAAATATTTGGGGCCAGGAAAAGCGAGGAGCTGTACTGAACAGTCTATACAAAGATATAGATGTTGAAGTTCTTCAAGCTTGGTCGTCTAGATGGGCTGGACATCTAGTTCGAATGGATGAGGGAAATTCCGCCAGAAAAGCTTTGAACGGAACGTCAGGTGGAAAGAGAACAAGAGGTAGACCCCAACTCCGATGTTCTGATGAGGTTGAGGAGGATATGGCACGGGTGTACTATTGGAACTGGAGGATGCTGGCCAGAAACAGAGAAGAATTGTGGAGGATTGTAGAGCAGGCTAAGGCCCACCCTGGGCTGTAACGTCAAAAAAGAAGAGAAGATTTATATTTCTAGTTCCACTCGTCCCTGTTAGGGATATGGGAAGTAGGGATAATGTCCTGTACGCCATTTTACATTGAGTGGAACTTCCTTCTCCTTCTTCCATGCCCAAACTATCATCTGATGTATACATGATATGATAACTGGCCAAAGTAATCTCCACAGTAATCTCTGCTCAGTGGATCGTGCCTGTTTTGCATTGGGAGTGGCATATGGTATTTCTGTCTGAAAATTCCAGACATTATTGATGTTTTCAGGTTACAAAAGAGAGTAGTTAGGATAGTGAGTCACTTAGTCTGGAATGATACTTGCAGAGGTTCCTCCTCCCGGCATCAGATCCTTTCTGTCCTGAGTATGTATATGCTGGCAGTCCTTAAGTATATCAAGTCTAATGGGAAAACGATGATTATGTATCCCATCAAGATGAGTGTATGTTACAGGGATTACAGAAGTTGGGAGTGGTAGTACTAGTACCCAAGACGCAAAGCTCCATTCAAAGGTGACTTTCCACTCTCTGTTCGACATCGAGTGTCACTCATTTTTCAGAATCTGGTGGCAGCTTAGCCCATGGGTGTGGCCATTTTCCGTACAGTCAGGCCAGGTGTGCCAGTGCCACCTTCTGTACTCCTTCTATCCTACTATTACCTCGATGGATTACAGAGACAAACAAATATAAACAACTTATACCTACCTGCCATTCACTCACCTCAGCGTGTTGCTTGTTGTCAATACAGATGGGATTCCTGCCCTTTTCCAGGCAGAAATGTATTCGTTAGATGAGTTTCCATGTGTCAAGTGGTTGATGTAATTATTCTAGACAATAGTCATTGTGTGAATGGTTCTGCAGTCGTGTTTTTTTTTAAATTATTTATTTTAGCGTTAATCTATTGAACTCGTCGTTTGCATTGTCTTGTCAGGCTTCTACAAATAAAAAACTGATTGATTGATTGACTGTCTGTCTTTGTGTCAGTTTGTATGTATGTGTGTATGAATCTCATGATCCGATATTGATGCTGTTTAGAGGGATTGTGCAGATTAGGCCCTAAATGGTTCCTATACATTTCACTCCTTGAGCATGCACTTACATGAATTTCCTGAAACATTTCCGTCGACAATGCTGACAAGTAACATCCTGTCGTGACGGGTGGGACAATTTTCGAACATTGGTGAGGGCACTTCCAAATCCCTAACAGATCGAGCCGAAAATAGAGTTTATAGATTACCTGAGTCGGAAATTGAGCTCACAGATCAGCTGTGCACCAAAATTCAACAACCTTAAACAGTGAACAGTGAAGGAACTGGGTGAAGTGTTAGGTTGTGTGTCGAGTTCCCGCGCTTTTGATGTGCAGGGCTAAAAATACGTTTTGGGTCATCATTTTTTCAAAAGCTAATTCTATACTCCCATGCTACAATTAGTGAGGAAGCTATATTGCCCACTCAACTTGACAGACGTTTTGTAATGGTAGATAGTTGAAAGTTTTTATTCGAAATCATGTCGAGCCATCTGATCCTAGCCACCTGTCGAGCCATCTAGACCATGTGTTTTAATTTCTCTAGTTGGGAAGTACCTAGGTAGTTAATGTTAAGTATTAATTTTTTCTTATGCGTTTTCCTCATTAATCTCTAGAAAGAGCAACCGCTAGACAACTTGAATATTCAGCCCCAAATCACTCACAATAATATAGGTACCTAATCTTCTTCCGTGTTTGTTGCAGTTGTGATTCCTCTTCCTGTGATACTACGCACAATCCCGACACTTGACGGCATCTTTTAGTATACAACTTCGTCCTCTTCTGATGTGCATTCTGGTATGATGAAGACTAGCGCTACTATCATGTATGAAATGAATACTGAACAACGTGCTGAAACGAAACAATGGCAAGTTTGCGCATTAATGCTACTTATGACGCACCCCATGAATGGACTGAAAAAGTGATGTCTGCAGAGGGTACTAGATGCTGCTTTCTTCCACTTCTATTCCTTTTATAATATCCACAATTTAATTTTGACAACAATTTGTCATCAATTTATTTTATATTACTGAATGTATCCAATGTAGTTTTTTT
>JAEMON010000001.1:15940530-15957483 GCA_030264115.1 Lygus lineolaris | reverse complement strand
TTACTCTTATAACAAGTAGAAACAAGTTCCAATACCCCTCATGTACCCCTCATGGCTCGTGCGTGTGGTCCCTTCTCCGTCTTTCCTCAGTTGATCCTTGCAGCCTTTGTTCCTCGGCTTGACGGGGTGTTTTATCTCGTACAAATTTCTTCTTTTAATTTGTACGGATGTTCTGGAGTACTTGTTGATTCTGTTTTTTTCTTCTTACTCCTCATCAGTGCTTGTTGGGTTTTTGTCGGTGGTCTTTGAGTTTCATGTTTTCTTCTCGACCATCTTGTATGATGTGTGTGTAGCTGTACGTTTACCCACGGTTCGGTGGTCTGTGCTTGCGGGTAAATTCTCCCGAATTTGGCCTCAGCGCAAATGTAAGTTTTTCGTTACTTTTTCCTCTTTATATTTCGTCTCGTAGTTTTCGATCGTAGGATTTTATGAAGGACTCTTTTGATTGTGGTTATTTATCTATAAATACGCCACAATGACCTCTCTTAAAAATTCAATGCGACAGACCCAAAATGAAATATCTTCAATATACACATGCAAATGACAATTTTTTCCTTGAGTAGGTACACGGAAATATATCGATAGTGGTCATCCAAAAGTGTCAAATCAAAAAAGGGTGTCACCATATAGTGGCATACATCGGAGTGAACAAGACCGAGATGGTGTGATGCACGTTTGTCACTGGACTTGAATGTTTATCTGCTTTGTTTTCCTATGAGGCAAACTTCAGGAATAACTGCAAACTGCTCTAGGAATATGAAGCACTTCATTTTCTTGGACTTAATGAATATCCTCATTGGGAATATCCTTTCGAGAGGACTTCAATTTCTGTACTATCAACAGTCGCTCCAGTGCTCTCATAAGGCTTACTTTACTCAAAGAAGTTTCCTCAAATTAAATTACTCAAAGTAGTTTCAGATTTGGTTAATTGCGAGGAACACCCACAGTCAAAATACCAAACATTTTTAGCCGTTTCCCCCATTGAGCCAACTTGATTTCTCACTATTTTATTTATTAGAGAAGCAATATTTGACTTTTAGCCAATTTTCCTGACGATATCTGGCTCTAGAATCGAGCTAAAACGCCGCAAATTATCACACAACGGTTTATTATTTTCTGTATAGATCGCCCATCTACAAAGATCCTATTGACATAAAATACCCACCTACGGCGACGTTCACAATCATCTCTTGGCGACAAATGAGTGGGTACCTTCTTGTAATTATTATTATCGGAAAATTGTATCATTCATTCTTAATGAAATTCAGTAACTAAGGAAGCTTCTGAAAATAAATAACAAACTTGGTTCGGTGGAATCGAAAGAAAGTTGCATTTTTAAACAGCTGATATTTGAACGGAGATTTTTCCTACTCGGGAAGAATTGCGATTCACACTTGTGTTTCTGCCATTTTTTTCTTTCAACCCTTAAGTGCTTACCGGGAGCGAACGGTTGGTCCTAAAACGCTCCACAAGGTCTCATTCGACGCTAAAAATTGTGTCCTATTTTAAATCGATGGAAAAAATATACCTTCCTATTTGAAATTTTAGAGCTAGGGCGTTTTGAAAAGTTCATCCCCTATTTCCTGCCCTTTAGAGAAGACTTACGGTAACGCCAAGCTTCGCGGCACAACTAGACCCCAAACGGGGCTGGTATACCAAATTTCATTAATTTTGGACCATGGTAACTAAGGAAAGTGCGGCGTACGGCGGACGGACGGATGGATTTTTATATTTTGATTTTTATTTTATTTGGATTCTACGTATCTTGAAACGTAAAACCTCAAATTTTGAGTGGGGGTTAAAAATTTTTTTTTTTTTCGTGCTTGATTCCAAAGTTTCATTATTGAAAATAATAAACCAAAAGAAAAAAAGTCAATAATATCAAAAGAAAAGATGAGTTCGTTGGCCGAAATTCTAGGAGGGGTCAAATATGGAAAATTTAGTGTTTTTTGAGGTTTTAGTTTAAATTACTATCTTAAACATAAGAACACATGGTATTTCGGAATCATCATAAAATTTCCTTTTAGGATCACCCACCAAGTCTGTTAAAATTAACCTTTGAAAATTCGCTCGTCAACTCAGGCTACATGAATGGATCTTTCTGTTGAACTCAAACATTCCTGACGCAACCATGGGCTGGCGCCAGACTGGCGCCACACGGATTCACAAGTTGGGTATCGTTGATTATAGATTTTTGACTGCTATTCAGTTTCGAGACAGTTTTATATCTAAAGGGTCGTCCCCTGGAATGCTGATTACTAAACTATATGTTTTTAAGCAGATCACGATTCTTGTTATGGAAAGCTCGCAATAATAAGTGCAAGAAATAGAAAACATTTGTGTCCTCCAAAATCAAAACTTCCACTTGCTTTTTACGTTTCAGTGCTTTCTGAACAATTTTGGTTTCTGTCGATCTGTGTCAATCCCTTTTCCCAGGCAAAACTAAATGAAGTTATGGTCCTAATTCGATGAAATTGTCAGGGATTGTGCAGATTAGCCCCGTGATGTTCCCCTATGAATTTCATAGCCACTGGATCACCAGTAGCTTGTGTGCATGCGCAAACGTGAATTTCCTGAAACCCTGTATCTCAGTTCCTAATCAACCTATTTCGCTTAATTTTGGAGGGTAGTTGGGGGCTGACTTCAAGACAATCACCTAAGAATTTCTCACGTAATCCCTGAACATTGTATCAAAATCGGATGGAAATTGTGGAAGTTATGTGTTGCAAGGATTCCCAGACACACAGCCAGACACAAAACCAAAATTGTTCAGGAAGGTCTAAAACGTAAAAAGCGGGATGAAATTTTGATTCTGGAGGTAAAAACATTTTTGACCTCCCAAAAGTGAAAACAATGCTTCTGCTACCTTGGTAGACTTGGAAGCAATATTTATTGCATCATGAATATACATACACCATTGAATGATGTAGGAAAATAAATTAGTTACCTAAGTAGGTATACCTACCTATGTAGAGCAGTCACTTCTATATTATCATACTTTGGGTCAGCTCGATATTGCCATGATAAGAATACTATAGGTAATAATACTGAAAGAAACAAATCAAGAACGAAGCTATTTTTGAGAGTTGAAAGTTAAGAACTCACTAGTGGAATGATAAATTGTAGCCTTTCCCGTGCCGGTTTGTACCTTCAGCCATAATGCTGAACAATAGTGAACCATTACTGGATTATTATACAAGACAACTAAACAAAAACGACCTCCAAACAATTGTTAGAAATCCAATAACCAAGGGGCAGAGGTGATCGCTCGTGCGAATTGAGTGAGAGATACAGGAGGCAAGCCTCACTGGAGTGGGGGTCCCAGCCCAGGGCGGACCGAAAACTCAGCCTACGAGCCCCGCTAGCGTGCGATCCAGTAGTTCTATATCGATGGTGAGACCAGTCCCAAAGACGCACAGGAGGAGTATATATATACTTAAGTCCTGAAGATACTCTCACGAGCGAAAGCGTTCAGCAATTAAACAACAGAAAACGAGAATTGCCAATTCTTATCCTCACCCTCAGACCAGCCCAGTATCTTGTGAAATGCTCAGAATTTTCAAGACCCAATACCATTGGTGTAAAATCCTGAAGTAAACCAGCAAATAGAAGTGCCCCAACCCATTCGTCATAAGCTACCAATTTTAAATTGTTCAGCTTTTAGGCAGTTGTGAGAATGGCATCGCAATATTCCTCGTTTGATTATGGCTTTAGGTGATGAGAGTATGCAAAAGTGCGACTTTCCTCGTAAGGCTTGAATCCTCAGAAGCAGCAGCCAAATTATTCAACTATTGAGCCCTGCAACTACACCATGAGCCCTGAGAGAGCTAGAGTAAGTTTCCGAGACTGCTCTCGCTGGAGGTGATAGCAAAGCAGTGTCGACTCTTCTACATGTTCTTGCTTCCTTCAGTCTCATTCCAACCGTCACGATGGTTTCTCGAAGAAAAAACATCTGGTGCGAGGCTTCACACTACTTTCCTCACCCGTAAAAACCTGAAAAATGGCTATTTTTGCGGATTTTAAAGCTGATTTCGGCCCTCAATCTATTTTTGTGGAGATGAGGGGTATTGGAGCTTGTTTTCACGTGAAAGAAGAATAAGTCCTGTCAACTTCATCGCATCCAGATCAGTTGGCGAGAAAAGCTATAAAAAAAAAGGTGCAAAACGACACTTTTAAGGTTTCTACGGGTGAGGAAAGTTGTGTGAAGCCTAGCACCATATGTTCATATCTAATAACTCCCACTAGATACCTATAGTTACCGATTCAACTATATTGCCATTAAAACATGATTTCTGTAAGGAAAATCTCTGGGAAAGGCAGGGAATTGTGTAATCTTGATTCGGCGGCCACCCTGCATTCTAATACTCAGTATTTTTGTTTCTTGAAGGCCCATCACACTGGCAAAAATTGTGTACAATATTGAGTTTGTTTTGCACAATGTTTTGCGTTTGCGCAAAAATATTGAGAATGTGAGGAGGATTATTGTCCAAAAAAAGGACGTTCAGTATGTTTCTGGAAGACTTGAAATTATTTGTGGACCGTTCAATATTTTGTAGGTAGGGAGCACGGTGTGAGGGGGCGAAGTGGTGGTTTTCCATCGCGAGTTGAATCGGCACTGAAATATTGTGCAATAATTTTGTGGAGTCTGACCATTCAATATTTCGCCCGACCTCTCAATGTTTTGCACGATATTTTTGCTCAAAATATTGAATGCAGTTTTTTGCCTGTGTGAGGGGCCCTTTACAATAATTAAATATCCCATTAAAGTTCCGTTTCACCTGTGACAATAAGCTTTATACCTTCAGTTGTTGTTTGTTACTGATGATGACCTAACCGTCCACGTAAATAATTTTCATAGAAATAGACAACGAATGCATTTACATGGTTTTCTTTATTTGAGGACAGGTCTCGGCCCAGGCTTGGAAGACTGGTCGTTTTTTGCTGTATTCGACGGCCACGCTGGGGCTACTGTGTCTGCACACTGCGCAGATCAGCTCCTCGAATGCATCGTGAACAGCGAAGAGTTCAAACAGTCCAATATATCCGAAGCAATCAGAATGGGTTTCCTGAAGCTTGACAATACATTACGAACAAAACCTGAGTTTGCGTGTGGTCAGGACAAAGCGGGTTCTACGGCTGTCTGTGCCTTGGTGTCTCCCAAACAAGTTTTCATTGCCAACTGTGGGGATTCTAGGGCTATCATCTGTAGGAAGGGGAAAGCCGATTTCTCCACTCAAGACCATAAGCCAATCCTGCCCGCAGAAAAGGAGCGCATTCAAAATGCAGGAGGCACTGTGATGATCCAAAGGGTCAATGGCTCGTTAGCTGTTTCACGGGCATTAGGAGATTATGAATACAAGAATGTGGAAGGGCGTGGCCCTTGCGAGCAGCTTGTGTCACCTGAACCCGAAGTGTTCATTCAGGTATTCAATCACGTTAATTTCACATTATTTTTTGTGCATTGAAATTATTGACAAAATGGGACTTTTGCATGACTTTTTCCTTGAAAGTTAATCACTGAAAAGTACATTATGATAATGAAGTCACCACAAAAATTATTTCTCTGCAATTTTAGGGATTTCGGTTAAGTTTTTAGTTTAAATTATTCGCACCTTACTCTTTTGCCACTTCACCCTTGTTACCTCAACTAAGTTCCTTTTCTGATTGATCAGCTGCCTACAAACCTCGTTGATAAAATGGGCTGAAACCCTTCTCTGTGGCCATGAATGCTATACGTGCAAAATCCAAGTCCAGGGGGAATCAGGTTGTCCAACGATTCTATCCATACCTTACCCGAATGTTGGATATCCCCCTTCTGGTTGGTGACGTCATCTAAGTTCTGTTTCAGTTTCCTCAACTTACCGTGTCTTTTTCAAACTCCTCGGATTAGCATCTTAGTTTTCTTGTTTCCGGATTTATGTCATATATTTTATTTCATCCTCTTAACAGTGTTCTGACATTCTAAATAACAAGACATAGGCAACCAAAGTTACTCACTCAGACCCATGCAAATGCTTCAATAGGGATATAATTGGTAAATAAACGAACTTGTGATGTTCATTTATAATTGTGTTCCATAGATACTTTAAGATATTACATAGTAGTAGCTCCCTGAGATACAAAAATGTTCTCACAAAAGCGCGCCTTGATAAGAAAATCCGAGTATTGGAGCAGCTGGACCAGCTCTGCTACATGCCTCATGCAGTGCTGTTGTGAGGCAATGAGTACCCAAAAATCTTCCAAATAGGAAACCATTGAGATGCCCTTGGAACGCACGCAGTGTTCCAATCACTATGCGCATGAGTTTATGAAAAACGAACGGCGATATGGACGTGCCCATGGGTAAGCAAGTAAACTGAAAAAGTTGATCATTCAGTTGAAATGTGAGGTAAACCCTAGACGAGACTGCGAGTGGGCACATATAGTACGCATCTGCCAAGTCTGTTGTGGCACCAAAACACCCGGGTTTAATAAGATTCCGCATTGTGCGATGATCTTCCAACTTGAAATACAGAGCTTCTATGAACAAATTCAAGTGTTTCAGGTTCAAAATAAAATGCTTACCTCCTGAAGGCCTATCAACCAGAAAAAAGGTGAAACCATCTGTCAAGGACGAGGCTCACATTTTTGAATAACACCCTTTACCAACAATTTATGTACTATCTACGCCAGAAATGTATCCTCATCTGCCGCACATGATGTTGGCACTCTGTATGGGTGAGGTGTAGGTAGGGGGTGGAAGGGAATTTTGTAGCCACGCAACCAAGATATAATTATTGAAATATCAGTACCATATGCCCATTTGTGCCTGAAATGGTGTAATCTAACTCCAATAGGTGGTAAATTTACCTGTAAAGCAGAGGTGGGTCTCTTGGTACTCCTTCCTGTAACAATCAACGGCGCTGTTGTCAAAGGCTTCCCCTTTGTTCTGGTAGTCCTTCGGGGATGGCTGCTGGCAGACCTGCTGTGGGTTCCTGTTGAACTGTTGGGGCTTCGCCTTGGCATGAGCCTGCCAACTCTTGTTGACAGCTTGGCCTCGCTCGTTTCCCTAACCTTTATTTTGCAGACTTGCTGTTGCCTGTGGCTGTTGACGATGGGAAGGGTTTGTGGGAAACCGTTTCAGGGGAACTAGGCCTTTCACTGTGGTCTCTAGACCTGTGCGTGCGGAGAACCGGGCAGCCAGGTTGTCCCCATACTGACACCCTGAGGGGGATACATCCTTGGAGAAAGGTCGAACACATTGCCTGGATGACCTTCCTAAGATGCGATTGATATCATAAAACAATGTAGTCATTGCTCAACCAGCGTGAAACTTGTTCTTATAGCTG
Source organism: Lygus lineolaris (assembly GCA_030264115.1). Lineage (NCBI taxonomy): Eukaryota > Metazoa > Arthropoda > Insecta > Hemiptera > Miridae > Lygus > Lygus lineolaris. The sequence continues at coordinate 15,950,155 of JAEMON010000001.1, read as the reverse complement.
GAACCCATCAGTGCTGTTGCATCGTCGATCACCTTAGAGAGACCTAGAACCCGGGGCTGTGATCGCTGTGGCGCACTGCTACTGCAGCGACATGTAGGTTGCATCGATGGTCTTATGTGTGGCACTCACTGAAGGACCTTGTAGGACTCCTGGGGGGCTGAAAACGCCTCCTGAGGCAACACTTGCACGATATGATGCATCCAACATCGACTGTGGCATAGAGGAGACCAAGATCTCGTCTCTATCTGATCGAATACGTAAATAACGCGAACCTCTCTCATCGTACTCCCATTGACGATAATTAATAGGATCTAACGTATCCCAATGAGGAACAATGCTATGAGATCACAATCTAAACTGTCGAAACATGATCTGTTATCTTATCGAGATAAGTAAAAAACTAGGACTTAGGCTTAGGAAACTAGGGCTTCAGCTGGAAGAAAAAACTTCAATGAAGAGATCACTGACGAAAAACTACAACACGCACGTAAATAAAAATGAGAAAATGCGAATGAAAAAATTCGTGAGTTTAGAAGACATGTTCTCAAAAGGAAAGTGAGGCGCCATATTCTCAGCAGTCTGGATTGAGTGCGCTGCAGACCAATAAGCTATATTACCGCTGCCTGGCGGATTGCCAAGCTCAGGTGAGCCCGCATTTTTTCGAAAATGTCAAAAAGCGCCATTTTGTGCCCTTTTGAATTTCTGTTTCTGTGAAGTTGAGAAGATTTGCGTATCTCAGGGAGCTACTACTATGTAATTTCCTAAATTGATGGAGGAACATTTGATCTTATACAGAGTGTTCCACGAGATGCCTCCTCTTATTTTCCTTAGGGGGCGAGTCAGAAAGATATTCCAAATAAAAAACTCCCCATAACATTCTACGGAGATCTGGAATCCTAAATAGAAATTCCATGAAAATGTTGAAAAAGTTGGCATTTTGGCTCAAGCTTTGTTTTTATCAAATGAGAACCCCTATTATTATTTTCAGATTTGGATTTTACCTGAAATGTTATGGAAAAATAACCAATCATTCAAATTCATGAGTGGGCACAAAGTGTGCACCTACCTAAAAAGTCAAAAAGTCTGCCAAGTGAATGCATAGCATAGCTTCCTCGTATCTCGTATCCCTAACATGATTGTCTAGATAATTTAAATATGTTGATATTACGGTTCAATTAGGTTGCGTATGCACAGTTGCTACCTAATATGGAACCAATCATGATTATCTTCATGGGAAGTCATCTACGGGTCAGCCCTTAACTCTCCACTATTTCTGAGCAAAATATGTTCGTTAGACCGTAAGAAATTGATATTAGGGTGGGTTTTAGGTTAGGCATGCCCAGTGCCTACTAGTGGCACAATTAGGATGAAATTCATACGGGACTATTTAGGGCACTAACACAATCGCTGAAAAGTTCAACGAAATCGGATTGAAATTGTGGAAGTTATGTGTGTGGCAAGGATTTCACGTTTGAGCATGCGCAATGACTACCACTGTTCCGATCATGTGAAATGCGTGTGGGTTCATCTAACGTTTGGCTGACTGGTTGATTTTGTGATGGGTCGATTTTCATAGTTGGAACTACGAGAAATCTCTTCTGTCCTCCATTTGATAGACATTTCCATTAATCTACGGTCAACATTCCCTTCTCAATCCAAAACGTCTGGTGACCATTACTATACTTGAACATTATTTTGTCCGCAGGACCGAGATGAAGAAAACGACGAATTCTTGGTGTTGGCGTGTGATGGAATTTGGGATGTTATGTCTAATGAAGATGTTTGTGATTATATACAATCGCTACTCCTCATCACTGATGACTTAGAACATATTACCAATCAAGTAATAGACACTTGTTTGTACAAGGTAAGAACTCAAAACATCTGACAAGAGGAGGCTACAGCGTTGGGGTGCCATTTTGAACCAAGTTTTACTTTCCCCAGCCCACCAGGAAGGTGAAAGGAAAGTATTGCAATCAGCAGAAACCTTCAATTTCTGGAACACCTCCTTATAATTTATCTGATCAGAATCTGATCAACTTTCTCCACGTTTTGGGCTCAGGTATGTAAGCAAGTACAGGGTGTGGCAGAGAGGGCGGACGGTTTTTAAAAAATCCTAAAATATTTAATTTTTACTCAAAAACAAATTTATTGGTGCAATCAGGTTCGCAAAGAAATAGCATTTGATACAGTCAAGTGTGGAAAATCACATCAGACATGTGGTGTTCGGAATTGTTGATGCAGTGCTGGAGGCGTTCTTGGAAGTTCGCGTAGACTCTCTCCAACATTGCTCTCTCAACTTGGGCCACTTCCACGCGAATTGCGTCCTTCAATTCGTCCAGAGTTCGGGGCTTGTTCTCGTATACTCTAGCCTTGAGGTGTCCCCATAAGAAAAAATCGCAAATGGATAAATCTGGGGACCGAGGAGGCCAATGAACATCGCCAAACCTGGAAATAAGGCGACCAGGGAAATTAGGGCGAATAACGTCCATTGATGCTCTGGCTGTGTGGGCAGCCTGCGACGTGATTCAATCCAACGAAGGATGGTGTTTCGAGAGGGAACAGCTCTATTCCTACGAATGTTGAAGTGGCGACGAAACTGACGCTGTACGACGGTGACTGACTCATCATTTCGGACGAAAAAATCATAGGCGAAAACGCGGTGCCCCACCGTCCAAAGCTCCATGACGATAACTGGTAAACAAATGCTAGGAACTCACGAGTCAAACGGTACCATCCCCATCTCTCTAGTAGATGGAGGGAGAGAAACGGATTTCAAAAACGTCCGTCCTCTCTGCCGCACCCTATATATAGAGATCATGGCTTTCAGTGTCAGTGCTAAGGAGTGGTGGCAAATAACATATAACATCAGTTGTCATAGCCACAAAATTGTCATGGGGTGCTCCATCCTATCACTACCCACATTCATCTTGGTTCTTACCTCAACTGGTGATCTTTCTTACTTTCACGCATATCTCTTTCTCCTACAACTTCCTCAACTTCCCTTACCTAGGGTGCTGGTGTTAGGCAAGTCCTGGGGTTGAAAAGCCGCCCTGGATACTGCAAAAGCATTTGACGCTGTCACAATTTATTGAGTATGGTGTTCTCCCTCTACCATGGGGGTGTGACGGTCCTGCAAGCAAGCGCGAGTTATTGGGCGCGGGATTTGTCAGAGGGACCCATTGTCGTCACTCCTGTTCAACCTTGTTGTGGATACAGCCTTTGGCTTTTCAGAAAATTCTATAAAACGTTGGTCTATGGGTCGTCATAGGTCTGGGCGATTGATCCATGATTTTTGTTGATTGAAGTGACCGTTTAGATGTAGTAGCTGTTAAAAGTGCCAGTATTGCTTTTTTTTGAAAAAGTTGGAATCGTTACCTTTTTTCAAATACGGCTGAACTGATTTTGATGTTTTAGTAGATCATTGGACGCTAAATTTAATGGTCTTTCATTAAGTACGACTGATTTTTTTCTGTAGGATGCTTCCTTAATGAGCCATAAGCGAAAAACCACAAAAAGGTCGAACATTTCGTGGTTTTTAGCCCCCAAAAGTTAATCCCAACTAGAAAACGTTCGCAAAGTTCTAATTTCTCATACCTATTGGAGTGGAACGACATCGATTAAAACGATTTCCAGCTTGTTCGGATTTTTTAGGAACCAAAAACCAATGTTGCCTGGGCTAAACACAATATTCATGAATCCGTACAAGGATATACATATAGGTAGGTATAAGTAAAAAATTGCAATATTTTAAATACAAAACATTTTATTTTACAATTTTTGATTCTTAGTAATTAGGTTTGTATAAACAATCATTAGTGAACATTCAACGTGACTATTTTGGAGAAGACGTCCCTCACGATCAATATTTATGTTCACCTCCTCATCACCATTTGTAGAAGACGGTCCCTCATGATTAATGTTTAAATGCTCATCTCATCGTCACTGTCCTCCACGTCGTATATAGCTTTGGTAGGGTCGTCTTCTCCGTCATAAAGATTCAAGTATAGTTCCCTACAGATGGGAAGTATACATCAATCTTCCCGACAGAAGACAACCCTACCAAAGCTATATACAACGTGGGGGATGGTGACAATGAGGTGAGCATAAAGGGAATAGCAGTTGTTGCAAAGCAGGACTCCATTGTTCACCCATTTGCCTCAACTGCAAGGGCTAGTCTTATTCCAACACAGCTGTGGACAATAAACAAATTCTGTTCATTCATTTGCTCTGCGTCCCTTCATGCACTAGCACGATAGTGCGCTAGGGTATCAGCTGGGGCTGGCTCTTTGGTGGAGGGATGGGGAAGGCCATTTTGAGATGTTTTCCAACCCTAGCTGGCAGGATTGAGGTCCCATCCATATCACTGCTGCACTTGGAAATAGTTCTGCACGTAAAGAGTGCTAATGTTTGAATGCATTTGTCGGGGGCAGGACAGCTAGTTAAAAGTCGTACTTCGTTCTCGTAAAGGTCGTAGGAGTACTTTGAGGAACATTTCGAATCTGGAGCCTTGTACAGATCCAAGTGCCGTGAAACTCCTTGGGTTCAATCTGGTACAAAATGTTCCACAAAGTACTCTCGAAGACCAACTCTAACTTGCTGTTCTGCCACCAACAAACGCATTTACACATAAGCACTCTTTACCTATCTATTTCTAAGTGTGGCAGTGATATGGAAGGGAGCTCGATCCAGCCAGCTGGGGTTGGCCTTCCCCCCATTACCTCCAAGCCACTCCCAGCTGATACCCTCACTGTCAGCAAGTGCATGAAGGGATGCAGAGGAAATAGCGGTTGTTGCAAAGCAGGACTTCATTGTTCACCAATTTTTCTCAACTGCCAGTCTTATTCCAACACAGTTGTCGACATGAACAGATGGGAACTATACTTAAATTTTTGCAATGGAGAAGACAACCCTACCAGGGCTGCAAACGATGAGGAGGATGGAGATGATGAGGTAAACTTGAACATAGATAGTGAGGGACTGTCTTCTCCAAAACAGTCATTTTGAATGTTCACCAAAGATTGTAAATACGTATACCTAATTATAAAGAATCAAAAATTGTAAAATGAAAGGTTTTGAATTATAATATTGCAAGTTTTTACTTATACCTACCCATAATCCCAGTATGGATTCATAAACTAATTAATTGTAACATGTTTAATTAATTAAATTATATTTATTAATTAAAGCCATATAGGTATTTCGTTAAATTAATAATTAAATGTTGTTAAATTTATTAATTAAAAGTAATTAATTTGCAGTAATATATTTTGTTAAGTGAACGGTCAATTTAATCAGAGTGCATTTTGAAATCGATTTGATCAGGAATGCAAAACAATGGAATGCAAAACGAGTGACTTAGTGAAAAATCTGTTCAATAAAAATTTTTGATTTATGCGCAAATTATCAATTAAAATCGATCAAATTTGAAATTCGTGGTGACCATTGAACGAAGAATTTTATGCTCTTCACCTTTCATTCAATATGTTTCTTATTTGCAATAGCCGTTTTGAATGAGAGGAGATTGAAAAGTGATAAAATGAGAAGATCACCCTAAGTGAAAAAAAAAAAAAATTTTAACAACCGATAACGATTGTGTTACCGAACCAAATTTAAAGTTTCAGTACATCATTCGACGCAATTGATGTACTTTGATTTATTTAGGACAAGTTTTTTCGGTAGGAAGCTTACTTTAGACCGAAAAAGCCAAACAAATTAGAGGCTTTTTTGCTGTAAAAAGTTGAGCTCACCACCTGTGAGGGTGCAAACTTTGATGACTCTTATTCACTACCAACCAATGGTATTAAAACGATTTCCAGCTTTCCTGGAATTAAGTCACCATTAAAATCTTATTGTACTGTAGCCTTGTTTTACCTAAGTAGCCTCCCCTTGTGTATGATTCCTTGTATCTATGAATATTGTAGACTTGCGAACTTAATCAATCGCAATGAAGTTGTGGACACCCATTTCAATAAGAAGAAAACGGAATAAAAAGAACCCGTTAAGTTAAATCGATAAAGTTAAAAGTTAAAGTTAAATCGATTTCGACGGTTGGCCCATCATCAGTAACAAACAACAACCATTCGGTACTTCTCTCAGCCCTGTCACTTTTCTCGACCAATAGGATTACAGTTCCCTTTCTCCTTTGACTACATAATCTGTGCTTTTTTTGATGTACCTTCAGTTCTTGTTTATTATTATTACTGACGGTCCTAACCGTCAAAATCGACTTAACTTTGAAACTCATTATTTTCATTTAAATAGACAAAGTTTTTCATTAACTCTGTTTTCTTTTAGCGAATTTTCGAAGAAAATGAAGCTATTGCAATGGCTTTAAAATTTAAAACATGAAAATTTTCTTCATGGAATATGTTATATACATATATGGATACTAATAACTAATATCTTTCATTTTATTTTCAACAATGTTTTTTTGCTCACAGGGTAGCAGGGATAACATGAGTATAGTTTTAGTCACATTTCCTGGTGCTCCAAAACCTTCTCCTGAAGCTATAAGGAAAGATAAAGCATTGAATTCAATACTAGATAAAATTGTTAGAGGTGAGTGTGGCTTCTCTATATACCTATTAGTGTCCTTGAACACTTCTTCTCATTTATTTAAACGGTGCTCTCTTCTCCTTCATATATATAGAGATATGAAGTTTATGCTTCTATTGTTGTAACGAATTTTGCCATACTTTGCGTTAGAAACCTAAATTGAGAACCCCCCTTTTTACTGCAGATTCGGATTCTACACCAAATTTCATGAATTTTTGACCCCTCAGTCGATTTTTTTGACCGCTCAGGACCCGCCTCCTGAGCGCGCAAGCACTTGAGTTGCTCACCTCTGAATTGTGCACTGTGTTCCTTTCGGACCAAGCATGTAGCCTGTGTCGCCCCGACCGAACAACCCCGTACTAAATTCGCTCATGTTCCTCTTGAGCACAGATCTGATTGAGCATTGAATATGCTTACCAATTCGGAGGTGAGCGGCTCAACTTTAAACGCCCTCTCAATAGCAAAACCTTTCAAAATGCTTTTAAATAGCTACGGATGGTTCTAAGCAGCCAATCCGACCTCCCAATAACGTGAGGCCAGTGAGGGATTGAGAGCACTATTTTTCGGGATTTCGTTGCCTTGTTGGATTAGAAGTGAGTCTGTTGTGTCTTTTTGAAAGACACAATATTTTCAATAGGTTTTGTGGAGAAGTGCTGTCTTCTTGATTATTCTTATTTTCTTCATTTAGGTACTTGGTTCTTTGTATGTTTAAGGGAAACTGTAATTTGATGTGGAGAATTGTTAACTTGATTCGAGAAATCGAAAATTTGATGTGGAAAACCTTTAATTCAATTAAGGGCCTGCAGAACGACAGGCTCAGAAAGTTCCCCAAACGTCCCCATACGCAGCTCAAACGAAATCCTTTGTATTATTTTTCACATTCATGATTTTGAAAATTTCTCCATGTGTGTATGTTATACAATCATAATGGGGAACTTGCATGGTTATTTTTTATTCTGTAATTTGAAAGATCTTAGTGAGGGCTTCTCAAAAAGGTGCTATAAGAGGGGTATCTGTCGATTGAAAGTTACCAAAAATGGGTTTTGTAATTTAAACCTAACTGGCGTCACTGACCTCAGTAGTTGTTATGTAGTTGCGATTGTACAACATACGTACATCGAGGAAACTTCAAAATCACACCGTGAAAAATAATACAAAGGATTTTGAGTGTGCCCTTAATTTTTCAGAAATGTTATATTAAATGAATATGCTATTAACCCTAGAACGGTACACTTCAAAGCTAGTCTGTTGTTGTTAACTAAGTAAAAATGACGTTTTGGCGCTACTCTTCGAAGAAATTGGTTTACATCGGGACAAATGGTATATTCGGGATCAGCGTGAAATTTCCTATAAGAATCACCCACCAAATCGGTTAAAATTATTCTTTGAAAATTCGCTCATCAACTCATACTGCATGAATGGAACTTTCCACTACCTTGTAGGTATCACAAATTTACGAAAAATTTGCATTTATTAGTACACTACGTAAAAATGACGTATAGGCTTTTATCAATCAACTGCTGTCACGTGGTCTAATTCATCCCAGGACACCTTTCATTGTTTCGCGCCACTCATGCTGCATGAATGGAACTTTCCACTACCATGTAGGTATCACAAATTTACGAAAAATTTACATTTATCAGTACACTACGTAAAAATGACGTATATAGGCTTATCAATCACCTGCTTTCACGTGGTGTAGTTCATCCCAGGACACCTTTCCCAGTTTCGCGCCACTTCGCTACTAGTTTCCCAAGGCACTGGTGAATGTTGTGCGCTCAGGCAATAAGGAGGGGTGGGGGAGGCAGAAATTCCCCACCCACATGTAAAACTTACGTAGTGTACCATTCTAGGGTTAACGAGAGCATTAATTTCCCTTATAGCATTGGAGCAACATCTCACAAAATATTACTAAATTTGTTCGTATATAAATAGGGATAGGAAGTTTATGCTAGGAGCATGAACACATAGGGCGGGATTTATAGACGGTCCTCGAGTATCAAGAAGACCTTTAGATGGCTTTCAAGGATTCCTTAAATTCCAAATTTCTGACTCGAGGACCGTGTATAAATCCTGCCCATAATGTTTTCTAGAATGCCTCGTTAGCCTCCATTCAAGTAAACGTGTGTATCTTAACTCCATTAGTCAAATTATAGTAACATTAAACAAATTTCTGAACGTCCTTTAAAAACTTTGCAGCCTTGAAAATCTATTATTATTTCACCAATAATTTTGTTGCCTATAGATAGCTCTTAGTTTTTTCTTTTACCCAAAAATATGGTGTTATACCTACTATAAGTTATCATACTAGGTATGTCTTTCAACAGTATGGAAAACATAATTTGCTCCAGGAAAAAAATCTTCCAAGTCAAATTAGACCTGATAAAGTTCTTTTGAGCCGGAATCACTTTGATTTAGGTAATATGAGTAAAATTAGTCTACCCCTAATTTAAGCAGATGACGCTAGAAGCCCATGAATGGATGAATAGAATGGAAAGGTCCGTACATTAAAATTATGGAAAGTACTGTGTTGATCGGCTATCAACATTGTGAAATTCTATCCCTGTTATGAAGAAAAAATGGCTGCCAAATAGGGACATTTTTATAATATGATTTTCAAAAATTCCTAATTGAAGCTGTGGAGCATTAATTCTGAGTTCATTCAGTACAAAAAAAAAAAAAAAAAAAAAAAAATCAAATTCTGGCGTGTTCCATGTAAGACATTGCATCCCACTCGCTTCATACCTCTCAGCTCACATTGGAAATTGGTACCATTAAGGGTACGACAGGCTCGAGAAGCGCCCCAATGCAGCTCAAAATCCTATTTATCTTTCTTCACGTTTGTGATTTTGGAAATTCCTTGATATATGTATGTTATTCAATAATAATCACATACTCTACGATGTGAATCAAGTTTATTGCTTCCGAGTCTACCAAGGTAGCGGAAGCATTGTTTTCACTTTTGGGATGTGAACATTTTTTTATCTCCAAAATCAAAATTTCAACTCGCGTTTTACGTTTTAGACCTTCCTGAACAATTTTGGTTAATACGTGTCTGTCTGTCTGC
>JAEMON010000001.1:15917166-15929149 GCA_030264115.1 Lygus lineolaris | reverse complement strand
GAGCGATTCTTGGAAATGTGGTGCTAATTCTGAATATCCCGTATGTTCCAATATTTGAGATGGTAATTTTGTAGCCATTACCTACAATAGCTTCATTTTCTTCAAAAATTTGCTGGATTATATTAGATGGGGACCCTATACTAAGAGGAGTGAAACATGGTAGTACCTACCTATCAATATTTTCTCTCGGAATTCCGACGCCCTTAGCACTGGAAACCCTTAATTATGTTGAATCAGCTCACCTTCCACCCTCCATTGGCATCACCTTGTTTACAAATTCAAATTTGCAAACAACATCTTATACTCAAGAATTTACGTATACGTTAAATTTATGATATCTATTATACTATAATAAAATCTTTGGTCTAGAAATTTTGTTTATCCTTCAATTCAGAAATGTACGTTTTCCAAGCGATGTTAACTCTGCTTTCCAAAGTAGAATCATGGAAGAAGGAGAATCATGGAAGAAGGAGACCCAGTTTTGAGAAAAACACATTCAATGTTTTTAAGCTGAACCACAGCCAATTTTCAGTATTCATTGGCCGCCAGGAAGCAGTTGAAACGCTGTCGACGACTCACCTCACTTGTTATTTCGTTTTTCAGGTGTTATATTTTGAGTTGACGCTTTAGAAACAGTCACAACTCAAAATATTACAGAGACGAGTCAGGAACACAAAACTCGGAAAGTGAGCATTTTTTTTAAAAAATTTTTTACGATTAAAAACTGTTTTACAGTGAGGGACAACAAAAAAGGGTTCAATCCTGATTTTTAAAAGCTATCTGATACTATGGACTGAATTCGAGCTCAAAATAACAAATTTTAAGGCGGGATCAGTTTTTCGCGTTTCCTGAAAAATGAGGAGTTTTGAGTTGTAACACTATTCTCGCAAGGGAACAATATGTAGGTATGTACCTACGATTTTTAAAGTAAGGTATTTATAATATCCCTGTATTAAAATGTACTCCCATTTAACATCCATGAACAATTTAGTGTTATCCGATAACCGATATATACCGTAAACCACCGACTATGGTACATTCGAGGTGACTATGGTACCTACAACGACGTTTTTCAAATTCAAATCCTCTTGGTGGGCTTGAAAATGGCTCGAACGGTCTAGTTATTTTATTCTTGTAGAGAGTGCGTGGTTGAAGCAATTCCTATCAACGAAAACCTTCTCCATGGGTTCTCACGTGCTTGGCGGGAACAAGTGATGATAGCTGAGAACACCTTCAACACCTTACTTTTACAAGTCGTGCTAGTTTACAAGTGTCAAGTGTGTGGTTGCGGATAGTATGAAAATATACTATGAAGTGATTTATATTTGTGAATAAAATTATTGTGATCCACGTTAGAAATGCCCAAACATTGTTGCCTGGCAATGGTGTGAAGCGTTTTTGATAGGATTTATGAGCTTAAAAAGTTAGTGTACCATAGTCACCCCACAACACGGAGTGAAACTAGTTCAACTTTTACGATTAATTACTACGCTGATCCTCTATCTAACAAAAATAGTTCAGACCGTAGAAAAACTCGTTTATAGATGTAGTTTTTGAAATAAATACGATCCGAGCGATAATCCTGCTATATGAGGTCGAAAAAGTCCAAAAACTGTACCATAGTCCATTTACGGTATCTGCCTATTCGTTTCCCACATCTCGCCATGGTGGCTGTCTTTTTACTCGTCCTATTTTTATCCCTGTTCATCCAGTATTTAATTCTGTATTTAAACGTAGTTTACATCAGTATTGGTACTGGATGGCGTTTAGTATCAAAACCGGATAACTTCACAAAACCAAATTTTACAGGAGAGGCTAAAGTTCATTTAGGGCCACGTTAAATTCATTAACCAACACAACAGTTTGCCCCACTGTTTCTCATGGTTTTAGTCCAGTTTTGAACCCAATATTTTGGGAGAATGAAGTTCTTTGGTCAAACTTGTGAAAAATGTGAAAAAAACGAATTTTCGAAATTTTGGAGTTATCCGGTTTTGATACCAAACGCCTCTATTGTGCAACAACAACAATTTTCCCAGGTACAGTTATACTTATTTATCCACGGAACGCAGGACACGTGGTTTATAGATTTGATTTCCTTATAACTTCGAGTTCGAGATGCAGCTATATTTTCTTGTGGGGATGACTAATGTAGGTAATGGTGCATCAATATTATTGGTGCAGTCAGGCACCAATAATGGCAATATTATTGGCGCAGTGGTGGTGGTATTATGGGGCATTCCATTTCAGTGTTCATTTATTCACTTGCAAATTGTTTTTCAGCAATTAAATACAACAAATTGGAAATTTTCAAGTTATTTTGGTCTCCACGAAGGTGCCTTACATTAGTGGAAGAAATAAACAAATTTCATTCGAAATCGAAATGTCAACTTGCAAGCTTTCTGAACAATTGTGGTTCTGTGTTTGTCTGTCTGAATTCAATTCCTTGTCCCGACTGATAAACTATTAGTCTGATTTTGATGAAAAATTTTGTGATTGGAAGGGTTCCTAGCCTCTACAATCCATACAGGGTCCCTCATGATTTTCATCGCCGGCGTGTGCGCATTCGCGAAGGTTAATTACCTCCAACTAATTTTTTTAGGATAGCCTCTGAATTTCATCGTGATTGAATCAATAATAGCCGCTGGGCATGCGCTAACTTGAAATTTCTTGCCAAAGATTGAATTCTGGAACTATTCAATCAATGTTGATGACATTTCTGGACTTATCCATCCGGATCACCCAAACTATACAACACAATGAGTAATAATTTGCAACGTTTTTCTTCGTTTAGTTATCTATATCATTGAAGTACATTCCAGTTTTTACCAAACGATGTTTTTCAAGAATTTCACGTTCACTAATGTTTATTGTTCTGTCCTATTTAACTGAAATGGAAACTCCACCATGAAGGACCTACTCTCTACGCTACACAAATGAGCTTCACGTACACATCCAAAAATATATTAATTAATCATTTGATGGCACAAATTTAATTTATCACGTTACGTTTTTCAGTAGCAAGCAGCAGGTATCACCTCATCATCAGGATTCGTGTAGGAATTTGGTATCATAATACATAGGTAGTTCATATTTTTGGTCCTGACATCACATGTCTATGAAATTAATCTATAAATAGATACCTATAAGATGTATTTCTATGTGTTCTATTTCTATGTCTCCCAGTTTCGGTCGGTAGCCCAACTCGCAGGTTCCTCCAAAAAATTCGGTGGACATTCCTACAATGATGATTGTGACAAACCACGTAGATATCTACGTTGTTTACTTCACTAACCGTAACTACTCATCGTACATCACAGAACCAGGCTCTGACGTGTTGAGGCTGCGATCTTGAAAATGGAACATGTTAAAAATTCATTGCTGAACTGAAAGAAGAATTTAAAATAACAGTGAAACAAGCATCCTACTATTTGGGTATCGAACTGGACCGAAGACAAGACGGTTCAATCCAAATTCACCAACAGGCTTACATACAAAGGATCCTGGAAAGATTTGGTATGATTGACTGTCGTCCTGCACCAACTCCAATAGTAAAGGAGGGTTCACAGACAGGGAAAGTTGAAAATGACAAAGAAAAATTTAACTTCCCTTATCGACAAGCAGTGGGAGCATTGATGTATTTAATGATTGGTACAAGACCAGATATTGCTTATGCTGTCGGCGTTGCTTCAAGGACTATGGACAATCCATCCAAGGAAGATTGGGTGAAAGTCAATCTTTCGCTACTTGAAGTGAACAGCACGACTCGGCATAGTGTATCGGCGAAATTTCAAGCAAGGAGTAATCGAAGCCTACAGCGATGCAGACCATGCTGGAGATACGTCGTCTGGTCGTTCCACAACCGGAGTTGTTTGTTTGCATGCTGGAGGTGCAGTATCTTGGCTGAGCCAGCGACAGCCTTCAGTATCAATCTCAACAACGGAAGCTGAGATAGTCGCAGCAAGTGAGGTCTCAAGGGAGCTAGTATGGCTGAAACGCCTACTCAGCGAAATCGTCAAACTTCAAGCCAAACCGGAGCTACATGTTGACAATGAGGCTGCAATACGCCTGTCTCAAAATCCGGGGTTCCATCGACGAACGAAACACATCAGCACTCGTCATTTCTTCGTCAGAGAGCTGGTTTGCAACAAAGAAGTGTGGACATTAAAAAAATTGCAACCGAGTTTCAGCTAGCCGATGTTTTTACCAAGCCGCTGGCCAAACCGAGACTGAAGATGTTTCGGGAAGAGCTGGGCATGGTACCAGGAGATGAGGACAGGAAGACATCTGCCAATGAGGAAAAGTGTTGAAATTGGCATTGTTAATGTTGTATAAGTTACCTACTCAAAATTTAACATTTGGCCTCAGAACGGAAATTATTGAGTCTCGGTTGTGTTTATGATTGTTATGATAATATAATCATTATTGCATTTTTTGTAAAAGACAAAAAGAAAAATATACAGTTCGGGTTCTCGATTACCTGGAAAATTTTGACGTGGGCAAGGTCGTTAGATTCTGTTCTTCGCAGGTATCTTTCGGGCGAATCATTTCCTTAGGGGAGGCGCCAGATTACGTGGTGGTCGATTTCTGTGCCTAACATCGTTCAACTCGCTCGAAATTTTCATCCTGGCTTTCCACTAATCTCCAGGTTTTCTCGCGGATACCGGTCAAAAACCCCACATCTACCATGAAAATCGGCTCGTTTGTGGCCACCTGTTAGGTTAGTTAGTTTTAGGTTAGTTGGGTTTTAGTTAGTTAGGTTTTAGATTAGTTAGTTAGTTTTTGGTTAGTTAAGTTTTAGGTTAATGATTAGTTTGGAACCGTAATTAGGAAGTTTTTGGGATCTTATAGATTTATTACCTACTGTCGATGTGACGTCATCATAATCCTAAGACACGAGGACTAAACACACTTAAGTGCGCCATTGTATAGCCTTTTACAAATAACTAAAACTTTCTCACATGGTACTAAACCTTTCTCAAGTTGAATTTAACCTTTTCACAAACAATCAAAACTTCCCCTTTAATTGAAAGCAAAAAAAGGTTTAATTGAAAGTGGAAAACGTTTAATTGAATGTGAAAACGGATCAATTAGATGGGCAAATGCTTTATACCACAGCCTCAACAGTCCCTTCAGAAGCAACATCATTCTGTAGCTTATAACAACTTTCAATATTAAATTGTGTTGCTGGTTAGTTATAAACTGTTTAGGACCTTTTCTGTTATATACCCTTTTTTCGACGCCTGGTACCTACCCTACCAATTTCTTGAGTAAGAGGCTCCACTTCATAAAATACACTCAAGAGCCGCCATTGCATAGAACACGTAGAAATTAATGTACCTACATGGGTGAAGAACCCTGCTCTTGAAAGTTGATTTGCCTATTTTTTTTAACGAATAAAAAAACATAAAAAAACAAGAGAACATTCTCAAAAAAGTGAGTATGTTGTGTGATAATTATTAGAACGTACACTAGCTGTCCGTGAAGATTTTATAAATGGAACACGTTTGGTGGGAAATGGTAACAGCTGAAAAGAAAGATAAACTGTAGTGGAAAAGCATTGAACTGAATAAAACGGGTTTCACGTCACTGAAGACGGGTGTAGCAGTGGAATTACAGCAGTTGCTCACTGATTCAATGATGAGCGGGTAGTATTCATTCCAAAAGTCCACGGATTTGTAGTCGAAGGATGAAGAGTCGCTCATATTGAATGTTTTGTCCATGATGAGAAGTCGAGGGTTGATGTTTGTGAATCTTTCCCAAGGTGTAGCGGTTTTCTTGTTTTGAATGGGGACGGAGTACCGCGTGAAGTTGCCCAAAAGGCTCATGACGATGTCCGACGTCTTCTTGTCGATGTTGTTCCAGATGATTGGTGGATTGATGGTCGTCCAGTAGGGCATGCCCCAGAAGATCGGGAGATCGTACTGGTGGGGAACTCCGATCCACTCCCTGTTCACCGACATCCCGGTTGACTTCATCTTGTAGTCGAACCTATAGAGGTAAGTGATCGTGTCAGTTGAGCTCACAGCCATTCCTAGAGCGTAGGTCCCAGCCCCGAACTTCCTATCCGTGGCTAGCTCTATGTACCTCTTCCTGAACAACGACTGGTCTTCATTCATCTCTGGAGAGCTCGGTGTGTAGTGGAAGAGAATCGAGTTGACCACGAAATCCTCATTGAGGGCACATCCCGAATCATTTCCCAATATTTTCAAAGCTTCGAGGTGCAACTCGTCATAGAATATCTTTGCGACGGATTCCCTAAATGTTTTTCTATTCACAGGAAAATTGTCTAAATCTGATGTATCCAAATCTTCCATATCAGTGAAGCCTGCCATCAAAGGCACTTTGTGAATTCTCTTGGTCATGAACATTTCCTTCGGCTCATCTCTCAAAAATGGGTTGTCTTCAACGAAGTATCCATCAACTACTGGACCCCACCGCCACGGTCCGTATTCCTCGCCTAATTCGCCAGGCAGCTCCTCACTGGCCTTCTTCAACGCTGTTACGTCCAGGTTTCTGAGGCAGTCCTCAATCTTTTCTCTAGTGCAACCATACTCTTGTTTGAGGAAGTAGTTGACGATGATGTTGCGCCTCGGCTGGACGATGGAATCGGGCAAAAAGGCGTTTCCACTCATGGCAACAGCTTTATGAAACTTCTTGGCCGACTGTTCTGACACCAAATGCAACGTGACGCTAGTCCCACCGGCGCTGTGGCCCCAGATCATAACGTCATTCCGGGAGCCGTTGAAAAGGCCAATGTGGTCTTGGACCCAATCCATTGCAGCTACTTGATCCATGAGGCCAAAATTTCCAGGGATATCATCGTTCTCCAGAGACATGAATCCAAATATGTCAAGCCGGTATGATGGTGCCACAACAATTACCTGCAATAGCAAAAAAAAAAAACACAGAATTTTACTATTGCTACCAAATTAGTGATGAAGTTATTGGCTGGAAATTTGGTAAAATACAGTGGCCACTCAAACAATAAACCTGTCTTCAATCATACCCTGTATTCAAACTCGAACCCAAACTATACTTTTTTCGAACTCAAACCGACAAGTCCGAAAAATTCGAACTTGAACCCGAACTTTCGTTCATCAAGAACTGTTCAAATATCATTGATGACGGATTGGTCCCTATAACGTGAACATCCAATTTTTCAAGAAATAATAAGTTATTCATTTGAAGACCACAGGGGAAGAACGATACATGTCACATTTTTTTCGCAAATGACTTTTTGATGGTACGCGATAGCTTGAAGTGAGGCGAATGCAATGCGACTATCGTTTGTGGGGAACAATGATAGAAGATACGTAAAAAAGCGAGTGAAAATAGGTGTACGAAGAACGATATTCTTCGAGCGCTTCAGGGGAAAACTGATCCAACTTTCTACTGACGATTCCCTCTCCCCTCTTTACAAAACACCGTTTCTATGTTTCACGTTTCTGTTACCTGTTATTCAGTTCTGTGCTCTGTACTGTGTTACCTGTTGTTCAGATCTATTTCCTGTTCAAAGTTATTCTTCCCCACCCCCATTACGAACCAAAAAGCTCCAATAAAGACGAGACCTCTTCGTGAGCTGAGATTTGAAGTCCATCCATCATCTTCGAGTAGTTATTGCGTTTTTTTGTAGAAAACATGCGCTGGTGAACAATTAGAAAAAGCTGATATGTACAGTTCTTCCCCTGTGGTCTTCATTAATTTATCAAAATGGAAAAAAAGTCCGCCAGCTGGGTGGGCAGTAGGTATAGGTTCTTCAGTTTTGTGACATCCACGTATAGAACCATTCAGTGAAAATTTGAGCGAATTTGGAAAGATAGTTCCGGAGTCATCCCTATGACTACAAATTTCAAGTTTTCGCATACGCAGTATTTATTACTGGCCCAATCGTGACGAGATTGGTAGGTAGTTGTCCTTTAGTCAGCCTCCAACTACCCTCCAAATTTGAGTGAAATCGGTCCATTAGGAACTGAGAAATCGGAGTTCAAGGGAATTCACGTTTGCACATGTGCACAAGCTACCCTAGAAGACCGTCTTGGGTCTAGTCCGCGTAGTTCCTGAAAAATTCACCTAAATTGGTCGAGTAGTTCCGGAGTTATGCCTGTGACAACGAACGCAGTTTACGCGTATTAATTACTGATTCGATTGAGACGAATTCAAAGGTAACTGTCTGGTGGGAACGTCCGAATACTCTCCGACTTTGAGCAAAATTGGTCCATTAGGAACTGTGAAACCGGAGTTTCAGGAAATTCATGTTTGCACATGCGCACAAGCTACCATTGGACCAACGGTAATAAAATTCATAGGAGACCGTCACAATAAAATTCACCCGGACAATCCCTCAAAATATCGTTAAAATCAGACCATAAATTCATATAGTTTTGCCTGGGACAAGGATGAGCAGCACAGTCCACAGACAGACCGGCAGACATAAAAAAGCCCTGAAGGCAGGTGGAAATGTCTCATTTTGAAGGACAAACATGTTTTATTTTCAATTTCTTGCACGAATACGTAGCTTCCCACCTTCGGTAGTGGGGAAGCAAAAATTGAGTGGTGGGGAATTCTAGAAAACTACCTACTCCTTCCCCATTTTTAAGAATTCAAGGTATGTACATGTATCTACCTATTACCTGTATCATGATCCGGTATCATGAGAGGGCACTGTTCCTGGAATCGAGAGTTTGCAGTGGATATTAGAAGTATGTTCCAGGAAGGTCCTATAGTGACCTCGAGCAATCTTCTTGAAAGAACGAAACACTCGGATGGGTTCAATCATATTTCACGCTGATCGTTGGTTACTTTTTATCGGACATGTTCGAAACATTAGTTGAAATAAAGTCGAAACCTTACTCAAACATCTTATAATAAAGTTCGCGAACTTTTATGGCTCGAGTTCGAGAAGAAGATATCCGGTTCGAGTTCGAATATTTTGGAATTTGCAGTTCGAATTCGGTTCGGAAGTTCCAGAGTTCGAATGCACCCCTAAGCCCGCGTGGCAACTTGCTATTCTTCACCCGAAGACACTGCGATTTCAAGAACTGAGAAGCTTTTTGTGATGTAACCACAAAGGAGAGAGAAGTGAATTATTAAATTAATTGCAGTTGTGTGCGCATTTTCGGGGGTCGGAGGATTGTTTCAATTACTGTGTCCTACCCGACTGTGCCACTTGTTGTGGACGGGAAATCGTTAGAAAATTAAGGTACTTCCAGGGGGTTCGAACCTTATTGACACAGCAGAATCTGAAGGATACCGCTACATGACACCGTTTAGCCACCTCGGTCATCAATGACGATTGTATGTCTCTCTTACTACTGAGGGTTGAGCTTTCGTTCACAACATTTCCCACAATAAGTGGCACAGACAGGGTGAGCACGGTTATTGGAACAACCTTCCGACTCAACAAAAGGCGCACACGACTGCAATTAATTCAACAATTAATTTCTCTCTCTTTTCTGCTCACACCAAAGAACGTTTCTCAGGAACACAGTTCTTAAAATCGCAGTGTTGTTGTAAACGAGATGTTTAGCGATGCCTAACAAGTAACATATCGCACAAAACATTGACCGCCACTGAACCAATATAACCCACCCAATACAACATAACCAATCCCAAAAAAGCTGTGTTTTCGAGCTTGACTACCAACATTTGATTTAGGATCGATTTCATTGTCATTTTATGTGGAACGTAGACCCTGGAAAATACCTCCAAAATAGGATCTAACCCACAGTATTATTCAGATAGGTACCAAAAAAATATTTTATTGACTAATCCATACATTGTTCAGAATAGCTAGTTAAAAAGAAGTGCATTTTTGGACCTCGGAAGTGATTTTTGGTAAACTTTAACTGCAAGGCTGAATGTTGGTTTTTGAACTTTGGATGCCTAGCTATTTAAAATCACCACATTTATGGCGATTTTGGCTTTTGGGTTGGCGTCATCAACCTCTCGCACAAGGTTCCTCCCTACCTTTTGCTTGATGACGAAGGCCGTAGGGTCCCAGAGGATCGGAGTGCCAGAGCTGAAGTCTCCCGGATGGAACCAGATGACGACAGGCCAACCCCCGCTGTCCATCGGTGGCCTTCCTGCACATTAATCATCCACATATCACGAAATCATCATATTGGTCGACACTACATAAAAAACAAGTAGGCACAAATTGGATTTGAAGAAAGGCTACAGAGTTATACGGACAAGTTTTCGGCAAGAAACGTGAGGCAAAACCTGTTTTTCCAAAAATTGACGATTTTCGCTGGTGAGTATCTCAACCACTATACCACATAGAAAAAAGTTGATGTAGCCATTTTGTAGGGAATTTAAAGCTCTTTAATTTTTGGCAGAATAATTGTTTTTGTAGTATGCGCCGTTTGTGAGTTATAGGCCAAAAACCGAAAAATGGGACCTTTCCACCCCCCTCCACCCATGAAGCGGAAGGGGTAGGGGAGGGGACTTTTAGTATGTTTACCTCCTAACTCCCCCCAACACATTCCCGAAGAGAAAAACTCTCCCCCCTTCAATGTCGTCTACAACCCTTTCATTGACTGGACTATATAAACATGCTCTTTCTTTAGTTTTGTAGGAGTAGGTACAATAAATTGAAGGGGTGAAAGTGGTGTAAATTAGTTTTTGACCAATGTGACTATCGGTATATTCTAGAGCTACTTATGGTAATAAGTTGTAAGGAAAAGTGAAGTAAGTAAGTCATAAAACTCATCTTCTTTCACTTTCACCCCTTAAATTATAGACAGCATATTTATTTTGCTTTGGCTCGCTAAACTTAGAAAACGTGAAACGCTTTACAGGCTTAATTACTTAAACGAACTACAGGTTGTGTATTATTTTGCGGGAGGTTGCCACTTTACTCCCTGGGCAAAAATTTGTCGACAGTTTACTCCCAAAGGACAGTTGATAATTTCCAGAAGATGTTTGGGATCTCCTACTAGCTCGTATGTTGGTACGATTCGGAGAACCAGAACCTAGTAAAGCTGATAGGAGGCGAACTAGTTATTTGTGGACAATACAGGGTGCCTCATGTTCGGTCGCACCACCGGCCAGGGATCGATTCTAGAGGTCATTTCCAGCAAAAAATGTCTCTTAGAGTTTTTTTTAACGCCCTATTTTCGTGAGTTTTTTCAATTTTAAGATTTGTGTTTTCTTTCGACTTTATATCACTAAAACAGCCATAACTCCCTTAATTTACAGTGTAAAGTTGAAAGTAAATATACCATTGGAAAGAGCGTTAAATTTCCTATCGCCTTGATGAAAAACAAAGTAGACAACAGTAGACAAGATGGGTGAAAAATGAACTTGAAGAGGAAAAATTAACAAATCTTGAAAATCACCACTTTCTTTCAATCGCTCATAGGCCCCTGCCATCTAGCATGTAATTTTCGTGCTGTAAACCTAAAAGTTGGCCCAAAATCTCAGCTTTCCAACGGTGTACTTTGTTTTAATATTGGTGCGCCAATTAAGGGAGAAAATTGTGTTTGAATGCAAAAAAACGAGGGGTTTTCAAGGAAATCGACCTGACCATGACTTGAGGAGTTAGGTGTCGTTTTCCAGGTAATTTTTAACGCTGAATCGAATAGTGACACTCAAGATTCATTTTGACTGATGTAAAATCGATTTTTTCGATAAAAATAGTGATTTTTTGGACATACCAGCGTCTCAAAACCATATTTTGTTGAGCAAGTGAGCAATTGAGGTAAATCTGAGCAATAATTATTTGGAAAAATTCAATCAACACACAAACATTACTAAAATATGAGTCGGGTGTGCTATGACAATACTATGCTCTTTCTTTGAAGATTACTGGCCAGTTTATCAATTCTCTAGTTAAAACTTATGATGGTATGTCACTGAGCTCTCAAAAGATAGCGCCTGGATCGCTGGCCACCAGTTCCCGCTACGTTCTTGTTACGGCTGATTAGAGGCTTCTCTGAGATGTTGTGTCCATTCACGAGCTGTCACCTGTAGTCCAGGCAAC
>JAEMON010000001.1:15897381-15910303 GCA_030264115.1 Lygus lineolaris | reverse complement strand
AGCTATACTGCCCACCCAACTTGGCAGATGTTTTTTCTTTGTATGTTTTTTTTTTTAATGTTCAAGTACCTACCTACATGACGTTTGTATTTCCAATTTGACCTTTAACAAATAAAAAGGTATTTGGTTTGATTTGATTTGGTGATCAGCGTGGAATTCGCTATTAGAGCACCAAGTATTGAGATCCAATTCAGAGGTACCCTGTATAAACCCAATTATTTTGTCACGATAAGCAAGTCATTCACCACCGAAACCACAGCACGTGATATCCTCAACAGAAAGAATTTTCCGAGGGATGGAACTTTTCGTCCAAACTTTAACCACTTGGAATGGATGCCGCAGCCCTTTAAGGTTTAATTGCCGCCGAGAGATAAAAAGATTAATCAAAACAGTAAGTTTGAGAGGGGCGAAAGGATTTTCAACAAAAAACCAGCACGCGAAGTTCCATTCCGGTGACCAATTTGTATTTCAAGGTGCGGAGGGCACTTTTGGGTTTCGGTCCTCCCTCCAAAACGGGGTCGCGATCGATTCATTTTCTTCTTCCACGATATCTCAGGGGTCCTAAACCCTTCGCCCACCACCAGGTTAGCCTCCACCTTTAACTCTTGTTTCTGATGAAAGGCACGTTGTTGTGGGGGGGTTATGGCGTGTTGGATATCTGTGTTCCAAATCGCCCTGCTCCCTCCCCCCTCACTCCTCATCCACCAACACTATCCAAAAGTAAAACAATCATCTATATCACTTGGTTGAGTGACGACGGCAATCACGAAGAATTCATTTCGCCAAACCTTTCCGTACAGTCGGCGGCATTTAAAAGGACGCTCTCTATTGTTTTAGGAAACAACCTGCGGCTACCGCAATGCTCCTCTGGGCGCCACTGAATTTGATTGATCAACAGGTGGTTCAAGGATGACCCCCCCCCCCCCCCCCCCCCCCCCCATTCATCATTCCAAGGGGTGACAACTTCCCCATTAGGACAATTCAGGCTTTCAGGCTGCAGTTATGAAGATCAACCCAACACATTTCGGAGATGATAGATAGTAGTTTTGGATTCGTATGGTAGACGTATGGTTGTCCGGATGCCGATTAAAAAACGTCTGCCAAGTTGGGTGGGCAGTATAGCTTCCTCACTTTTGTAACATGGACGTATAGAATCAATTAGTGAATATTTGAGCGAAATTGGTAGAATAACTGTGTATACAAAGGTGTATGAAACCTCAGTGGCGAGTATACTGCCCCCCAAAGAACATCTTAAAACAGGAAGCGGATGCATTTGATCAGCTGGGGAATAGATTCATCATAGGCGGAGACTTCAATGCCAAAAACGCAGTTTGGGGCTCTCGCATCACAAATGGACGGGGCCGCGAGCTCTATCAATATAATGTAACCAGTCAAAAATGCCAACATACTGGCCCAAGGACACAGCAAAAAAACCTGATCTAATCGATTTCTTCGTTTTCAAAAATTATCTGCGAACTACGTGCTTGTAGATGACTGCTACGATCTCAGCTCTGACCATTCTCCGATCATTCTCACGTTCAGCGAGCAAATCATTTAAAAAACCCATAATGCGGTTCTTATACGAACCATAAGACAGACTGGGACAAATTGAAGATTGAAATCAATCGGCATGTCAACCTAAACGATGTCCTAGACACTCCAGTCCTAGACACTCCAGCCAGTGTTGATGGTGAACTTGAGAAACTAGTACATGCCATACAAACTGTTGCTTGGGAGTGCACCCCTGAAATACGAAAGAAACTAAAGGGTATTAACTACCCATGCGAAATTATCGCTGCAATAAAAACTAAGCGTAAGGCCAGAAAGAAATGGCAATCTACACAAGTGGCACTTGAGATAGCTTGGCACAAGATTGATGGTAAGCTCATGCTCGAAATTCAAGAAGCTACCAATGGACACTACATCACGACACTGACAAGTGGTCGTGACACAGACTACTCATTGTGGAAAGCGATCAAGCATCTGAAAAGGCCTACTGTACAAGCTCCGCCCATCAAAGATGCAGCAACCGGAAAATGGGGCAAATGCAATAAGGAAAAGGCTTTCGCATGCCACTTGTCGAATATCTTCACTCCGAACCCTGTAAATCCAAATTATGACCTACTGAAATAACCTCAGCTATGTGATCTTGAGATGAACATTGGTCACTGTCAAAGAAGTACAACGTACAATCCAGACTGAAATCAATCCAAAGAAAGCACTAGGTTATGACCTGATTACGGGACAAGTCCTCAAGCAACTTCCAAGAAAGTTTCTCGTTAAGGTCACGAAAATTATCAATGCAGCTATCAAGCTTCGCCACGTGGAAACTGGCAGAAGTAATCATTGTTCCGATGCCAGGCAAGCCTGTGGAAGAGTTGACGTCGTATCAACCCATATCCCTCCTGCCAGTAGTCTCCAAGTTATTTGAAAAGCGTCTGCATAAACGACTAATGGAAATAGTGGAAGATTGCAATCTGGTACCTGCTCACCAGTTTGGATTTCGCCAAAAGCACTCGACCATCGATCAAGTGCACTGGATCACGAGCATTATTGAGAAAGCACTAGAGGAACGAGATGTTACACAAGCATTCAATAAGGTGTGGCATGAAGGACTAAACCACAATCTCAGAAAAATGCTCCCAGCCCAGTATGTGGAACTGCTGGAGTCTTACTTAACAGACAGATACTTCTGGCAGCGGATTTGGTCCGCTCTTGTATGTATTGTACACCAGCGATCTGCCTGAAAGAGAAGAAAACACCACAGCTAAATTAGCTGATGACCCTGCCATGTTGGCTGTTGGTAATGACAACCACGAATTATTTCCTACAGAACTGGACAGCGAAGTGGAGAATCAAAATGAACGATTCTAAATCGGCACACGTTAATTTCACCAACAGGAGAATCAGCTATAGACTAGTACACCTCAACAGCTGACTAATTCCACATGCCAATGAAGCCAAATACCTGGGCATGACGCTGGACGCGCAAAGGTGCGATGGAAGGCGCACGTCAAAAAAAAAGACGGGAGAACTTGTGCTCGAATTCAGGAAGATGTACTGGCTAATGGGTCGACGCTCAAAAATGTCGATTCAGAACAAAAGTTAATCAAGTCCCCAAACCGGTCTGGACTTATGGAGGGCAGTTATGGGGCTGCACTGCTCAAAGTAACCGACGCAAAAGAAGGAAGCCCCACGAATTGGTTCACATAATGGTATTTGTGAGTTGGGGAGGGAGTATAATCAGTGATTCCGCATCAAGTGCATTGAATAGCGCGCTAATTGTGTTCAAATAACAAAAGAGACTAAGTGAAGTATCTAAGTTTTATTTGTAATTCAAATAATCATAACATTTATGTTACTCAGAACAAAATTGATAATATTTGTAAAATTTGTGCAAAACAATTTTTACAAAAAAATTTTTAAAATAATTATAGCGAGGCAATCATACCTTCTGGAACGTAGATGTTGAGGTAGAGGCAGTCCTCCTTCTGGTGGGAGACGTTGAGGCCGGGCTGCTTGACGAGGAGGTTGAAGAGGTAGCGACCCATCGCCTTCTCGATGTTCTGCGTGACTTGATGGCAGGAAGGGCGGAAAGTGGTGGCGTTGAAGAGCGGCCGGTCGACGTCACTCGGCCAAGAGATTCTCTCGGGAGGCGAGAAACGCAGGTCGCCTACTGGTGGAGAGGCGTACGGGATCCCTGAAACCAATGACCGTCACCATTAGTGAGGAAACGAAAAAAAGGAAAGTTCCAATCATGCAGCATGATTTGATGAGCGAATTTTCGAAGAGTCCTTTTAATCGATTTGGTTGGTGATTCTTATAGGAAACTAGCTGTTTAGTCCCACATGTCGTGTACTCACTTCGCTCGAGGTTGGTTGTCCAGGTCGCGAACGCCCGCTTCGCTCGCGTGATTGGTTATGCGTGGTGCTACTACATAAACATACTATACCTCACCGTTCACCAAGTACGTACCTACCCATGTAAAAAAAAAAGAAAAACCTCACCCGTCGAATGGTGAAAATATGCAGGAACACATCAACTCTAATTGTTCAACACTTCACTCCGATACGTTCAACGTAATTAGTCGGGATGCGGCCTAGGAGAAAGGAATAACAGAACTACTCCATCAGGCCAAATGCTGTATTTTTTATGTTGAACATCACACGGCCGACCATACTACCCATGTCACTCGCGATTGGCTGTCCACATCCCGAACGCTGCGCGTCATAGGCCCTTTCTGCCTTAAGACAGCCTTTCTGAATAAAGACATACAAAAACCTCGCCGTTGACCAAGTTCAACAATGCTACTACAACAATGCAAACCTGTGATCGTAACCAACCATCAACCGAACTGCTTGACAACTGGGAAGCCAAAGCTGTTTAGAAATTATTAAGGCAATCTATTAATACGAAGTTTTCAATACCAAGTTTCAACGACCTTTCCCGATGTCTATAGAATCTGAACTATCTGGTACCGTTGGAATCGTCACGTAATGTTCTATTTGATAGGTAAACCTACTACATTCGAATTGGCTGTGAAAAGCTGTGAAATTACCAAAACCTTCCCTGTTACGAGTGTGTTTACTTACTCGAAGCCTCGTTCACGATGAAGGAGGACGTCCACAGATTTTTAACATAGGTACCCGCTGAATTTGTCCGAGACTCGATGATCATTCTGAAATAAGAAGGACATAAATCGGTCCAACCGTTTGGCTTTGCATAAGGAACAAAGAGACAAACTTCGAGTTTAATAGTTCAAAAATTTAAGTTTAATAGGATTTGGTGGTAGTTCCCAATATGAATTTCGTAGCATTCGGATCAGTATTAGATTACTGAGAATGCGCAAAAGTGAGATGTAATCCACGGAGAACTCTAGACTACTTGTTCATATAGGTATCATTTTTGAAAACTTTTTCTCAAAAAAAAAATCCGTTGTTCCAAAATCACTAAAAATTGGTTAAAATGATTCTTTGAAAATTCTCTCATCAACTCATGCTGCAGGGCCACATTTAATGGATGTAAGATATTTGTACAGATACACCTAAAAATGGTCCTAGCGGGATGAATATATGGAGGACCATCTGGGGACCAACCCGCATAATCCAGGAAAATTTCATTAAATTCGGTTGAATAGCTCAGGGGTTATGCGCGCCGCAATATGCCAGAGGAAATTTTCATTACCGAGGACATAATAAATGCAAAAGCTTTCCTATCTTCGGTAGTGAGGAAGCAAAATAAAATCATAATATGGAGCTTGGAAATTTGCACAGCCTGTGAAATGAGATCTTATAAAAATAAGTAGAATAATAACAAAACAAAGGATGAGTTCGTTGGCCAGCATTTTTGGAGCACTCCAAGGGGCCACATTTTGGAAAATAATGGTTAAAAAACGGCTTTTTGGGGTTTTCTGTGTAAATTACCATCTTAAACATAGGAACATATTATGGTAAGAGTATATTGGGAATATGAAATTTCCTATAAGAATCATCCACCAAATCGGTTAAATAATTCTTTAAAAATTCGCTCATCAACTCATGCTGCATGAATGGAACTTTGTTTCTACGACGCACAGTGGTCGGAAATCCCAATCCAAGTGGACAAAATTAGTTTTGCAAAGTACGGTGCAGGGTTTACTGGGGGCTCTTAAAAATCCCCCGAGTTGGCAGCACTTTAAAGCGTTGTCGTTTCCGATGTAGGTGGAATATCGCGCTCTCAAAAAAGTTTTGTATATCAATGACATTGACCGTAGCAGTTGCGTGTTGAGAAATCCTTCTTGTATCGACCGTCGAGGTAAAAAGAAGAAACTTCTCCGAAACACATCTCGCTGATATGGAAGGTCACAGACACGATTTTCTCCCTCTTCGTTTTAGATTGGTTTTCCTAGGATGTCGGCCAACGAGTCACCCTGTCGCGGCAGAGCTTCGAATTTACCTGTGAAATTGACTTCTCCCGTCAAAGAGAACACGGTTTTGTTCAAAAATACGGCAGCCTCATATCAGCTGGAACGCGACTTGATGATTTACATGCAATATAGTAACGGAAAATATCTATCGAAAAATGTAGTGCCTTCATGCTACGAATGGTCGATGTTGCTCCCAATCGAAATGCAATCGATTCTTTTCAAACCATCGATTGTTCGGGTTATTTTTTCGCTCAATTTGGGGGGGGGGTGTTCTGTAATTTTGGAGTAATCACAACTGTTGAAAACTTCTATGGTCAGTAGGGTGCCCGCTATTTTGAGAAAGGTGGAATTTTGATGACCTCCACCCGAAATTTGGTTTAAAATGTCAAAAAAATGACCCCTGAATTTTTTGAGATTTTTCGCAAAACAAAAACCTACGCCGGTAGCTCGATTTTGGTTTTTGAAATAGGTACGCTTTTTTTGCCAATATCAGACTTTTGAATATAACTTTTACAAACTTCTTTGTAAAATTGTAAAAATTCGTATACTTACATTTTGGGGTCGCTGAACTCGAATTTGTCAAAACAAGTCGACAGCAACAACTTTTGATAGTTTGGAATCCCAACATCGTCAAAATCATGTCAAAAAATGACAATTTTTCAAAATTCATTGTAAAATTATGAAAATTCTTATTCTTATGTTTGTTGAGTCGCTGAACTCGAATTTGCTTTTTTTGTTGAATTTAATGAACATTTTGAACACTTTTTCGTCCAATACTTTTCCATGGATTGACACACAATAGAAATTTGTTGCACCCGCAGGGAAATCGGTGCAGAAGTTTTTGAGTTTTTGAAGCATACACAAACCAACATAACATTTTTATAGATATATATTGATAAAACCCAGGTAACATCTATTATTAAACAAAAACCATCCCTACCTCTTGTTTTCTTGAGCTTTTTCGCTCTGATTTTGTCCAGATGTCTTTGATCTTATTTCACTAAAACCAGCCAAACTCCCTCAACTTACGGTGTAAAGTTAAAAATAACATAATACCTTCGGAAACAGCGTTAAATTTCCTATAGGAAATGCCTGCTGTGTGGACACGAAAGAAGAGAATTATCACCAAAAAAGTCAGTTTGATTGTGGCTTTCAGACAGTAAACATCTCCTGAGAAGTGCTCCTTAAATAATTGCAAATTTGAGTGATGAAAAGTTCGTGGAAATTGACAATTTTTGGACTGCACATTGGTGTGGACAATTTCGATCTCTGTGTGAATTTCGGTGGCAATCTGGAGAGGAAATTGGACGGATTTTGAACAAATTTAAACCCACCCATTTGATTAAGGTAGGTGGAAACCTGTTTGTGTGGGTTTGGCCTATGTTGGTCTCTCGTCTAGGCAGCTGGAATTGTTATACTGCGTTATTATATAAGAGCATCAGATGATTTTGGGGCTTGCTCCCACCATTTTCGAGCCCCAGGAGGGGGAAAAGGAGAAGAAAAAGGGAATTTTTCTGTGAATGGGGCATCCACCATTCAGAAGGGTAAAGGAGCTCAGGGGATTCGCCATTGGCGTTTGACGAGTCATCATCGTGTCCGGTAAAGTGAGGAGTACAGTTTGACGGGTTGTGGTACGAGAATCTTTACAAAGAGTATACTCAGTGATCCGCTAGTGACTAGAGATACGTCTAGTGACTAGAGATACGTCTGTGCTACAAAAAGAATAATTATAGTGCGCGATCGGAATAGAACCACAAATAATGTGTTTTTTACGAGAATCCAAACGGATGATTAAACGCACAATCTTGGTAGGTATCATCGAAGACAAATTGAAAATAGGCACTGGGTGATGGGATACTATACCTACTATTAGTAATTTAGGAAAAATACAATGTGCATTATAGGTATGATTTACAGGACCATATATAATTGGAAAATGTTGTTCAGTGATAATTTATTGGACATAGGGTTATATTATAGTTGCAGATATAAAGATTTATAGATATGGACCGATTTTCCTCAAATTTTGGGAGGATGACCTCAAGACGATTGTCTATGAAATTTGTCACAATTGGAAGCTTGTCAAAGAGATAACTTCGGAACCATTTTACCAATTTCGCTGTAATGTTCACTAAACCGATTCTATACGTCCTTCTTACAAAAGTGAGGAAGCTATACTGCCCACCCAACTTGGCACACGTTTCTTCTTCTTCTTCTTCTTCTTCCTCAGTGACCCTGCCAATGACTAACTCGAGGTTTATGTAATCTTGATCCACATTTACTAACTCGAGGTTTATGTAGTCTCGATCCATCACGGTTTCCTTGGAAAGTGACAAGTCTTGTACCATGCAGGATCGTATGTGACGTTTTTCTCGAGCCTGCAGTCCTGCACTGATCGATAGCAACTGGCTCGTTTCACCGCATGTTTTGACGCCCTCGTTTACCCCAGAAGGTTGCAAGGGTGCCCGCAATGGTTGTAGGGCAATCGTCGAAACCAGTTACGTGTTGTGGAGCAGTAAATAAGCCGAGAGATGTTGATATTTCCATTAAATTGACTTCTAATTCCAGCGGTTTCGAACACGGATCCTCACACCTCGCAACCTGCCGGATGCACAAGGAGCTACTTCTGTTACCCGCATCCGCAGCACTACGACGATACGGCGAGAAATGCGACACATTGGACGAAAAGAGTGGTTTTGGTTTATTGTTTCCAATAAATCGAACTTTCCTTTTGAACATGCTGGTTCATGTTTCAAGGTACAAACGTGTGAAAATGTGCATGGGTTAAAAACAAAGGATAAGACGGCCAAGTGATTAAATAATGAAGAATTCCGGTGTATCGTGATTTTGCATTTGTTACTTCAAATTCGGATTCAGCACCCTTTAAAACCATTTTAGTCTTAATTTTCAGCTCAAAATGTTGATTAGGTTAGCTGTAAAACAGGTGAGAAGATGGCGCGTGACGTCATCTGTTAACAGGAGCGGTGGGTGACGTCATCTGTATTTTTTTTTTTACGGCACTCATTTTTGCTCACTTCCAACAATCGGATACCCCCCACATCGGGTTTCTCCCCTTTTTGGAAACCTCTCACTGTCATCTTTCAGTTGAACGGATAAAATAAAGTAGCCGGCATTACCCATTGCCTGAAATGGGATTCTCTTTCTTCTTCAAGGGGTCAAATTTTGAAAATTTTGAGAAAAAAATCGCTAAAAAACGTATTTGTTGAGGTTTTTGGTGTAAATTACCATCTTAAGTACAGGAACATACGGTATATTCGGAATCAGCGTGAAATTTCCTATAATAATCACCCACCAAATCGGTTAAAATTATTCTTTGAAAATTCGCTCATCAACTCATGCTGCGTGAATGGAACTTCTAGTATGTTTAGTTCCTAACAACAAATCCCGAACGTGAAACACTCACATACCCAAAGAGAAAAAATTCTACCTCCTTCAATGTTCTCTCCAACCGTTTCGTTGACTGGACTATTTTTACTCGATGGAAAAACCACGATCCGTCCGTCGCACAGTGGGCAAAAGGACCAATCTAGGTGGACAAAATTATTTTAAGACGGTTTTTAATCAAAATTGAAAGCTGATCACGGGAAAAATAATGAAAAAATGCCTAGTCTTTAGTGAACGCAAGCAAATGGTATGCACATATATATATATATGCGCCAGTTTTGTACATTTTTCAGCTTAAATTTTTACACTAGCATTCTGATAGTTACTAAATGGGAATCTAGCACTGACATAATGAATATTCATTAGAAAATACACCTACCACAACAAAGCTGGCTCGCAAAATGAACTTCAGCATGAAGACTTCCTGCAAAACTGTTATTTTTTGAAGTAGGCATATGACAGTTAGGAAGAAGTTTGGCTAGAAATTTTGATTGAAGACAATACAGACTGTGAGGCTGGCGAATTGGTGCGAAGCAAATCAAAGTGATAACGAAATTGGTAACTTCTTTAATTTTTAAAAGTTGAAAGAAAAATTAAATTCATGAAATTGAAAAATGTAAATTTGGAATGTGAGAATGAGGAACTCGTGTGAAGCAATACTAAGTACTTCATAACGAAATCGGTAACTTCTCCAACATTATTCACAAATTAGAAAAAAATCCTAATAATGACAAAATAATAGGTACCTAACAAAAATTAATAATATCAAAAAATATTAGTAACATAATTATATCTTCAACTTTACTCACAAATTGAAAAAACAAAGTAATTGAAATGATATAAAAGATAAAGATTTAAAAAAGTTTTAATCACGTTAATTTGACTCGTCATCGTTCTCGCTACGAGCATCGTCAGTGGATTCTCCGCCTTGTTCATATTCTGATAAATCAATATCCTGAGTGATGATTTCCTGCTCCAATGGCATGCTGCACGTTAACAAACCAAGAACTTCTTCTTCCAATCGGTCGGATTTTTTAACAATTGGTTTCCTAAAGCTGGCAACAATTGGATCAAACGAAACTAAAAGCATCATCAATAGATCGCGGTTTGATGATTCTCTTCAACATTTTCTGGTGTTATGAACCCTAAATCGTCTGCAGTCTATCTCGGGCTTCTTGCGCCTCTTCACTCAGCATCCCTATAGGCACCAAATGGTGCCGAATGACCTGAGCACCGTTATCAAGTATTTTGTGAACTGTGGGAGTAATGTCAACCCAAGGATAGAGGTCTTCGAGGAGGCTTTTAGTTCCAGCAGCATATACCTCAAATTTGTCGACATCTATTTCAAACCCTGACGATAATGTCCTTAGCATAATTCTAAATCTGTTGATTAAATTTTCATTTATACCAGTGATAGAAGCACTACGAGTAGCATTTTCAAAAAACCGCCTGGCAGTATTACCATCATTGGTACTGCCAAAGCCTTGCTTTGGCATACCTATCTACATTAAGACCTAGTTGAACCTTGACTATGGCCACCAATTCCATCACATCCCCATTTACTAAATGAATTAAATTCATTATTTCCTTCTTCGATAAGTTGCCTAATAACACAATGTTGAACCTGACACAACCTTTGAACACTTACATCTAAGACAGCTTGTAACGTTAACTCAGCTCTTGACTCATTAACGATCAAGTTACACTCAGGCGCATAACAGGCTTTTTTAGCGTCTTGTATTTTGTAGTAAGGGGGAAAAAGGTTATTACCAGTTTCTATAGACTTTTTCCTTATACAGCAGTATGATTCCTTTGTTAATTTACAGTCTATAAATAAAGCTAACGCTTCCTCCGGGGATAGCGAACGCGCGCCACAACACGATTTTTGTGTGTTTACATTGTTCGATCTTGTAGAAGATTGATCTGCTGGTGTACTTGTAGTTGCTTCTTTCACAAGACTACTTGCGGTTCTGTCTCCTGCTAAGTAGAGCGCAGCGTAGCTCAATTTTTCGTGGCCAGCAGGCAACAATTATTTTATTTTCCTTATTTTTGTTTTATCGCTGGAATCCGCAAATAGTTTTTCGGGTCGTCCGGTGTGTTGGTACGTGGGAGCTTGCGTAATTTTATATGAAATCACAAATTCAAAGTCTTTCCCTCTCAGCCATGTTGAAAATTTGTTTGAAAAAACATTTAGCTTCCTATGGCATTTTTCCCATCTCTCTCCGACTTTTTTTGTTGAATAGTCTATCACAGTATTCTTCAAAATTTTCAAATTTTATATTTCTGCAGAATCGTCAAGCTGTAGCCCAATCCCATACCTTGTGAGACTTTCGTGGCGATCATTCTTCGGAAGTTTTCTCCATTCTTCCACAAACTGTACCCGTGGAATCAACCAATTATATTCAATAACACAAAAAACGCAAAAAAGTAAATGAATATCAAAACTAGAACGCTTAACGAAATGAAAAAAACAAAAAAACATTCCCTTGGCAACTCTTGGCCGTGTGCTACTTTAACTAAAAAAAGGGTCAATTATCGTTTTTTTAAATACGGTATGACGTACTTATAAAAAACATAAGATTAAATGCTATTGTGAAAATTTTAGTAGGTAAAAATTGTACTTACTTCTATCTATGACTTCCATTACTGCAGATAAAGAAGCATCGGACGGTTCTGCCCATAACTAACTGCCGTGTAAACGGAATAAGTTGGAGGTTCATAATCGCTGATAATATGATCTTGACCGAACAGGAAACGATGACACGTTCGATTAAAGTTTCTACAGCCGAATAAGGTTTTGAGGATGTAAATATTTACGTTTTGGGGACTTCAAACTCACGATAAACAATAACCAATATACAAAACTCCCAAGTTTTAACTTGACTTTTGTCCACCTAGATTGGTCATTTTGTCGACTGTGCGGCGCACAGTGGTCCAGAATCAGTGAAATCCGGCCAAAACTAATAATAATGAGAATTTTGGCTTGGAAATCTAGGAATAGTGTTTTTTGGAGTGAGAAATTCATTTATTATGTCAGTTTTTAGAATTAACCATGACTAAGGTGAGTTTTGCATGTTTTGACGTCTTTATAATAAATTTGTATTGTACCCATATAATTGAAAAATTCACTACCTATGTATTGGTAATGTCCACCTCATCACCCCTTTCGTCTACATTTGTGTAAATAGTGACACGAGCGCTCGAACACACGCACCATAGGTGCTCACACTATAATACTGGTATTCTCGTTGTAAATGTATAATTACAATCAAGTAAAATTAAAATGAAATACTTAGCCTCTTGTTTTTATAATAAACAAACTTCCAGAAATTCTTATATGTATAAAAAGTACAACATAATTTCAAAATTCATAATTGCCTCAATGGCAGTATGAATATCCCAAACGATCATGTTTCAACGAGAATTCGCTAAGACACGTCTGGTGGCAGATCAAAGCAGCTAATTTTAGTCTCCCTGTTTAAGTGGGACCCTACTAAATGTTCTGTGATAGCGAGAACCCATCGCACGTCTTCGCATTCAGTTTCGCTCTTCTGAACTTTTTAAAAGGTGTTTTTTTTTTTTTTTTTACTACCATCCACCGAAATTGCACTT
>JAEMON010000001.1:15877915-15890392 GCA_030264115.1 Lygus lineolaris | reverse complement strand
TAGCTTCATTTTCTTCGAAAATTCGCTAAAACTTGTTTTTTGGAACATGAAACCTTATTCTTATGAAATCACATGAAATCTTAGTCTACATTGATAATATTATAACGACTGAAAACTCTCAATATAAGTTCAGCCACAGATTTCAACTAGACACTCTCAATCACAAAATTATTATTTTCATATTATTGCGACTTTTTATTTAAGCATTAGCGCTGAGGTTTTTCTTTTTAGCAAATTTTCGAACATAATTAAGCTATTTTCGAATCATTGCAGTAACATTAGCATTCTACCACCGCAGCCCTAAGGATTATCTAAACATAAATAAATGAGCTTACAAATTCAAAAAACTGGTACAGCTGCTGCAACATTCAAAAGGCTGCAGTTCGGCTGAATTAGGTATCACAATTTGACATGTCTCATGGAAAAAGACGGGGCACGTATCACATTTTAATCCTTTTTTTCGCTGAGTTGATTGCTCAGTCCAGAGAAGACGTGGGTTGTAGCAGGTCAAAGCAGGCTTTCGTCAATTTTATCGAGTTCTACTCCAAAGGTTTCTTCAAACTCTTGAACCGCGTGACCCATCAAATTTTCTTGCTCTGAATGCTTCACAACTTCTGCGGGGGGTCCATCGGAGAGGAAGTGGACACGTTTGACTTGATCGATTTTCGATTTAACGAATGAGAATATTGGGACCATATGGACCCTATAATTGCTCCAGGACCATGATCGAGATGCTGGGAAACAGTGCAGAGGCTGCAGGCAGAGACAGTCTCCCCTTTTTTGACTTACGCTACAACTGTGTGAAGTGGAAATGATTGACGGTTTCCGCCGAAGTGAATGGCCTGAATCTCATTTGAATATTTGGTCGAATAATTTTCGGAGAAATCGCAGTGGATAAGAACTTTATCCATTTCGAGAGCTGCTTCCAAATATTGTATACACCGTACTGGTGGAAAATGTTGCCTTCATGCTCCAGAAATTTGTCAACGATCTCTTCAGTCTCTCGGATCAGTTCGATCAGGGGTTCTTCTGTTGCTATATTGATAGTTCTCTTGGTTTCTTTCATTTTTTGACTCGTAGTCTAAGTACTCGACTGTAGTTGTTTTCCACTGGTTGACGATGACTTTTTTTACCCATCAAACTCACCTTCTTCACCATGAAGAACGTGGCTATTCTTACAAGATGAACATTTCCGATGGTACTAGCATTGGAGCGTTGGAGGAACACAACAGAGTTGCCCTTTGATTAAACCCAGTTTGTCCCTTTTGATTGCTTTTGAGCAAAGCCCATTCCGAGCGTTGTACATACGTCCTTAGCAACCAAGCGTCGGCTAGATTGCTGAGCAACGAAAAAGCATGGGAATTCGAGCTAAACGCTGGAGTCACTTAACTTGGTATTGCATATGAAGCTAACTCAAAGTTCCGATTTTTGCAGATACGTCCGCTTGTGGTGGTGGTAAAAAAAAAAAAAACGCCACTAAGGTCATTTTGCTGACAATTTATGAATGTGTTTGTTGTCTTGTGAAGAGTACAAAAAAAAAAAAAAAAAAAAAAAATGAAATGAATAAACTCATAAAATAGCCTGCCTTAAAAAAATCTGAAATTTTGAAAGAGTTTTTACACTGGTGTATGTGCCTACAACAAAGATCAAGATTCCTCAGACTCTTTACATTAAAATGTAACTGTTTGAAGTGTGAGCTATAAGTGTGAATATAACTGTGTTGAATGAGCTCTAATGAACAGTGAAAAACCGTGCTCAAATCTCCAAACTGTATTGTGTTACATGGTAGTTCTGCAAGGCACGGTAAAAAGTTCCATTCATGCAGCATGAGTTGGCGAGCGAATTTTCAAAGAATAATTTGGAAAGAATAACCGATTTGGTGGGTGATTCTTATAGGAAATTTTACGCTGATTCCGAATATACCGTATGTTCCTATGTTTAAGATGGTAATTCACACCAAAAACCTCAAACAACACGTTTTTTCGCGATTTTTGACTCTATATTTTCAAAATTTGACCCCTTGGAGCACTCCAAAAATTCAGGCCAACGAACTTGACCTTTCTTTTGATATTATTGACATTTTTTCTTCGAAAATTCGCTAAAACAACTCTAAATTCATTTCTGTGAAATTGGCGAAAATCAGACAATTTGGTTGTAACAAAATCAATCACTGATACGTAACAACTAAATTAAACGTGACGTAAACAATACGAGGCGTTAACAATAACGATAAGACAGGATTTGTCGAAATCTGATGTTATAACAGCCACTTGGTAGGCTGAACCCAAGGACGAGAATACAAAAATATTAAACAATTTGAAATACCTACCTAACTATCTAACAAATGAGTTATAACAATATCTGTTAAGAAAATAAATTTTCGTAATAATATACCTAATAGGCGGGAGATTCTTCTCAAAACAGAAGGTTAAAAAAAGAACCTGAATAGTAGACATAATATTGCAAGTTGTTACCTGTTTTTCTTTTTTGTTCAACATCAATAATTACCTATATGAGTAAATAATCTAATTTTACTGTGGAAAAATTAACGAACAAAAAACTCATTACGGGAGACGACTTTGAGTGGTTTAGTCTGTTGGAAGGAAGCTGAAGAGACGGTGTTTGTTTCTGTGTTGTGTTGTCTTATAGGAGCTCAAAGAGTTCAGAATCCGTTCTGTCCACGAACCAGCTCTCGATCGCATTCTCCAGCTGGTAACCGGAAGGCTGAGTGTTGAGGGGAGTTGTCAACTATATATGGTATTAGAGAGATCACGACCAAGAATCGACAGGTCCTTGATGTAGTTGCCATTCAAGCTGACGCAGTGTTCCCCGAATAGACGGCTAAGCAGTCCTGATTTAGTTACCAAAATTGCCACTAAGCTACGCTTCAAAATGAGCCGTAATTTAGGCTCCTGATAGCGGAGCCAAAAAATATAGAATTAAAACTCTGGTGCGAGGCTTCACACTACTTTCCTCACTCGTAAAAACCTGAAAAATGGTTATTCTTGTGGATTTTACCGCTGATATCGGCCCTCAAGATATTTTTGTGGGGATGGAGGGGTGTTGG
Organism: Lygus lineolaris; assembly: GCA_030264115.1. Classification (NCBI taxonomy): domain Eukaryota; kingdom Metazoa; phylum Arthropoda; class Insecta; order Hemiptera; family Miridae; genus Lygus; species Lygus lineolaris. Next base: position 15,887,325 of record JAEMON010000001.1, on the reverse strand, counting down.
AACTTGTTTTTACTCAATGAATGTTTTTACTCAAATGAATGTCACATCCTCACGTATAATCCATGGGACTAAAACTCGTTTCTCAGACCTACACATGAAATCTTTGTGTATCAAACGTCTATGCCGCTAGAGAAGGGACAACGATCCCAAGCCTCTTAGCAGTGATGGGTAAACTACCAGGTAAGCAGATCATGTAAGAATACGAAGTGAGTAGGTGAGTAAGTGAGTAGGGAATACCATCCGTTTCTCAGTATTAGAAAAGCATAACAAAAACTTGGTGTTCCATCATTCTCGTGTGCAAGCCTTCGACCTCCTGGTTTCGAATGTGTAATGAAATTTTATAATGATCGCCTTTTTTAGGCCGGTTTCACTCGAGGCGGTTTAGTTGATTACACTAAATTGCCTGCCAAGTGAAGACTCTTTTGGCGCTCCTTTCAGACGAGGCAACTTATCACCATGTGGAATCAACCGCTAACTTCCCTCATTGTCTTGTTGCAGTTGAGGGCAAGCATATTAGGATAATTAAACCGAAGGAGAGTGGGTCTCTTTATCACAATTACAAACATTACTTTTCAATTGTCCTATTAGCCATTCGTGACTCTAACTACTTATTTAGACCTGTTGATATTGGAGCGTATGGAAAGCAATCAGATTCGGAGATTTTTGAGAATATCTCTATATGGAAAAGATTGCTATCCAACACTCTCAACATTCCACCTGCATGCCCAATTGTAGAAGGAGGGTGTGAAATGGAATTTGTGTTTGTCGGCGACGAAGTGTTCAGATTGTCAAAACACATGACGAGCAGGTTTTGCTGGAAGTAGCTTGACTATCAAGCAAATAGTTTTTAACCACAGACCGTCTAGAGCTAGAAGGTTTGTTGAATGTTCTTTTGTAATTTTGGCCAACAAGTGGCGAATATTTCACCGCCCATTGAATGTCAAAGTGCACTTTGCAGGAAACATAGTTAAGGCAAGTGTTGTACTTCAAAACTTCGTAAGGCTGAGGGATGGAATGAACTTTGAAGATACTCTTGTTACACCAACCACATTACAGGATGTGCCACTGCGGGAGGTTGCTCCGGGCCAGTCATACTCCAGGCAACCAAGAAATCACATGGCTGATTATTTCGTTGGACCAGGACAGTTGGATAGGCAGTATAATACGATTTGAAATGGGACTAGGGAAGTTTTACGATGGTTGTCTAATTAATAAATGCATTTGTTATGTACATTTGTTGCTCAATGTAGACAACTCTATGTGGAAACTACTGAAATCTGCCATCCATGGTGGCTCAAAGTTGACTATACTACAACTATACATTGACTATACATTTTTGTAGGCGTCGGCGTGAAGAGCTCATTGCAGATAGTGTCTTTTGAGTTGATTCAACTAGTGGGGATGAGAACGGTGCAGGCACTCTTTGCACCTGCCCGTTCAACTAGTGGAATAAACTAAACTGCCTCGTGTGAAACCGGCCTAATGCTTTTCTCGAATAAACTCAGGGGGCAGGTCGTAACCTTGGAGAAAACCCAAAAGCCGTGGGTCAGCCTTCCTGACCTCCACTCTAGACAAGGGGGTGAAGTGGAAGGAGTATATAAGGGACTGACCCTTGGCCTATGGATCATTCCTTCGCAAGTCCTCAACGTGAAAATACCTATAACCTCTGTGTTGCCCTTTGCTATACATATCTCTCGGTAAATACGCTAAGACAATTTCAATATTATTTCTTAAGAAGTAAATTCTGCTTCCGAACCAAATGTATAGTGACTAGGTGTCCTATATTATTTGGCAAAGAACATAACTAAATCTATAGACAGTAAATTCTATTTCTGAACCAAGTATAGACTAGGTGTATGTCACTAGGCCTACTTAGCAAAGAAACATAAGGGCACTCAAAGTAAATTCTGCGCTTCTACTATCTATTGAACTGAATAGGGGTACATCCCTGGGTGTCGCTCTACAGAGAAATAGAACCCCTAGAACATTACAAGTTACTCTTCACCTCGAGAGGAAAACTCACTGGTAAGGAAATCTGATACTTCTGAATAGGCAAATATTTGCTGGGTGTCGAAATTTTACTAAACCAGTCGAGAATTTTACGCGTTTTCAAGAATTTGCTATCCCTCTGTTGGAGATCTGACTAGGCCTATGGCCGGAACGTCGTAACCAACATAGGTAGGTATATGTAGGAACTTGAAGACGTACTCAAGAGTGCAGCGTTTGACTTTGATGAGGCGTAATGAGATTTTCGGTGGGGTATTCGAGCAAGATATTCAACTGCCAGCTCCCAAACATCTGAATCCAACTTGTTTGCCCTGTGAGAGTGCGTTCCTCTTCTCTCCTCGAATGACTCTCCATCAGCAACCTTGCGTTGAATAACTCTCAGTCTTTTTTCAGATAAATGATTAATCGCAAGAAAAACGATCGGCATACAACCTCACCAACCCCATTCTTTTTGCACGAATAATGTCACTCGAAAATTCGTTCAGCTTTTGGCGAACCTCTTACGAGGAGCCTCGTTGTGTGCTACGGAGATTGATGCACCAAGATAACAATCTTGCACTTTAGAAGCCAGAGATAAGAGATTCTCTACAAAAAGGGCGGCAAAACACCCTTGGTAAAATCAAGCATACCGACAAAACGAATTATCAGATCGACATGAAAATTTCTGGGTACATAAAGGAGATCCAGAGGAAGTCTTTAAATCGTTCTCCGCAAAAAGGGCGGATGGGACGATCAGCACTTTTTGCAGCTACCGCCTCAATTTTAATTGGCCCATTCTCAGTTCATTTTTTTTTTTTGTGATTGGTTAAGACCTCAAAAGTAGTAAAAGCGTGGCGTGGTTAAACGTGGTTAAGGTCGGAACCCAAAAGAGACGTGTTCTGTGGATTAAATAGAATGCGAATTTTATTTTATTTTTAAGGTTCTATACATGATGCAGGTAAATTGTTTTAAGAAAAAATATGCATTCGATAACTGTTATTGAAATGATAATGAAACATCTGGTGCTAGGCTTTACACTACTTTCCTCAGCTGTATTGGCCTTCAATCTATTTTTGTGCAGATGAAGGGCATTGGAACTTGTTTCTACTTGTTAGAAGAGTAAGTCCTGTGAATTTTATCAAAATCGTTCGTGCGGTTTTGGAGAAAAGCTAAAAAATGGTCAAAACGACGTTTTTCCACCTATTTGGAATATTTTCTCCCCCTAATAATTGACCTGGAGGGTTGAAATTATTAGGGTCTCATCCTCAAGACATGTAGAAACCAATCCTCGAAATCGGAAGTCAGATGTCGATTAGGACCAGTTAAGGTGGTGTTTCAGAAATTGGGTTTTCTGCTGATCGCAATACTTTCCATTCACCTTCAGGTGGGCTGAGGAAAGTAAAAATGCATAATCCTGTTGGCAAATAATCATGTAAAAGTTGTTGATGGAGTGACTTTCTTGATTTAGAAATCACCTCCAGCAACAATCGCACACAATCAAAGACGCGTCCAGACAGACGGCTGATATTCAGTTCCGACATCATTTCACATGCCTTGCTTCCCAATTGGACAAATGAGTGGAGAGGCTCAGGAAGCCAGGAACAAGGAATTCAAAAGGTTCAGGGAGTGTTATTCCCGCCGTAAAATGTCTCGAGAGAAAACAAATGAGGCCGTTTTGATCCATTTGTTGAGCTCGGGCCCACTGCGGTTTCCTCTTTTAGAAACCGCAATCAACATGCTCGAAAACTCGACAAGTGATGAAATTGTTGGCTCACACCTGAAATTAAATCGTATAGGTACACCTTCAAAACCGACGCTGAGGAAAATATTCGTTATTATTACGATTTTTAATTTTTTAACGAAAATCTTGTAACAAATAAAATAAACCAAAAGCTGAAACTGAGAAAGAACGATTTAAAAAAAACTTCATTTTCGTTCTTCACCATTCTATACACACCCTTACAAACCACTCAGATACAATGAATAATTTCCGCCACTTTTGGTCCCATCGCGCATCGCCCCACTGATCGAAATTAATGAAATTTGGAAAAAAAAATGAAACACCATTACGCTCTAATGTGCTCTAAAAGCAAGAAATCGAGACATCAGTGTGTGGTGCAGAGGTCAACATACTTGTAGAGGTTGAGGGTGATGAAATAATTCAAAGTCCTCTATACTACAAATCCTGGGAAAATTTGGAAGTTGATGTACTCTACCCAAGCACCAGATATTACACCTCAAGGTATTGTGCACTTGAAGCCTCATACTTCCAATGCTCCCCATGCTCAACCTATACTTTAGCCCAACCCACTTACCTGTTGTACTCACCGTGCACCTATGCCCACCTACACCTAGTTATTACCGTTTAGGAACTACTGGTACTCACCTCGTATTTATACAGCACCTCCTGCACCCTAGTCAACTGATGTATCCACGGAAAACCCTTTTTAAATCTCCCTGTGACACATGCCCCACATAAATATTGAGTACCTATGTTATTCTATGTTAAATGCTTATATATTTTCCTCCGGCGTTTTGACTAGTAGACATAAGCTTTTTCAACTCTACACCCCAATCTTAAGTCTACCCTAGCGTTATGTCATATCTATTCCTGTGTTCACTTTTAGAGTCCCTGATGAGGCCAAATATACGGCGAAACTAGTTGGATAACCAAACTAAAGAGGCACACTTTATGTCTTTCCTAGAAGTAGGAAATCGAGGTGTTTCGGTTTAGTTAACTATCAAGTATGATACATGATTTTAATGTGTTTTTAAAACTGAATAACGTGGTAATGATGACTTTTCTTTTTAAGGCACAAAATTTGAAATTTTCATAAAAATAAGAAAAAATTCTGGGTTGCTCAATTTTTTGACAAAGAAAAAAATTATATCGCCACGTTATTCAGCGAGAAAAAATACATCAAAATCATTCATTTGTATCATACTTGATAGTTTACTGCACCCAAAACCCTCGTTTTGTTTCTTCCAGAGCATATTTGGACTCAAATTTTCGAGTGCGCGGTAATTTCTTCACAAAACTTTACTTGAAATTCGTATCTGCAATAAAAAATGGGGGTTTCCATTTGTAAAAACAAAGTTATTGCGCCATCGAAATTTCCAATGGAGAAAATTTTAAAATTTTTGGATAGCTACAATTTTGAAGCAATTGAAATAGCTGAATTTTCTTCGAAAATTCGGTAACAACCCGAGGTGGAGCTAGATAGCGAGGAGGTGGAGCATATGGAGGTGGAGGATGAGCATGTTGATGTGGAGGAGGAGCATGCGGAGGTGGAGGAGGAGCATGCGGAGGTGGAGGAGGAGCATGCGGAGGTGGAGGAGGAGCATGCGGAGGTGGAGGAGGAGCATGCGGAGGTGGAGGAGGACCATGCGGAGGTGGATTGAGTGGAAGTTGCCTGAGAGATTACCGAGGAAAGCCGTGGCTCGCTGAGTCCTAGAGATGGAGATCTCCTTCCCGATGACGGTCACACCTTTGATGAGGACCTGAGGGTTCTTGATCCTGGCCCCTTCGACGACACGGACGCCGACTAGGACGACAACGATGAGGAGGAGGAGGCAGAGGTGGACCACGACAAAGCGGTGGTGGAGGAAGGGAGGCGACATCATGTATCTCCGCGGTCCTGTCGTAACCTGTTCGCCTGCGACGCGACTCCCCATCGCACTCGTCCCGCCTCCGCACAAATGAACCACTCCCGCCACAGCCCGCAAGTCCTCTCACCCCCACCACGCCGCCGAGCGTTACGCCGCCTCCGCTCCGACGCTCGACTCGCCGCGTCTCCGAGCTTCGCCAAAATCCCACAACTGGACCTTCGGAGGCATTTAAAACCCAAAAATCGGGACGCCCCGCGACGGGTGATCCCTTCCAAGGTTCACTGGGAACTGAGGATCCGCTCCGCCGGGAAGAACTTTTCGTTAGTCAATACCGTGCAACCCTGTTCACTCCACTGTTCCACTTTATTGGTAGGGCTGCACGCCATCAGTCGAGCCTCCCTCGTCCTCGGAGGAACCACACACACCAACACACCCATACATCCACACACGTCTATCGCACGCATACTCTTCAAACAACACTCATTTAGGTACCCACTAGAAAATATCTTCATCGGCCGCCACCTCCTCCCCGCGGTCGTGTGTGCGTCGTACGGTAACGCACCTTGTGATGGTGTGCGACATGTGTGTGTGAGTGAACCCTCGAGTGTGTTTTATCACCCTCCATCAGGTTTAATTGCTACTTTCGCTCGAAGCTCAGAGTTGAGGATTGAGAATTAAAGTTCCAACCCTGCTGCATGACTTCCTGAGCGAATTTTCTAACTGACCGGCTCCAGGCAACCCGGCTTCACTTTCCAGGTCTAGCAAGGACAATACGTTTTTCAAAAAAGAAGAATTTTCAAAGAATCCTTTTAACCGATTTGTTTGGTGATTTCTTTCAGGAAATCTTCCGATCCGAAAGATTGGGGATCGGGAATCTTCCGATTCCCAATATACCATATGTATATGGATATGGATATGGGTATGTATGTATATTCCTATGTTTAAGACGGTAAATTACACCAAAAACCTAAGAAAAACACGTTTTTTTTTTAGCGATTTTTGACCCGAAATTTTCAAAATTCGACCTCTTGGAGTACTCGAAAAATTCTGGCCAACGAGCTCATCCTTTCTTTTGTTTTGTTGTTAAAGTGTTATAAAAGTGTTAAACTTCAGGGATCGTTTTAGAATAGTCTGAAACGGATTTCCACGGAGAACATTTTTGAAATTTTGCATTACCCACTAGAATTTTGAAGCCATTGCAATAGCTGAAATGGGAACTTGCATGAGTCAGAATTTTGAATGTTGAACCTCAAAATCTATTTCAGCGCTCTTCAAAACCCCCCTGGTGCCAATTTTCATCATGAAATTACTGCTGGTTTGCCCAGAAAATTGGCTGAAAGGAAGCGCGTGACGTCATTCAAGTTCCGCTAAAGGGGGGCCCGCCCAGGCAGGCGGGGGGGTCAGTGACGTAAGTTAGGTTCAAATTACAAGACCCATTTTCGTGAACTTTCAATACCCCTCTTATAGCACCTTTTTGAAAAGTTCCCATAAAGATCTTTCAAATTACAAAATAAAAAATAACCATGCAAGTTCCCCATTAGGCAGTATAGCTTCCTCGCTTTTTTAACATGGACGTAAAGAATCAGTTTGTTAAAATTTTAGAGAAATAGGATTTCAGCGAAAACTTAGGATAGTTCTGGAGTTATCCCTATGACAACAAATTTCAATTTCACCTATCCGCTATTGGCACTAATCCAGTCGGGACGAAATTCATAGGTAATTTTCTCAAGTCACCCCCAACTACCCTCCGAATTTGAGCGAAATCGGTCCATTACTGACTGCGGAATTGTAGATTCAGGAAATTCACGTTTGCGCATGCGTACAACGCCACTAGTGGTCCGAAGGCGACGGAATTAATAGGGTTCAGAAAGCTCTGAAACTTAAAAAGCAAGTGGAAATTTTGATTTTGGAGGACACCATTTTTTTTTTAATTTCTTGCACTAGCTACCTTCGGTAGTGAGGAAGCAATAAAGTCGAAAAGATGGAAATTGCCACTTCCTATTTGCTTGTTTTCCGAACAAATTTGGTTCCACGTCCTAGGCAGAGACGGATGGGCAGGTGTGTAGTAAAAATACCTACACTTAGGGATTGGAGAATTTCACGTAACATCGGTAGGTAGTTCTTTCTATGTCGATATCGAATTATATTATAGAATAATAAGGATGGGACTTCAAAAGGAAAACATCGATATCGGTGTCTATAATAATGGGAAGCATCGATAACAAGATAATATCGGAACAAAACACCTATAATTTTCTAGATAACTCATACTTCTTCTCATCTTTTGAAAATCAAGTACCTACCTAGGTACCTAACACTCCGAATTTGAAAATTTACAAATAAAGTGATGTTTTTTCAGTAGGTACTCACCTACCTAATTTTCCTTCTCCTGTGTACCAATCTATAATGTATAAGCTGAATCGATGTTATAAGATTTAATTTTTTTTCTCCTGTAGTAATTTTGTGAATCGAAAAAGAGAAATAGGTACTATGCCTACCTACCTAGTAAGGATAGCTTCTTGTGGGATTTCATCTGTTATGGTAATGGCACCTAGATATGGAGAACGATCCAGTAAACTAGGTACTCACTTCTATTCTTCCATGGGGAATTCGGGTCGATTTTTGGTCGTACTTAGGACCACGGAATCGGATTCAGTTCTTTCAAATCAAAATGCCAAAAGAATTCGCGACACTACTCTTCGTCTGAGAATTCGCTGTCGTTCGACTCCTCCGGACCAGTTATAGACGTTTCGTCTGGGGATTCGTCAGATACTAGGATTTCTTTTAATTTTTTTGGAAGGGCACCTTGGAACCAGGCTACTTTGTACTGGTTGTCATCCAATTCCCATCCAAAATCTAGGTGTGTGTGTCTGGGAGGGGGGGGGGGGGGGGGGGGGGCAGATTTCACGTTTTTCCAAAGCATTGTGACGTACTTGGAACGTAAGATATGATTTCTCAGGTTTTTCCCACAAGGAGGGAGCGACATGTTGTCTACGCCCTTTATTGCTTTCAAAGGTTCACTGGTGGAATATTTATTGTAACCATCCATACATAAATGAAGCCGGGATTCGTTGACGTTATGTATTTCTTTCTTGCTGTACATTTTTCACAGAAATTCTTGTAACAAACGGAATTCGTTCTCTTCCAGATTAGGACCGTCATCTTATGCAACAAACATTTTTTGAAATCTGAAAATCTTTTTTCAGTATACCGTAGGGTTTATTCTTCCCAATCCTGAAGAAGCTTGACGTATAATCTCTGCCCGTGAACGGATGGAATCCAGGCAATTGCACATTAACGGGACGATATTATCAGCCACCTTTCTTATTTTTATAAAGCAGTGATCATTTCTCGCCATCGTCCCCGTCTCCATCCACACGTTTATCGAGCTGTTCGTAAGGTTAAGGTTTCCCAGGATGATTGTTAACACGTCTGTGTCACATGTATGGATCACAACATTTCCATAGTCCAATGTTATCAAATGGTAGACCATCCTGGAATCCTTCTTCATGTCCAGATTGTACGGATTCAACCTCATTCCAAACTACTTCTTGATGTATATGTAGCACGGATCTCCGACAGTCAAATACAATGAGAAATATTCCTGAAATATTAATGATATTAGATTTTTTCCATTCTTCGAAGAGGAATGCAACCAAACTTTGTTTCTAATTTCCATCTATTAGGGCTTCAATGAAATTATTTCGTCTTTTTTGCTCATGATTCATAATTGAGTCACCACTCAATACTCAATACGCCTTGCTGACCCAGGCGAAAGGCACCAGTTATTGGACGCTTAAGGGGAAACTCGAACT
>JAEMON010000001.1:15834057-15844945 GCA_030264115.1 Lygus lineolaris | reverse complement strand
AGGAAGCAAAATAAAGACAAATTTAAAACTGAGATTTAAGAAAGTTTAAAACAGAAGTAGTAAAAATAGTAAAAAATAAACAGAAATTTAAAAAAAAACTTAAAACACTTTAGTAATTAGTAATCAAATAAACACATAATATAGTAAAAGTAGAAAAAATACTTAATTCAACTAGAACGTAATTTAACTTTGATAGAATAGAAAGTGGTAATGGAAAAAAAAGAAGTTGAACGCAACAATAATTGAAAAAAATAGAAAATAAAATAAACGCAGAATAAAAAAATACTTAATTTAACTACAACTTAATTTAACTTAATTGATAGAATGGAAAGTGGTAATGAAAAAAAAAGTAGTTGAACGCAACAGTAATAGAAAAAAAAATTACCTCAAAATATCGTAAAAATAGAAAAAAAACTTAATTTAACTAGAACTTAATGTAACTTAATTGATAGAATAGAAAGTGGTAATGAAAAAACAGTAGTTAAACGCAACAATAATAGAAAAGAAGAAAAAATTAACTCAAAATATAGTAAAAATAGAAAAAAAATACTTAATTTAACTAGAACTTAATTTAACTTAATTGATAGAATAGAAAGTGGTAATGAAGAACAAGTAGTTTGTTGAACGCAAAAATACTAACCTAGTGGGCTGCCCACTAGGCCCACTGCCTACTATAACTTTGTATGCAGATGAAATAGTATGGGAAGTAGCTTACCTTGGGTTAGATGCATGCATTCCTTCCCTTCATCCGGAATCAGAAAGGGATTGTAGAACAATAGATTGTGCTGCTGATGGTCGTATAATACAAAACTAGCTCAACTTCATGTCACTTACGCTCTGTTCGTAAACACATACGTAAAAGGTTATGCGCATATGCGCCAACACCGGAGGTTTGGCGGTCCTAAGTCCAAAAGGCAAGGACTGAAGCAAGGGACTCGACGATGGAAGTACACCAGCCGGTTCTCCTTCTTTTCTGTTTTCCTATTTTTGAATGGATAGCGCCGTCGTTGAGCGTTCATATTTGTTTCTGATCTTCAATTTGCACATCCGTCTGTTAAGTAATTTATGTAACAGGAATAAAGTCACCTGCGCACGTCACCTATCTAGGTTCCCAACATGTAACTATGTATGGATAGTTAGTACCATGGAATTGAGAATTGAAAGGAAGCGCCTTCAATTCTCAAAGCCACAAGCTCAGCTGTGTCAAAAGCTCGAGCGGCGCCTACTGATCCCTACTGTAGGCAATCAGCCCAACACGCCCCAGTTTACTCTGACAGGTAGGGTGGGCTGGGGGGTTGGTATTCATTCAATTACTTTGAATTTCCGGACTTTTTTTTTGGATAGCAATAGTTTTTGGACTTGGAAATCTTGGCTTAATTTAACAGAGACAAACAATGATCGAAATAGCATGAAACTCGTCGAATGTTCAAAGTGGTCCCCTCCTTCAGGCATTTTTTGGGCATTTTCCGTTCTCGCAATACTTTTTTGCCCATTTCCCCCCACCACCTGACGGCCGCCCGGGAGAATTTGGTAGTGTCATCTTGTAGGGTGGCATATGAAGAACATCTGGTAAAATTTTCAAAGTGAGAGACCCCTTCCTTACCCTTTTCTCATAGTTTTCCCTAGAACTCTGTTATTACGCTAACACATTTCCCCCTCCCCCCCAGCCCCTACGGCCGCCTGGGGAATTCCGACTTCGAAAATTCCTTAAATAAACAGAAAATAATGTGCAATGTGCGTTTATATTCTGTACTTGTTCCGTAAATTTGAACCAAAACGGATTCGTAGATGTGTATGAAACTGATTCCGAAGGGTGTATGGCACTGGTGACACCCAGTTTTCGCCCTGTATGACACTGGTGAAGAAAACCACTTTCGAAATAAATTATTTATAATTCACAGGAACATTTTTTTGACATTTTCTTGGTTTCTTAATTTCTTTGAAGAATTGGTCTAACGACATCAACCCCTCCAAAACTCGTCAAACGACATCCAACCAAAATATTGAGGAAAAACTGGAAATTTTCCACTAATGTGTATGATACTGGTTCCACCACCCTAAAGAATATTTATTGTGAAAAAATGTATGAGTGGGTCGTCGAGCCCATCCATTTCGAAGGGGCAAACCGTACGCAAATGCGTACCTACAAAAAACCGCGCGTAACAAATCACGAACTTTTTGTAATGAACAATTTGATTTTGATGTAGGAGCGCACAAAACTCTAGATCACGACTGAGGACTATCTATGAGAAACGAGCGTGAGGGAAACGCAATGAGGGAAGGGTCTACATTCCTAGAACAAAAATACCTAGAAGAGGCAACGTGATCCGAGGTGCCGAAACGGAATATGTTTTGGGCGTAGAAGCGCATCACAAACCATGATCGATTTCGACCCGGGCGCGGGGCTGAATCGGTGTATGGATTGTAAATACGCAATCGGGCTCGGGAGACTATCAATTGCCTCCCAGAAAAGAGAAAGTGAAGGAAATATTTATCGATTGCCTCCCGAGCCCACGACTACGATTGCTCCGTAGTTGATAACGATTACTTCCGGCCGAGCGAAGTGAAAGGTTACGGTTGCCCCCTGGACCCGCTGTCGCAGTTATCTATCTCGCTCGTCTCGGTTTGCACCAGTTTCCTTACAACGTTCGTGTGGTTTACACAAAATTAATATGGCAATTCTGAATATGTATTCAGAATTCTGGTTCCAATTAAAAATATTCGTGTAAATGAATTCGTAATTTTTATCGTCAAATGCGTATTACGATTCAGAATTAGACAGACAATTCAAATAATATGATGCACAAACCTATGCATGGTCAGTAATAGGAGCATTCTAATGGCCTGATGGAGATGGTCGAAAGAATCATAGTCATAATAGTATAATCTTCATAAACAATCAAGGGTGCCCTCTTCGTTTCCCCAAAAACTTTTCCTTCAGAAATATATCAAGACATTAATAAAAAAAGTAGGTGTACCTATTAAATGTTTCTTTCATCAAATGGGAGTTCAGAGTTCACCATCAAATTATATTTAAAAAACTTTCAAACAACAATCTTGAAGAAGGGACAAATGAGGTACCATCACTTTCTCGATTTTTAAAATAACGCGGGGAAGTGTTTTCCCATCCAGAAGGTATGCGATATCTTCTTTAGGATCTTCACTTTCTATTGGTAAAACTAGTTGGCAGGTTATAACCGTTTTTAGGCACATAAATGTCTTTTGAAGAGTGGGAAGTCGATAGGAATTGACTTGATCCAAAATAAAATAAATATTCGTGTTTCCAGCCAGCTCATGAATATGGTAATTCTTACACCAAAAACCTCAAAATACACGTTTTTTAAAGAGATTTTTGATTATAAATTTCAAAAATTTGAACCCTTGGAGTAGGTACCTACTTCAAAAATTCTGGCCAACGAACTCATCCTTTCTTTTGATATTATTGACATTTTGAATTGTTTTCGGATGCCAGCCAGTCCTTTCACAAACATTTCGGTAACAACTTCATCTCTTCTCACCCTAACATGTTTGTGTTTTTTTCGGAACTTCAATCTTACCGGATTGAAGTTTACTGTAAACTAAATTCCGTGGATGAAGTTCACACGCCAAGCTCAAAAACGCGGAAACGATTGCAGCGGATTTCCAAAATTATGAACCGTCTTGACGTCACTCCCTATAATTTTGTGAGATTGGTATCAGCAAAATTTGCAAACATTTTCGACGGCAACAAACAATAATTAAGTACTTCTTCTTCCCATGACTATATACATCGTCACAACTGTATTTTTATTTATCATTATTTATTTGTATTGGATCTCATGACGAAGTTATTTTTTGACGAAATAAATGCATGCTTCTACCATTTGCACAGGTAATTTTCTAAACTCCCATTGTTTGGGTTGCTATCGTAATTCAGGCCCCGTTGTGGGCTCGGGAGGCAGTCGTACTATTTACTACCGGTCAGGAGGCAATCGATAAAGACCGTCGGGCTCACAATGAAACGAAACGAGAAGCTCATTGGCGCGCACCATATCGACGCTTGCAAGGCAACAGGTCGTATCAGTACCAAGAATTTCGCCATTTTTCGGTTTTTCACCCTGTAGATTAAAATTCAGGCGCCAGATCGAATGGACGTAATGGTTTATCGATATATCTTTCCGATAGTATCGGAATTGGTGGTGAATTGAATAGGTCGTATCAGAATCGTTCGCCCACAGGTCGTATCTCAGTGTTTTCCACATTAAAAGTGCTGACCTGCTCCTACACGCTCGAGCTGCAACGTGAAGAAGTAAGTAATCCTTCATAAACATAAGAGTTTTTCTGAAATTTTACCATTTTTTAATATATATCTAATCAGTTACATTCAAATTTCTTCTGGAATCAATTCATAATATTAGTTGTAAGAGCTTCAAAAACCTGACAATCAAGATACGACCTGTTGTTCAGGGGGACCTTTGTGAACCACAGGTCGTATCAAGGATGGTACGACCTGTTATTCGGGTAGCCTCCTTGATACGACTTGTTGATCTGGAGTTGACGCACTATTATTTTCAAATTTAATGTGTTAAAATATTGGAAATTAATCGTTTTTAGTGATTCTAATGTTTTGCAAAGTTTGTGTTTCAGACAAATTGATACAGGTGGCGTGAGTGACCTTTCTGATGCTTCTCACTGTGATGTAAGTGCTGCTATATCACTCGGAGAACTAATGACTGCAGCTGAACAACAGGGATTACTCAAACAGGGTTGCTACGGAAACAGAATCCCAAAATTCCCTGACTTTTCCAGGTTTTCCAGACCGCAAAAGTGATTTTTCCCTGACCTTTCCCTATGCGTTTCAAAAGCCCCCTTCACAAAAAAAATAGTTAGACAATCCTTGAAAATGTCACCGAAATAGGTGGTGTAGTTCTGGAGTTATGGCTATGAAAACACATTTAAAGTTTGAACATGCGCAGTAGCTTATACTGATTCAGTCGTGACAAAATTAATAAGTAGTAATTGTGTTGGAGTCAGCCCCTAACTTCAATTTTCACAATTTGAACCCTTGGATTACTCAAAAAATTCTGGCCAACGAACTCATCCTTTTTCTTGTTTATATTGACATTTTAGAATTTTTGTTGATTTTTTAGATAGGTTCCAGGGTCAGAAGTCGTCTGTAGTGAGGAAGTAATTTGATTTTGTTTTGATAAATGCCTGAAACAGACTTTTAACTTATACTCGTGCATTACAGAAATGCAGATGATCAATTCTGTAGTGAAAATAACAATAACGAGAAATGTAGAAACGCATTTATTAAAATTTAGAAACCTTGTATTCAGAAGGAACTGTGATTGTTTTACTTCAATACTATTTTATTGTTCAGAGAAGTATTATTATTTTGTAGAAAAACTGGGCCCACAACCTTGGTTAAACACGTTTACTAAGCTAAGTACCCACCTACTTTATATTTTTTTAACCAACATCATGCTATACAAAGAGAGCTAGACTTGGAGAATCTATTGTGGTTGATTAAAAGTAATAAAGTTAACTAAAACGTAAGAGTTCACCCTCATTTTACTACTTTACCTTAATCCTTGTGATGATGACGCTGTTTCACGATTGCAGCACCATGAAATTCTAAAAATGAAGAGCAGGGACTTACTACCTACATATTGAAGTGATTAATCATCACTCTCGGCTTTATTTTACAGAACCAGTCTGAAAAACGATTTATTTTTTGATTATGACCACAAAGTAATGAGAAATCTATACGCGACAACAGGTTGTATCACACAGAGAGTTTTGAGATTCTGAGCCAACAGGTCGTATCATTATATTTTTTAACGTAAGCTCAACTTCTAGACAATTTTTCTCAATGATAAAAACATGATACGACCTGTTACCTTGCAAGCGTCGATATGCTGGTGGAAAAGGCGTTTCCTCTGCTCTATTTTGAGCTCCAAACTCAACTGCGCAATACTTCACGGATCATCCCTGCCTATGCGATCCTTTAAACAACATTGGCCTACATTTCAAGATTTTTGGGACGACGACCACAAACTGCCACAACAAGAGGTGCCGAATCAGGTTTTGAACGAAGGTGCTTTGGAGAATGAAATCAAAAATGCATTTATAAATTTCTAATTTTATGAAAAACTTTATTGAAAATGCTGACAAATATAAAAATAAAAGATAATTTACTGTTCTAATTTACTAATTTCCAACATCAAATTCCTCTTCATTCTCCTTCTTCATTCTGAAAAGGTTCTCCCCAAGAAAAATTTGTTGGTCCAGCAATTGGATTTTCATCGGAGCTCGGTCAACCTCAGGGCATGCAATCCTGTTGGGCAAACTGATCATTCCTCCTCACTCGGGAGGCAATAGCCAGTGGAGGTATATTTAGATCCTGAAACCAAAAGAAAATGAACAGAATCATTCGCTAGGTACAAGTTTCTAAAAAAAATTCACACGTGACCAAAAAAAAAGTCCGGGACGCCGCCACCGACGGCGACGCACGACGAGGACATCGCACGGCTCTATATGGAACTTTTTCTATTAAAAACTGTAATTTACTCTTGAGGAGCTTTCGATCAACCGACTGGTTGTCATTTTGAAGTCAACAGCAGGTAGAGAGAGAGCTCTCCTGGCAGGAACCAACTGTTGGTGAAAATGACAACCAGAGGGTTGATCAAAAGCTCCTCAGAATAAAATACAGTTTTTAATGAAAAAAAGCAAGGACTGTTGTCATAGCGAAGTCACAGTGAACAAGTTCTGGTAAAACCCTATTCCTGTCGTTGCAGGTCGATGTTTATGCGTGTGGACGTGCCGTTCGACCTCAGCAACATGTTGAAAGTGGAATCGAACGAGTCGAATCCGATCGCTCTCGACGCGGTCCAGAATAAAGGAAGTTGACCCGACCCGAACCAAAGTTCATAGTGTGTACGCGTCGATCGACGTTCGAAGCCTTTTCGCACAACTGCAGCAATAGGTACCAAAGAGTTGAACTATTTGACTATGATAATAAAATTAAATTTTAATTCTGGAATGCCAAGTTTTTATCCCGAAAATTATCATTTTCCCAGCCACCAGTAAGTATACACAGAATCAAAAGGATAGAGAAACTTAGCTAACATTTACTGAAACATTTATAAAAACAAAACATATTTAAATGTCAAAGTACATTTTCTTAAAATTATTATTTACCTGAGGGCATCTCCTATGCTTTAAAGCAGATGGCTTGCAGCACTCCGGCCAGATGTACGAGGTCGATCTCTGAAGTGGGTTTTGACAAACAACGTAGTTACGTTCGTTATCCACGACTTCTGGAGGAATTGTTTGTTCAGGTCGATGATTCGAACAAAATGAACTGAAAATAAGAATATTAAAGTATAGTAAGCAGCGGAAGTCGTAGGATATTACTTTCAAAACGAAGTTTTTTAAAAACATTTGTAAAAACAAAACATATTTAAATGTCAAAGTACATTTTCTTACAATTATTATTTACCTGAGGGCATCTCCTATGGTTTAGAGCAGATGGCTTGCAGCACTCCGGCCAGATGTACGAGGTTGATCTGGAACAAAATGGACTAAAAATAAGAATATTAAAGTATAGTAAGCAGCGGAAGTCGTAGGATATTACTTTCAAAACGAAGTTTAATAAAAAACATTTATAAAAACAAAACATATTTAAATGTCAAAGTACATTTTCTTAAAATTATTATTTACCTGAGGGCATCTCCTATGGTTTAGAGCAGATGGTCTGCAGCATTCCGGCCAGATGTACGAGGTCGATCTGGAACAAAATGAACTAAAAATAAGAATATTAAAGTATAGTAAGCAGCGGAAGTCGTAGGATATTACTTTCAAAACGAAGTTTTATAAAAACATTTATAAAAACAAAACATATTTAAATGTCAAAGTACATTTTCTTAAAATTCCCTACTGTCGTATCCTATGATGGCTGTAGTGGTCGTCGCCTGGGCACTCGATTATTATTGTTATCAGTTACCTACCGTTCTGAGATCAGAGTACCTAGTTCATCATCAGTGAATTGTAGGCAGTGTTGCCAGATTCTGGACAAGAAGCCCCTGGACTGAAACCCCCCCACAATTTGTCTTTTGTTTCTAAATATTTTATTCCCTAACTTGATTTATTAGAGATTACTTACTAGACTGGACTGTTTTGTACAATTTTGAAAGAGGATTTTACCCCACTGTCCGCAGCTATTACTTAAAACAAATAAAATTGAAAAAATCGGCGATTACCGATTTTTGAGAACCGATATATATATGAAATCGGTTTTAAACTGTTGATATTAAAATTGGAGTACGGATTTGACATCCCTATTCCGCGATAGAGGACGCAATTTTGGAGCCATTGCGTCCCCGAAACCTCATTTTCCTGTTTTCGTTTCCACTAACTGTGCTGATTATACAAATATACAACACTTGAACAAACTGAGCTCAGACTCACTTAACTGCATTCGGCACATTCATATTTTTGGCGCCTCGCATCCGGTCAGCACCAAAATCCATACAGCAAATTCTGGGTGTCTATGGAGTATACCCTCCAAATTTCAAGATACCAGACGACCGAGACCGAGTCGTTCAACTTTTCGGTTTGAGCGGGACCAATTGCCACTTCTGGTGACATATTTGGGAATACCCCAAAGCATGCATACTGGTGGGCCAAACGGCAAAGTGACGCAGAGGAAGTACACATCCTTGAAGAAGATCTAAATACCGCATTTTACCAACTAGTGGGTCCCCTGGCCAGGATCCTCACGCAACAGTTTTGTGTGCTTCAAAATAAATTTTTTGTTGAATAATGAGTCAGTGGCCCCCGAAACCTCATTTTCCTGTTTCCACTAACCGTGCTGATTATATAAATATACTCTAACTGTGTAAGCCACCACAATGGTTTATGGGTTGTATAAGCCGTACACCACGTGTACGGCAGTATAGGTATAGGTAGTATAGTGCCACAGTATGAAAGTTTTGTTAGTATAGTGTGGTAAGTAAAGGCTTTTGTGTAAGCCACCACACGGTATAGGTAGATAGGGATTGTGTATATTTATGGTATGACAAGGGGAGAGCTTTTGAACACATTAGGTATTATCAATCGATCGAAGTAAAATAGGATGTAAGTACTTACTGATACCACAAACTGTTTATCTAGGAAGTTGCACAACACAACAGTAGGTATCGCGGTCTCGAGGAACACTGACCTGGCCTGGTTGTGATCACTTATCGCTAGCGTCTTCCCCCACCACCATACCTCTCTGAAGGGTGGTTGGTAATGGCTTCTTCTACGAATCTTTGCCCCCAGTCTCCCTAGTGCTGTACATATGCTATATACTGTCTATACACTCGCTGTAGCGACATGGGACTTGACGGTCAGGTCAGGATACACTGGCCACTGGCAAATCCCCCCACTTCGTCGGCAAAATTCCTGGTGGCACAGTCTCGCGGATCTTGTCGGAACTACTCTTATCTCTGTTGCCATGGGATCGCACGCCGTGCACTACTGCATAGTTGATGTGTTGTTGAAGCTACTTTGAACAGTGGCGGTGCGGAGCTTGGCTTTGTCACCCCCCCCCCCCCCCCCCCCCCCCCCCTCTCCCCCCCAAAAAAAAATCTTTTTGGACTTGTACTCAAATGGTTTCGTAAAGAAAGCAATACTTACATTTTGTTGAAAATAATGGTTTAATAATAATAATATTAAAATTTTTAAATCTTGGAACTCGATCACATAGACTTTGAAAAGTTTAAGACATTATAAACTTATACTGATGAACGCACAGCCTACTGATATCTGGCTTGACTGATATATTGATATTGTGGTTATTTGTTACGAAAAATAAATCCATTTGAAAATCTGGAAATCCGAACTTGAAGAGATAAACTCCTCAACGCTTTCCAGTTTATCCAGTGTGTTACATATATTATCTTCTTCTTCCTTCTAGCGAATTTTCGAAGAAAAATGAAGCTATTGTACCTAATGGCTCCAAAATTTTTGTAATGCAAATTTTTGGAAATATGTCTTCATGGAAATCCGTTTCAGACCATTCTAAAACGGTTCCTGAAATTTAACACTTTTTCATATGTATAGGTATATATATATATATATATATACATATATTCATTTATATATTTATATATGTGTCACTCCAGACGATATCTGCCCGAGGGATCGAGATAAAAAATGCAAACAAATTTTAAAATGTCAATAATATCAAAAGAAAGGATGAGTTCGTCGGCCAGAATTTATGGAGTACTCCAAGGGGTCAAAAATCGCCAAAAACGTGTTTTTTGAGGTTTTTGGTGTGAGTTACCATCTTAAACATAGGAACATATCATGGTATATTCGGAATCAGCGTGAAATTTCCTATAGGAATCACCCACCAAATCGGTTAAAATTATTCTTTGAAAATTCGCTCACCAACTCATGCTGCGTGAATGGCACTTTTTCAACTTCATGTACAATAGTAGACACAGTACGTCAGATACACTGTAGTATAAATAATCCTGTTTATGGCTATTAAGCCCAGGCAGCTTAGGTCAAAAAACTTCCATTCAGTTGGTGAGCGAATTTTCAAAGAATAATTTTAACCGATTTTGTGGATGATTATCTTAGGAAATTTCACGCTGATTCCGAATATACCATATACGTTCCTATGTTTAGGATGGTATTTCACACCAAAAACCTCAAAAAGTTTTGAAACTAAATTTTTCAAATTTGACCCCTTGGAGTACTCCAAAAATTCTGGGCAACGAACTCATCCTTACTTTTGATATTATTTACATTTTAAATTTTTTTGGATTTTTTGTCTCGATCCCCCGGGCAGATATCGTCTGGAATGTGTTAATTTAGAATGGTCTGAAACGGATTCCCATGAAGAAAATTGTCT
>JAEMON010000001.1:15809280-15823289 GCA_030264115.1 Lygus lineolaris | reverse complement strand
CACAAAATTAATAATAAATCGACTTGAAAACTTACCTCTCGATGACGAGCTGGCAGGATGTTCTATCCGGCGTGGACCCAACTCACTTTTCACGAGAAAAATAAATATAAACTTCACTTTCGCGCCTTGAAACCGCCTTTAACCTACTACTTAGGTCTCAAACATTGAGAAGGAATAGTTAGATACGCCCAAAACGGCGCCAAATTTGAACTAAAAATCATGGAAAGTGAGGTATCCTGTAGGATAATTTGCCAAACGAAGGGTTGAGAACGGCGATATTGATACGGATGGGATTCCAATGATAGCCGTTATTGCCAATGGAAGCTGGGCCAAGAGGTCTTATTGCAACAAGTACGACTCTGTCACGGTGCCCCGTGACGGCCTACACCGTGCTACTCTCTCTTCCTCCATACTGGTACAACACCGAGTAATTGTGGCTGTACGGTCCGTCCGCCTTCCATGCAAGTTTCTCCTTTATCATGGTGGGGATTCCTGGGAGTTCCCCTATCCTCCGCGAGGGGAGCTAGCAGGCTTCCCTTCTCCAGTAATTTCAATGAGCCATTACTCTTAACTACTGGCCATCAGCGTCGTCGTAAGTGATTATTAAAACCTTCTATCCTTTTTCTCCATTTCACCTACCTCGTGGTATTTGAATTTTCATTCATTCTTTTTCTCTTTGTGGATATTTACCTACAGCATCTCATCGATCTGGTAATTCCATTTATTTCATTATTTCTATATTTCATATATGTATTTTGATTTGAGCAGAGTATTGGGTAGGTTTTCTATCCTAACTCTCAACAAATTATAATATTTTCTTTCTCCTGATTTTGACTTCTTGTCTGTTCATACCCTTCCTCTTAAATTGAGGTACAATAACGTTTTCTCAATTTTTACTAAAATTGAGTGGTAGCAGATTACTAATAGTACTGGGGATTAGTCAATTTCAAGAAATTAGAGTTGCTAGTCTCTCACATGGTAGCAGAATGTGGTTCTGACTAGGTGGCCCTTGTGCTTGCTGACCAGTTCCAGTGTTGGTCGGACCGGTCTGCCTGTTCGCGTTGTTATTGTTGTTGTTGGTGTTATTATTGTTTCCGCATCCCCAGTTCCGAGGCTGACCAGAACCTTGATTGCCAGGAGCGTTGCTTATAAAATGTCTTGGTGAGCCGCGCACTAGAGCCTTGGCTGGCAGGCCTTTCCCGGCTGCTGTAGCCCACGATGAACCACCGTTGTTCAGGTTTTGAGGGTTGTTCCCAGGGTTCTGAGGAGCCGCTGGTTGCTGAGAGTTGTTCGGAATCCCGTTTTGTACAGCAGGCTCGTTTTGCCCGGGCTGCGGAGGACCTGGATTGGGGTTGTTGTTGTTGGTGTTTCTGGCAGATGTGGGGTTGCCGTTTGGAACTTGAGTAGTGGAGGTGTTGATGGTAGAGGTGGTCGTGTTGGACACTGATGTGGTACCAGGAGCCTGATTATACTTATTATTATCACTTAATATTATAGTCACGTCTCCAAGCAGCCACAACCCCATTGCAGGCATCTCAACAATACACCTCCGTCAGCAAATGCGTACAAATCCGATGGATCTCTTGACGGATTGCCGGGGTTTTTTGAAAGAAACTTGCAAATCGAGGAACATGCCGACCAGCCCAACATGCCGATGAGTACATCAAGGAGTTGGATGCCTATGACAAAGTGCGAACCGCACCCTTCTGGCAACGAATAGCAGAACTTTGAAGGGGCCATTTCAGAAAAGTAATGGCGCCCAAATTGCAAACTTACAAAAAATTCTCTGTAAGCCAATTGAAGAGAATGATGTAGGGAACGCTCAAAGAGGGATTGGCTGGTCGCAAAGTTTTCGAAGTGAATTGTGCGCTCAGCAACAAGAAGCCGTGATCTTTCAACTGATTACCAAAGAAAACAAACTGAATAGCCGAACAAACAACGACGACAATATCAGTCAAGCTGTTGAATCTGCTACGGCTGCGAGAAACAAATTCACTGAAGGTTTGGAACTGTACAATATTACTGACTGGACGCGGGAGCTAAGACCAATTATGAAGAAGCTTCGACAGGCGATGGATAGTCTTCTGAAGACCGCCCGTTTAACACATAGTGTTTTTAGGTTACAAGAAGACAAAAAAGCTGCCCAGAGGTCCTGCAATGTTCGATATCGATGGCATGTCTGTTTTTCCCATGCGCTCACTTCGCTAGTCACTGGCCTGATGGCCAAACTCTGGTGTCAGAAACCAGACCCTACTTTCGTACATATCCTCAGCACACTAGGTCCTCTGGTTTCGTTCGAGGGCCTCTTGAGCTACTACGTTGACGAGATAGACATGTGGGGAGACATGGTAGCTTGAGCGTATGGTCACCACTAGCCCTCACTACCAGTAAACTTCCATTGCTCTGCATTTAATAATTTCAATGCATCTTGTTTCACTTCATTTAAAAAAAATAGGTACCTAAACCTTGCTAAATTATTTTTCCTCAATCTTAGCATTCCAATCTTGAAATTGCATCAACAGAATAACAAACGCAGTCTAACAGTCCAAAAAGTCATAGGATAACAATATCTTGCTCCAACAGGCCCTGTATCTTTGCCACTTAGGTTGTTTTCTCTGTTTTATCTCTACAATCCACCGACTTGTATAACATAACACTGTCTTTTGTACTTTGCGCCTGTGTAACGAAGACATCAACACTTGTTGCTTTATTCCTGTTTTGTTTTGTTGAGGCAACCAGAACAACCTTGTTCCTAATATCCATACTGCAATCTCTTATCACTTATCAGATTCTACTTCAACTTCCTAATATCCACGTTTAAAAAGTAAACATTGCTTTCCATTCATTCGTACTTTAAAATCAACTTCCAATCATGCCTAACGAGGAACCAGCTGTTCTTTTACATTGTGAACAGTGTGAACGACCTTTACCAGCTGACCAACAGTCCAACCCCATATTTTGCCAAAATTGTGTTTCAACTTTTCATCCCCAATGTGCCGCACTGCAGAACGCAAACTGGCGAAAATTAACAACTACTAGGAAGGAGAATTACACCAGTAAGGATTGCAAACAAGCCTACCAACCCCTGATTACGGATTTACCACAGCTTACACAAACGGTGATCCAAGGTGTTACTTCTACCCAACCCATCCAGCGGTCAGCCCCGCGCCTGCTCGTGCGAGCACAGCGCGACGCTTGGGGGGGGGGGGGGGGGGTCACAGTGCCCCGTGACGGCCTACACCGTGCTACTCTCTCTTCCTCCATACTGGTACAACACCGAGTAATTGTGGCTGTACGATCCGTCCGCCTTCCATGCAAGTTTCTCCTTTATCATGGTGGGGATGCCTGGGAGTTCCCCGATCCTCCGCGAGGGGAGCTAGCAGGCTTCCCTTCTCCAGTAATTTTAATGAGCCATTACTCTTCTACTGGCCATCAGCGTCGTCGTAAGTGATTATTAAAACCTTCTATCCTTTTTCTCCATTTCACCTACCTCGTGGTATTTGAATTTTCATTCATTCTTTTTCTCTTTGTGGATACTTACCTACAGCATCTCATCGATCTGGTAATTCCATTTATTTCATTATTTCTATATTTCATATATTTTGAGTTGAGCAGAGTATTAGGTAGGTTTTCTATCCTAACTCTCAACAAATTATAATATTTTCTTTCTCCTTATTTTGACTTCTAGTCTGTTCATACCCTTCCTCTTAAATTGAGGTACAATAACGTTTTCTCAATTTTTACTAAAATTGAGTGGTAGCAGATTACTAATAGTACTGGAGAAATTAGAGTTGCTAGTCTCTCACAACTCACTGTTGGGGATGGCAGCTATTATCGGGTTTAGAACGCAGAAAGTATTGTTTGCAGGGGTACGTAACAAGTTGTGTACAACTTGTACAAGAGCTAACAGAGATGAAAGGGGACCAACAAAACATCAATGCTACAAACATTGGAGTGGCACGTCTTCAGCCATGGAGACAGCAGTAGTAGTTCAAGGGTTTTCAAGGATCGGAATAAGATTATGGTCTGCGATACACCACACTTATTAGAGAATACTCCAGTGGAAAAAATAGAATGTACCAACCACTTACTGAGAAATTACGCCAAGAAGCTGAGAGATCTCTCCCGAAACCAGCACATTGGTCCTAAAAGTTCGCGACTAGAAGTTGAAAGAAGAATTTTGAAACTGAGATCGGCCGTGAATACTGCTTCGCTGTACCCGATGAATATGGAGGGGACCGATGATAAAAGAATAATGGGACTTAGGCGTGATATAAGAAATATCCCAAATCACGTATTTGGTAATAATGTAAAATGTGACTGTTACTTCTGCACAGGCCCAAAAGAGGGAGAAAGAATCATGGTGCCAGAATTAGTGCAGTTTGGCTTGCGGGAAAAAATTGAACAACTAGCTTGTTTATTGGCGATCCACTCGAAGAGCTTGATACGCCGCATTAACAACTTAGAGTAGAGAACTTCAACAACTTATGATAGCCAAAATGATTGGCGGGAAAAGGGTTCTGCAGAATTACATTGGAATACTATACAACATGGAAGCCACATTCGTGACTGGGTAGAGTCCAGGGCATGTAAGGCGGGGAGTGAGACAGACTCTCACCACGATCATGGATCACGTGTTGATGAACCTCCCAACGAGAGTTGGGTATATTCATCGGGGACAGTGGTGGTCCTGGTGAGTTCCTCGGAAGTGGGAATGATGGCGGCGTTTCGTGAGGGGCTTGGCGGATGCAGGCTAGCTATGAAACCGGCGAAGTCGCTGTATGTCCCCCTGGTTCCAAGGGGTGGACGATTGGTGATCCCTAGCGAGCTGGATCTCGATGAGTTGGGTGTTCCCCAGGCGACGCCACAGACCACGTGGAGGTACGTGGTGATCCCTAGCGAGCTGGATCTCGATGAGTTGGGTGTTCCCCAGGCGACGCCTCAGACCACGTGGAGGTACCTGCGTCAGAGGTTTAGTCCGTATAGACTGCAAAGACTGGCAATTGCAGAGATGATTGCCAAGATAAGGAGAGTGATGGACTCGGACCTGGCGCCACCCAGGTAGCTGGAAGCTGTGAGATGTTGCGTGGCGCCAATGTTCATATATGAGCTTGTCCTTACCAAAGCACCCAAGGAGTACGTGAATTAGATGTTGAAATAAGAAGAAAAGTAGGCGAAAAGAAGAAAAGGCAGCGGCTCGGCATACCGCAGGATACCCTAAATTCATATATATGTATGTCCCGATTGCCAATCGGAAATTCGCTAAAAGATTCTGTATTAATACTAGAGCTTGTGAAAGTTTTATTGTATGTGAGTGTGGGATTTCTCTTAGCACCATCTACTGGTGCTGTTACCTTGAATTGATTCTTTGAAAATTCGCTCTTTAACTCATGCTGCATAAATATAAAATATTCGGTGACACTTCGGAGGATTAACAGGTGATGGAATTATCGGTGAAATGAAGCGGAAAATGGCAACGATTGGATCAAATAGGCCGCGAGGTGCTTAATTGAAATATTAATGATTTAATAGTTGTATTTCAATTTTAACAGTGGAATCGTTCTGGGTTGTGGAGGTGACCGTCACGACCAGTGGATTAACGTTCTTACACACATGATTGGTTTGAGGATCACGGTTTTTGTTCGTTGAAAAATTCAGTAGGTTTGTGAAAAACGAGTGCCAAGTTGGGTGGGTAGTGTAGCTTCCTCACTTTTGTAACATGGACGTATACAATTAGTTAGTTACCACTGTTAGTTAGTTATTTCACTGAAATTAACGGGTTGGATTTTTTCGTTACGCCAAAATTCTGCACGGCAATTATTTTGTGTACATTTTATTCCCAATCAACGGAAAATAGGAAGGAAACGGCTAATAAGAGTTTATAAACGATCTCATAATGTTTTGTCAACAGCAGATTAATTTGTGGGACTGTGCGATCGAGTCTTATCTTGATCGAGCGTTATCTGTTCTAATACATGATTTTTCAACCTGTTCGCGCATGTCAACTTAGTTGTGAGTCTGGTTGCTCGGAGTAAAGAACTTTTATTTTTTTATTCACGATATGGCATCACGAAAATTATTGTCGTTATTTATTTTCGATTCAGGTTGTGAGTTTGAACAACAACCCAAACGGAAAAGAGGAGCAGATCGGGTTTGGCTAAAATTGACCAGTTTGAGTCACCTTGTGCCGCAGAAGCTGTGAAGGTCAAGAAAATTGTGAGAAAGTATTCATCTTGTGGCCCAACAGCATGCCAATACTCAATCCAATCCTTTACAATTAGGACCAACAAATCTTGGACCTGAACCGTTTGCTTGGAACAAACATCTAGTCAAAATTGACAATGGGTTCATATGATTACAATTACAAGAACATCCAAACTAGATTCACATTCACAGTAGGTACCTGCCCTACTTACCACCAGGGGGGTAGTTAACCAGGTGCATGATGGTGGGGATCGCTGACTGTGATGCTCCATCCTTTGGGATTATCATCATCTCGGCTGCAAATAACAAAAAACAAAGCATGAGTTGAGCGAAAAGGTAATTTACGCCAAAACCCTCATTATTATCGACATGAGTAGAATGGCCTGTAACTGATTTTAATTAAGGCAATTTTCAAACATTTGCGTACTCAACTTTTGAAGCCATTTTATGATGTTAACATATAATATTATAATACCTAGTCACTAGGACCTACTTGACAGTTGTCCAGTTGACAGTTGACGTATTACCCACGTTAGATAGGTATGAGAAAATTAGCAGCATGAGATGTGATGTGATGTGTAATCAATTCAGAGCTTTCGAACGAGTGATGAACGATTTTTGTGGAGTGGAAAAATGGGGAAGTTACATTTCCCTAGAAACGATTGGTTGTACGTATACGTGAAAAGCATCAGAAGAAGAAAAGCTACTTTAGGGTCGGGTGGCATTTTCGTGACGTTTTTCGGCAGTTAGGTCATTGCTCAAGCATGTTTCGTGATAAAATACGATAGGTACTTACAATAGGGCAAATCGGTACAAATAGGGCAACTTACCAGTTCCACTTTCGGAGTCATAAGAGAAACGGCGACCCACTGCCTTCTCCTTCCCCATCAATCCAAAAAGTTTAAATTTTGTTTCATGCAGCTCAATAATTTGAGCTGGAGGTCCTCCGCCCGTGCCACTGACATCGTGTTTTTCTTCTGACAGGTCCTTCCTCAATTTTTTTTGTTTTTGTTTACTTCTCTCGAAGCGATGTTGCAGATTGGGGCTGGGTAGAGGGATTGGAATTGAATTCGGCCTCTACTTGTTCCCAAGCCTTTTTCCGGTCTTTGTTTTCGACAAAGTCACTTTTGTGGCACTCTATAAATCCTTTCCTTTTTTCCACCAAAGCTGCCATGTTGTAGGTTCAGGTATTTTTTGTGTTTGGTTTGAATACCGCAATCACATTCACGAAGTACTCTTCCCCTAAGAGTCTGCTATCGACCATTGGCGAGGTTGGGGCCGATTGAAATCCAAATTCAATGTCGGATGGGTGAAGAAGCAGGCGTACCTATGAATCTATTATAAAATGTTAAGATATTGGCCAGATTAAAAATAAGAATTAGATTGTTACAGTTTATTTATGACAAGTGCACAAAGCTCTTCATTCATACTTGTGGGTATCTTAAACAAACTACTAAAACAAAGTACAAACGACAAACACATTTGTTACTTTAGTGCCTGAAGATATTAACCCGTAAGTAAGGGTGTAAGGCTTTGTGAATAATAAATAAACAGTAATAAGCACGGGGTGATACTAGGTAGGTAACGACCATTATTTTTATAACAACTAATAATAAAATTTATTATTTAATAATAGGCACTTACTCATTTGACTACTTCCAATTTGAACCTGACTGTTACACTCCTGTGACCTGATCTCCAACTCAGGGTCTTCTGATGATACTGGAAAAAACATAATAAACAACTAAAAATAAAAATAGATACCTAGGTAGATAGATATGTAATACAAATTACGAGAACTGTACATGGTTCAAAATTAATGGACACACTACAATTGCATGTGCGTATACAGTTTCATTCCAATGGGGTCTGCGCATGAGTAGGATTTCCCCCTTTTAACCTCAACATTGGATTTAGCACGCTCAAGAACCAGCAACTTCTAAATACGAGACCCGTTTTCGCTCATCAGATACCCCTCATGTTGCACCTTTATGGAGGTAAGTAGGTAAATCAAAGTCAGTCCCAGTTAACAAACATGAAGGTTGAGTAGGTAATAGGTCTCTGAACTGCACAGATTCACAATTTAATCACGGGAGCTTGGGCGATTTTATTTCGAATAGAAATTTTCCAGTTCGAATTCTGCGAAAACATCATGGTGAGAGAGGTCACGATATTTACAGGGTGTTAGGCCTCTTGGAGATATTTTTTCGGGAATGGTCCCTTGAAAATTTGCGTCCATTTACCACCACATAAGCTGCCTCCTGTCAAGAGCGTCGTCCAAAACTCCATCACATCATTATCAAGAATGTTTTGAAACCCTTGTGAATTTAGGCGGTTCGGGAGGAAGATGGGTCCCAGGAGCATTTCTCTTATTAGGTACCTATCCCTAACCACACATTCACTTTTTTCTCATGTTGGTAGTGGTTGATAATTGTAGCATGTGGATTTGTCCTACTCGCCTCGTCCGTCCACCAAATCCGATCCATAATCAAGAAATGTATTCAAGTACCAGGTACGAAACTGTCTCCTTGGCTCACCATCTTGTGGTAACAGATGCTACACTGGAGTTGGTCCGGATGAAGGCCGTTCCTTCTGAGGATGGTGGGTACAGTCGAGTTGCCAATACGGGCACTAATACGACGTGTTCTCACAGTTGGATCCGCATCGTCAGCTCCTAAAACGGCTGCTGTGTACTTGTGCATACTTTCTGCTCGATCTCTAGTCCAGTCCCCCCAACACGCAAAAAAACGTCTGCCAAGTTGGGTGTGGCACATAGCTTCCTCGTATACAAAACATAAAATTGGATAACATTAATAAATTCATCAATTTACAATTATTATAATGAAATGCATAGGGAATCAATCATCAAAGGGATAACTACCTGCACAATCCCTGAAAATTCCATCGAAATCGGATGAAAATTGTCGAAGTTATGAGTGCTTCACGTTTACGCATGCGCAGTGGGTACCACCGATCTGATCTTGATGAAACTCGTAGGGCATTATCGAATCTCCAATCCTCAACTGTCCTCAAAATTTGAGCGAAATCGGATAAGGTCTCGAGAAATTGATGTTTCGAGGATTTTGCGTTTACGCATGCGCAGAGGCTACCGTTGGTCGGCCGATAACGAATTTCATACGGGACCATCTAGGGCCTAACCCTCGTAATCCCTGAAATTACATCAAAATCGGATGGAAATCAGGATGGTTATCAGATTTTGATAACCCCCGTATGAAATATCAAGCCAAGGAACTGCTTCATCTCATCCACCGTCACTCCTTTCATATCGGAGATACGAGAGCGAGAACCACCTGCTGATTTCTCTGTCAAGAGAATTACAGCATAAGCGTTGGTCTCTCGTACCAACAATTGGAAGAATTCATCAGTGAAAATGAGTGAAAAGTAATCCACTGGTGAATTCATTTCGGGAGTTACCTTCAGCCCTGGCAACCCTGTGAATGGGAAGTTCAACATTCCAATTCACAGGAATTGCTGTGGCAGTGGGAGGAGTACTGACACGGGAAGGGCCAGGAATAGCAGGCGGAGGAGATGATGGAGGCAAGGGAAATGATGGAGGTAGGAGGAAGGGTGGGGAACGGATGGGAAGAAATGAAGTAGAGGTGCCTGAAAGATCTAAAATATCTTCTGCTGGAGAAATCGGTGGGGAAGGGGGTATAACTTGAGGGTCCCAAAATGTCGACTATTTCTTCCACAGCTTGGGCAGCCTCCTGTTCACTTTCGGTGGTGGAAGGGGGTACAGGCTCAATTGCCATCAATGTCGAGAGTGCCTCAGACATAGCCCTAACTAACGCGACGTCTGAGGAGATAACATCAGATGGGCTGCGGTACTGGGAGCAGGAGACTCAAAAGAGTCGTCTTCAGCGAACAAGAGGGGTGGAGAATCATCATCTTTCTCCAGCTCCAGGAGGCATTTCTTGATTTCTTCATCTCCCAGTTCGCTCAGAAAAAAACTTTCTGCTTTAGAAGTTTTGCCTGAGAAAAGAAAAAAAAAATAGAAACTAGAAGAATTTATGGACGAGGAAATTATCATAGTAGGTGGAGAGGTTTCTTTCTACTGTGAAGTTTTGCCTGAGAAAAGAAGAAAAAAAACTAGAAACTAGAAGAATTTTATAGACATGGAAATTATCATATTAGGTGGGGAGGTACCACTTACATAATTTTCTAGTCGGAATGGAACCACTCGCACCCTTCCTGTTCCTTCCCGTACTTGTGGACGGTGTATCCATTTGATGAAAAAAACAACGAATCAAGTACCTACTTACATAAATTATTCCAAAATTTGAGGAAACACTTTCAAAAATAATCGATATGCAGTGGGGTACTCAACAAGAAAAGGAGTAAACACCACATTACAGGTTCCAAATACTTCACAAAATTTAATACAAAGCAATTAAAACAAAAACAAAACAAACCGATGGCGCGACAGTCCGCGAGGGACCAGGGCCAGTCGACGGGCTGCAGGTATGGACCTGTAATAAGTGATCAGCTCATCGATTCCTCCCAGCCGTTCAAAGTCGACTCCCGAGATCGGGTTTCCAGCACCTGTCACTGTACCTATTGCCTCACCGCCATGGGGGGGGGGGGGGGGGGGGGGGGGGGGGGGGGGGGGGCTGCTGCTGCTGTGACCTTGACTCGAACCCATGATCTCAAAGACCGATGCGATCGACCTACAGTCACAGCCCAGAGAAGTCAGGTACGCTACCACCTGAGCTACTCCGAACCCCTACAGAGCAACTAGAAGAGAGAGAAAAAAATTTAATTACCAGATTATGTGGAAAAAAATGGAAAAACGATGTTTGGCGGGAAAAATTCGCAGCGGATCGAGAAAAATCGGCCGCACAATCCTGACCAGTTGGGTTGAGGGCTGACCTCGTACTGAAGAGGAGTGAGGTGCCCTGCATATTTTAAATTTTTGTTTCCGTAAATTTCCTTGTTCTTCAGTTGCCACAGTGGTGGGTGGGATCTATACACTTCAATAAACTCCTTGATCACATGTTTTGGCACATTTCTGACGTCTCCACTTTTTTCTCCTTCATCACGCTCCTCTTTTTTAAAAATAGCAACACAAAAAACAACAGAGCAAACAAAAAAAAAGAACAACAAAAGCTGAGACGTTCCTCAAGCACGTGACAACTAACCAAATAACAAATTGAAACGACGACGACAAGAATCCAGTGGGAATCAGGTAACAACTGAGAGGAAAGCCGAGTCCCCACTAACGGCATGAAAACAAAACGAATTATTATATTCGAATTTAATTCTATTTTTCTGAAAGAAAAAAGCCCTGCATGACTGCGGATTTACGCAATTTTTTACGCTGAATCGAATGGTGACATACCCTGACCTTCCTAGCAACGAATTAAATAAGTTTCCAGTGGCAATATCTCCATTTCAGGGTGTAGGGAATGTCGAGTCTACCGCACTACTTTGGAAATTTATTTTTGAGCGACGGCCTTCATGGAATAAAATAATTTTTCTCCAATTTATTTTTGTTCGCTCTTTTTTTTAAAATTACATGTTAAGTAATGTTCAGTGTAACGAATTGCTCATGTGTTATGTTCAGAAAGTCCCCCGTTCTTGCGGATGCAAAAGATCGCTTGTTTGCGATGGAGGCCACAGCATCTTGAAAAGCTCACGGAAGTTCTGGCTAATCAGATCCCCGTCCTCCAGAATTCGGTGGACTAAATGGTTCTTCGACTCAATTTTGATCTGATATACCTCTGATTTCAAATTTCCCCAGAAGTAGAAATCCAAGGGTGTCAGGTCAGGACTGCGTGGTGGCCACTGGACTCGATCCACCCACTTAAGTGAACCACAAACGCATCAGTTCAACCAAATAGATAAAATGAGAGAATACAATACGGCTGTTACTGTTTGATGTTGGCATCATTCTGATGAATCACGTATTCATCGAAACAATCATCATCCTATTGGTTCATCATTTTTATAAGAAACCTAACTATTTCATTTTTGTCAGGAGATGGAAGCGAACTTTTTTTTACCGGTTCTCAAAATTGGTGTTCATCCATTCTGTCAGGGCACGACTTCGTTGAGCCAGGCATTGTCCATCTAGAACCATAGCCCCCTCCTCTGACCCAGGGGCACATCTTCCAAGTAATCGAATACTTCACTGTCCAGGAGCTGCAATAACAAGTCTCCATAAATCAAAAACGCCTCATTTTTGATTGGGGAGTAGATGGTCTTTAGCGGAATTTGGAAATTTTGATTTTAGCAACTACTCACCCTTCGAAATTCTGCACTGTTGACCCGGTTAGGCAGCACTACCGGCCCAAAAAGTTGGTTCCGTGTCATGCCAGCCCATATAATACGTTGGCGCGGAATTCGTACTGGTGGTGGGACACAACCGAAGCATGAGGATGTTCCTCAGCCCACTCATGACTATTCCTAAGGTTCGTGGGTCCGCTTCTTGTGATACCAATCGCGAAATTCCAGCCTGGGGGGAGCATCGCGAGGCTATAATTCTTGAACCTTTGCAAATAACACAAGAAGAACCCTTTAGATCTGAGTAAATAGTGAAAGGGTTTAAACCTTGAAGAAGTGAGTTCGTAGAAGTGAAATTCGTAGAGCTCTGCTCTCAGCCCAGAAAACGGTTAAAAATACTGACATAATTATTTCACCATTGTGAGGTGGTACGGCTGCAAATTTTGAGTTCTCAATACTCTCTGAACTGACGCATGTGGCACCCCTACCTGCAAGCCCAGTCGGCGTGTGCTGGAAGTGGGATCCTCAGCTACTGGGTCCAAAATTCATCTCTCGGACTGCTTGCTCTGTGAGCGACCATTTGGAACGATTCCCCATTCCGTGCACGTGTGAATACCTGCGTTAATATTTGAAAATTTGCAGCTACAATTCACCATTGTGCGTCTTTATGGCTAAATAAATCTCACGAAGCCATTACGCCGTAGGCGTAGAAAAAAGAACTTACCTTGTGAGTAATTTGAGTTGTTAACCTAATACCAATACCATCAGGCACGTTCATTAATGGGTGGTTGAATAAGGTGTTAGAACAAACATGATGAAATCCAAAACACAAAAACGAACACCTTTTGATATGTTGAAGTGCATTTACCCTACTGGAGATTTCTCTGTAGATGGGGGGGGGGGGGCACCGCTCGTACCATAAAACAGTACAACCATGGGCCACTTTTTGATTGATATCTCCTACAAAATATTCACGTAGATCCCTGGGGATTTTACTCGAGATACCTACTTTTGATTCATGTATTTGAAACCTAATAATTTGCTTTTTTTCAATGGGAGAGGGGGGTGGGGTGGGGGGATTTTTTTTTTCAGTGGCACATTCTTTTACATAGGTACAACAACGTATCACACATTTGTCTGCCTCTGAAACAAGCTTTCATAGCAATACGTACAGTTTTCATTAATAAGAAAACCCGCAACAAATTTTTACATGTGATTTTTTTGGTTTTTCCATATTTTTTTACTTCACTCCACTAAGGCACATAAAAAATCAATAAAAACAACTGTAGAATTTTTATTAAAAACTTGTGTAAATTTTAAAATGTTAAAACGTTATTTATAAAACTTGAGAAGAAACACTTAAAATTCTAGGTCATCAAAACCACCTATGACTAGCCTTCAGTCTATGGTCATAGAAATATGTTGGCAACTATGTTCAAATCATTGCTTTCAGGAACTAGAAATGAAGGAACCAACTTGTAGAAGTTTGGAATTATAATAAAAAGGAACGACATTAAAAGTTCAACTCAACTTCAAACAAATTTTGACCAATTTTGCTTCCT